>CP092879.1:63994003-64100809 GCA_030710605.1 Cordylochernes scorpioides
AAAAGTCTATACTTTTGTGTTCGCTAAAGAATGTGCCGAAGTCTTGGAATATTGTGTTTGATTAAAAGATTGGTTGTGACAATTGACAATTAGAACACTTTTATTGACTTCTTAGTCAATATTTACATGAAAAAGATCAAGAGAACTACACCAATACCTCGCTTTGCGTCGTTTCGTTTTGCGTTTTTTTCGAAGTTGCGTCGCTGCTTAATTTTTACTGATTTTCACTGTGCGTCGTTAGATTTTCGAAGTTGCGTTGTTTTGGATTCAAGTAATTAATTTTTTTCGAATTTTTTTTCCTAAATTATGGCAACACCTTTATTTTTGATTGCGCCTTCACATATTTTCACTTTGCGTCGTGTTTTTTTGGAACGCAACCCGGACGCAAAGCGAGGTATGGGTGTATATACAATCAGCCAGGTGTTCTTCCCTACTGCGATAGTGTCCTCCTCCAGGCGATGGTCCTCGATGGTCTGTCCCAGTCCGACCTGGACGAAGTATCGGTTGATTCTTGATTTCGCCGATGCGAGGATTGGTTGTGATGAGTTTGTTTTGAAGGGAAGGTATATTTTATTTATCTTCTTCTTTCTTATCTCCGCCCAATCATATAAGGATATCAAGCTTGTAGAGCTTGTTGATGGTGTCTGCTGGGGATGAGTCTCTTCTTCTTTCTTATCTCCGCCCAATCATATTAGGATATCAAGCTTGTAGAGCTTGTTGATGGTGTCTGCTGGGGATGAGTCTCTTCTTCTTTCTTATCTCCGCCCAATCATATTAGGATATCAAGCTTGTAGAGCTTGTTGATGGTGTCTGCTGGGGATGAGTCTCTTCTTCTTTCTTATCTCCACCCAATCATATTAGGATATCAAGCTTGTAAAGCTTGTTGATGGTGTCTGCTGGGGATGAATATAGCTCATCAATGGATGAGCCAATATAGTTAAATAATGTGTTTTGGGGTTGAAGTTTGTGCACTTAGTACATAGTGGGAAAGCTTTTCAACCATTCTGGAAAGTCATTGTCCGTAGATGACCAGACTTAAGTCTGGAAATCAAAGACTTGTTCTTTTGGGAGGACAGAACCGGTGCTTGTCCCTCCTGCTCTGTACCAGTCATGTGCAGCAGTAGATTTCCATTCTTGCAGTCATTGGGTTATTTTTTAAATTTATTATAATTTTAAACAACTTTAGGATGGTGATGAGAGAATAAGATGAGTTCATTCAATTAAGGGCATTTACTCCGTCTTTGCCGGTCCCAAGCCCGGATGAAAAAGGAGGAGGGGGAGCAGTGATTGCTAAAAAACCTGGGCTTAGCTTACCCAGCTGATAGTACCTTGTGTGGGCTCCTGATCCAGGGAAACAGGATGAGAAGCATCTGTAGCTAAGTAGCTTACAAATTGAACTGATTTTTATATGTGCAATTTAATAGTACAAATAGCCATAGCTATTTACTCAGTTTTTTTTTTTTTTGCTTATCCCTAGTACATGTGGTACAGGCCATGATAATCATGGTGGGTAGAAGTTGGTGACTACTTTTACTGTAAGTACACCACATGTCTACACATGTGAAAAGCAGTTTGACTTTGCAATTACAAATGTGCCAGAGCTCTGTATTTTTTAAAAAAATATTTACTCAGTAAAAACATTATACAATCATAGACAAAACTTAAGGAAGTTGTACCTTTTAGCATGTATATTGGGTTTCAGACAATAACTCTGAAAGATATTTGATACACAGTGATCTTTATTGAAGACGCATGATTTAACCAAGTGTGAACAAAATTTCCTTTGTCCCCTTCAAATAAATAGACAACTGACAACATCAAAGCTTTACACTTTCTTGAGTTTTGTCCATAAGCACATATTATATTGTAAAATGGATGACCAAGATTCCAGAGTAAAGTTGGGGAAAGAGGGGTGGACTACAGCTGCCATATGGCAGGTGCCAAAAACAGCATTCCTGTGTGGGGGAGGACAGTCTTGTCATATCTGCGGCAAGGAGACGTGGCAACTTGCCTCCAGGCGTATGGATGATCCTGCAAGACGGTGCCAGGAGAGACTGACATCGGAGCGGCCTACAAAGCGGTGTAAGTCCAGGCTGGACATGTACAGTGTGGAGTGGAAGGTTTCCCAAGAGTGACATCCACAGTGCCAAGAATCCTTCTGACAGGGATGTTGAAGGCAAATCCCATCGATTGTACTCCTTCTGTTTAGTACCACGTATAATAAAGCCCTAACTTTAGCTGCATCCCTTGGAACTAATGTGTGTATCTTTGTGACATCCTTCTTTCTTATCTCCACTCAATCATATTAGGGTATCAAGCTTGTAGAGCTTGTTGATAGTGTCTGCTGGGCATGAGTAGAGCTCATCAATGGATAAGTCAATACAGTCAATAATGTGTTTTGCGGTTGCAGGTTGTGAATTGCACTTAGTACATAGTACCTTGCAACCATGTGGTATCCTGATTAGACAAAGAACACAAACAGCATCTGGGTATGTCGTTACAATATATTAAAATATGATAAGGCACAATTTGGATGTGTAATGGTAAAATTTCTCATTCAGTACTTTTGTCTGATGATGGTAACAATGCTGTTACTGAAATGTCACACACTATTTATTTATTTGGTCTTATTACCTTGTGTTTATAATATGTTGATATTGTCCCCACAAACTTACTGTGATGATATTTTAAATAGACAAAAGAATTGCTATAAATTTATTAAATAAAAACAAACGATAGCATTGCGTCTCTTTATACATGAAATTTATTATGCTAGCTTTCGGATCTTATCGATCCTTCCACAGGCTAAGCTGTAAGTTGAGAGAAAGAGTATATATAGTTGTACAATATTATTTATATACACCTAACGAAGATAGAAAATAAAATATAAAATAAAATAAATATAAACACATTTCACGAGTTCACGTTTTCTCGTGGCCAGGCTGCAGTTGTTTCATCTTTGTCCAAAGCTCAGTTTGTTTTCTATTCATAGTCAATTGGTCCCTTTATTCCATTTACCTGTTGAAGGGCGTATATCTACATGCGAACAAAACATGGTGTATGGGGTTATGGGTGTGAATTTGAAACTGGGAAAGATGAGGAAGGATCTGGTGAAAAGGAAGGGCTGGGCTGTTTTTTCTTGAATGAGTGGTACTGAGATGGTAGTTCTATACGCCTGTTGATACTGTTTAAATCATGAGAGACAAAGGATTCTATTAATAATCTTTGATATTTGGATTTGATGTTGTGGTAATGACAGGTTGGGTCGGAAAGGTTAAAGGCATGGCCGGTTTTTGAGGTATGCTGAAAGATCAAAGATTTGGGATCTTTGTTTATTATATTTCTGTTGTGCTCGGAAATTCTGTTGTAAATGAAGCGGCCAGTCTCACCCACATATTTTGCGTTGCAATCTTGGCAACCTATGGAGTAAATGGCATATGGTTGCTGGTCGGGACGTTTCTTAATATTAGATCTGGTGATGGGGTTCCGGAGTATTTGGCCTATTGAGAGGTGGTTGGTGAAAAAGGTTTTTAAACCAAATTTCTTGAGGGAGTGGGCTATTGATTGATTTTCAAAGGAATAAGGTATAATGCAGGTGTTACGGTTTACTGCGGGCTGAGTGTGTTTGGAAGGGTTGAAACTATGTCTAAGTATGAAGGGAAGTGGATAGCCACTTGCTGTTAGATTACTGATGATGGTTGTCTTTTCTATTTTTTTTTGAAGGCTGGGGTGGAGCAGTGTGTATGTATTCTTTTCGTGAGTGTTCTGACGACTGTGAGTTTGTGGCCTATTGGGTTATATGAATCAAAAAGGAGATAGGATGGTTTTATGGATTTTTTGTAATAAACTGTTGTGTGGTATGATTCATCAGTTTTGATAAAAAGAATGTCCAAATATGGCAGAACTTTGTGGGACTCATGTTCTATTGTAAAAGTGAGGCGTGTATGGTAAGAGTTTAGGGTTTCCAACACCAATAAGACGTCATCCTTGTGACATATGCAAAAAATGTCGTCCAGGTACCTTTTCCAAACTTCTATTCGGAGATGTTTCTGTTCCAAAATCCAGCTGTCAATGGCGCTCATGACGAGCTCTGCCGCAATGTTGGATAAAGGGCTACCCATAGGAGATCCACAGATTTGTTTAAAAAACTGATCTTCAAAGCTGAAGTTAGATGTTGCCAAGCATGATTCAAACATTAAAATGATTCATTCTATTTCAGGGTTCGGGATGCTGTGCGAAGAAAGCAATGAACGGAGGTTTTCTATAATTGGGTTGTGTGGAGAGAGAGGAACATGGAGGTGACGTCATAGGAGCACATTATGAAATCTTGTTGTGGTTTCAATGCTCTTATTTCTTGAATAAAGGCTGAGGTGTTATTAATTGAATGGGGGTTAGAGGATCGGATCAAGGGCGAAAGGCGGGAGGACAGATGTCTGGAGAGCTTTATGGCGGGGGACAAGTGATAAGCAATTATGGGACGTAATGGGACTGAAGGCTTGTGGATCTTAGGAAGTCCATAGATATATGGTATGGTGTCGCTGTTTGAATTGAAGGTCTTAAAATTGTGATGATATTATCTGTTGAGATGATAAGACACAATTTGGATTATCTATATATATAAAAATGAATGTATGTGTGTGTGTGTGGTCTGTTTGTCCTTTATGCCTGACCAAACCACTCATTGGAACGCCATGAAACTTTGGGAAGTTATTTAGTATAGTACTGGGAAGGTTTCTAGCAAATAAAATTTTTGAAATAACTTTTCGCCTTAAAATAATCAAGATAAATATTCTAATTTATCTGTTATAATTCAACAATCTGCTCTAAATATTATCATGATGATACGATGATTTTGTAATGTAGAAAATTAGGAAAGACAAAATTCAGGATGACACGGCAATTTATTTGAGACAAGAATAATGATACAATTCCAAGGCAAGATACTATTCCTTTAACTTCCAATTACCGAGGGAACCAATTAATATTGATTTTATTCAACTTATCGAGTATTTTTCAAGGGACCGGGAAAAAATGTTCACTTTATTGAGAGATTCGTTAGACAAACCTTTACTCGGGTAAAACCCGGGCGAAGCCGGGTACGTCCATACAAGAATAATGATACAATTCCAAGGCAAGATACTATTCCTTTAACTTCCAATTACCGAGGGAACCAATTAATATTGATTTTATTCAACTTATCGAGTATTTTTCAAGGGACCGGGAAAAAATGTTCACTTTATCGAGAGATTCGTTAGACAAACCTTTACTCGGGTAAAACACGGGCAAAGCCGGGTACGTCCGCTAGTCTATATATATATAAAAATGAATGTCTGTCTGTGTGTGTGTCCTCTATGGATTCAAAAACCATACATCCAATCGCCGTGAAAATTTGGGATATTATTAGGCATATCCCCGGAAAGGTTTACGAAAAATAATCTCTTGAATATCTTTAATATCCTTAGAGTTATTTGCAGATTTGTAGCTTCAACTCGCAAGCAGCGCCACCTTGCGACGGAGATAGGCTTAGGTCTAATTTGATAATATATATCATAATATTTTTGATAATAAACGTCTAAGGATGAATATCTTTAATTAAACGTTTTTCTAGCTTTCAGGATAAATCCCTTCTACAGGAAAATGGATACAAAATGAAACTTAACTATGGCAAGTTATATATACACTATAAATTGATATATCAGCTATGTTTTTTTTTACCAATTTTAGAATTGATATAGGTTAAAAACACAGCTGATTTGTAAATTTATAATGTACATATAACTTGTCATAGTTAAGTTTCATTTTTTATCAATGATGATTGAGCGATTTCATATATGTAGACTCCATGCAGGTCCATCCTGAGGATTGTATGTTCTCTAGGCAAGATTTCTTTCAGTTTTTCCATCTCACCCATGATTCATATACAGTAGAACCTCCCTTTGGCGGACACCCCGCTAGCAGACACTTCTCTTTAAAGAACAGTTTTCATTTGCAAAATTACCATTTTTCCTATTTAGGACTTCTCTGGTAAAAGGACACCTCTCTCTAAAGGAGAATTTGGCTCTGCAATTAGGTGTCCTTTACAGGGAGGTTCTACTGTATCTACCTTTCTCTTCCAAATCTTGAAACATAGCGTTTTAAATCATCGATAGAGCATTATAAATAATCTATTCGGTATTTTTAGCTTATTATTTTGGCATCATCATGATTATTTGCCATTTTTCAGCCTTCTTGCAGCGTCTGGCTGGCATCAAATGGCTGGGGCATTTATCCTGCCCACGGAACTGTGTGCCATTTATGAAACAAACCAAAAAACTCTGATGTCACTCAAAACACGAGAATCAAACTTATAGTGGTTCTTCTCAAGCCAAGTTATATGTAAATTTATAATGTATATACAACTTGTCATAGTTAAGTTTCATTTTTTATCAATTTTCCTGTAGAAGGGCGTTATCCAACTCCACCTTTGCCGGTCCCAAGCCCGGATGAAAAAGGAGGAGGAGGAGCAGTAACAAGCTCGCAAAAAACCTGGGCTCAGCTGGTCCGGCTGATAGTACCCTGTAAGGGCTCCTAATCCAGGGATACAGGATGTCTGCACTCCATGTTAGGAGCGGCTGCACATGGAGTCTGTTCCTGATGTCAGAGGCGGCCATTTCTTTTGGAGCTAAGTCAGACTGCCACTGAGTAGTGCTCCCAGTCTTAATGACAAAGGGAGACGCATTCTACTTCACCCAGTCATAATGGTTGTCAAATAGACACCATCAAGGGTCACAACTTGATATCCTAATATGATTGAGTGGAGATAAGGAAGAAGAAGGGCGTTATCCCGAAAGCTCAAAAATGTTTAATTAAAGATACCCATCCTCAACGTTTATTATCTAAAATTGCTAGGAAAGGATTATATTGTAAAAAAAAATAATAATAAATATCATAATAAACATATTGGCAAAAAAAAAAAATTAGAAATTTCAATGATAGATGGTAATTGAAAACAGTAAAACACCTCTATAGCAAACCGCAATGGGACTGAGCCTGTGGTTTATTTTAGTTATGATAAGGCACAATTTGGAATATAGATTATAAACACAAAGTAACAAGACCAAATCCAAATAAATAAGTAGTGTGTGACGTTTCAGTAACAGCGTTGCTTGTCTGAAGATGGTAACAACGCTGTTACAGAAACGTCCCACATTATTTATTTATTTATTTGGATTTGGTCTTTTTACCTTGTGTTTTTATTTTTTTGCTTATCCCTAGTACACGTGGTACAGGCCATGATAATCATGGTGGGTAGAAGTAAGCGACTACTTTTATTGTAAGTGCACCACATGTCTACGCATGTGAAAAGCAGTTCGAATTTGCACTTACAAATGTGCCTGAGCCCCGTACCTTGTGTTTACTTTAGTTATGGTTCGTTATAGCCATAGTTCACTGTATTATAAAATGGTGATTATTTCAGATTTGTTATAAGGGAAGGTTTGCTATATCCCAGGTTTGTTTCAGCAGGGTTTTACTGTATATACAGGAGAACCTCCTTGTAAAGGACAACACCTAATTGCAGAGCCAAAGTATGTTTTAGGGAGAGAGGTGTCCTCATACTGGAGAGTTGCTAAATTGTAAAAATGGTAATTTTGCAAATGAAAACTGTCTTTTGTAGATAGGTGTCCTTTTATTGGAGAGTTGCTAAATAGTAAAAATGGTAATTTTGCAAATGAAAACTGTCTTTTGTAGAGAGGTGTCCTTTTATTGGAGAGTTGCTAAATTGTAAAAATGGTAATTTTGCAAATAAAAAGTGTCCTTTTTAGAGAGTTGTCCTCTTATTGGAGAGTTGCTAAATAGTAAAAATGGTAATTTTGTAAATGAAAACTGTCCTTTATAGAGAGGTGTCCACTTACAGGAGAGTTGCTAAATTGTAAAAATGGTAATTTTGCAAATGAAAACTGTCTTTTGTAGAGAGGTGTCTGCTAAAGGGAGGTTCTACGTTATATTTAAGTTTAGAAAACACAACTTAAATTTTTGCCTAATAATTCCAAAAGTCACCATAGTTTGGTAATTTGAGTTTAACCATAGGTTATAAGTAGTGTAATCAAAATAAAACAGACTAAATAAAACAGAAAACAATTATTTTTATTATAGTTGGATATCTTTTGTTTATAGAAGAGAAAAAAATTAGAATTAAAAAATAAAGACATTTCTCCCATTAAAATATATTTAAATGACAATCTACTAAAATTGAGACCATCTTTTTGTGAAACTAAAAGATTCAGATGGCGGGCCTAAATGATGAGGAAAAATTTACATTAAAGATTAAAAACATAAGATAACAAAACCAAATCCAAATAAATAAATTGTACAGGATGTTTTAATGACAACATTGTTACCGAAACATCCTGTACAAATGATAAGACACAATTCAGTACTTTTGTCTGAAGATGGTAAAAATGCTGTTACCGAAACATCAAACACTATTTTTTTATTTGGATTTGGTCTTATTATCTTAGAATTTTTTAAAGTATATTTTGATGGGTAGAGTTTTATTTTTTACTTCTTAAAATATATATGTTATGAATTATAATGTTTTGATGTTGGAATGATAAAGAATTGGAGAGGTGCAGTCGTGAAAATATGAAAGATAATTATTTACCCATCAAAAGTAGTTTTTAGTTTGAATTACTTAAAGCAAATTACACATAAAATTATTTTTCACAGTATAATATAGAATTTATAAAATTAATTCTATATTTGTGATTTTAAAAAATAGGTAGGTTAACTTATACATATTTACAACAATATTCAAAGTGCTATAATCTAAATCTATGGTCAAAAATAAAAGAATAGTCAATGATGAAAATAAAATACATGTTTTTAAAAAATAAAATATTTGCATTTTAGAATAAATAATATATATATTATATAATCTAAAATGCACTTTGAATATTTGTTGTAAATATGTATAGTTAACCTACCTATTTTTTAAAATCACGAATATAGGATTCATTTTATAAATTCTATATTACTGTGAAAAATAATTTTATGTGTAATTTACTGCAAGTAATTCAAACTAAAAACTACTTGATGGGTAAATAATTATCTTTCATATTTTCACGACTGCACCTTCAATTCTCTATCTTTTTCAACAACAAAACAAAATAATTATGTCACGCCTACACCTTAGGTCTCATGAAATTTGGCAGTGGGAGTTTGGTGTTTGGAGTCGATTTGGAAAATGAGTAGGAGAGAGTGACCTCCTTGACGTTGCTCAGGTTGGGATCATCGTCAAACTCTGAGTCGATGTAGAAATAGACTGGGAGGTCCACCTGCGCAAACAACCAAACTTCTGGAGGAAGTACATTAGAACCTCTACCTAGAAGACAACATCTAATTTGTTGAGCCAAAGTGTTCTTTAGGGAGAGGTGTGTCCTCTTAGAGAGCTGTAACTCCGCCGGTCCCAAGCCCGGATGAAAAAGGAGGAGGGGGAGCAGTAACAAGCTCACTAAAAAACCTGGGCTCAGCTGGGGTGGTGGCCATTGCCCTGTTAGTCAGCCACATTTCAGAGTTCCCTGTTCACAGTTAATGCAGCGGCTCACGACACCATACTACAGGGCAGTGCCTTACTTGTACTGTTTCTCCCACCCACCACACAATCAGAAGATGATTGCCCCAATATAAACCACCTGTTACCATATCCAATTTCCCTTTTGTACTATTTTTTGACTAAAAATCAGGGTTATTTTGCTTGAAATATTTACTTATGGAAAAGGGGAGTATAAAGTGTGATGTGATGTTCCATGGATAGCCAACCAGCAGCACTTTTTACTCATCATTGACAAAAACTTATGGAGAGATAATAATAAAAGCTTATAGAAAAGTAGAATCTAACTCTTTTTTTTTTCAATTATACACCTCTAGGTGGCAGGAGGGAGAAGTAGAACAAGTAAGGGACTGTCCTGTAGGGTGAAGTAGTGTTGTGAGCCCCAAGCCGCTATGGTAACCGTGAACAGGGAACTCTGAAAATGTGGCTGATTAACGGGGCAATGGCACCCCCTCATTCCATGGAGTTGGACAAGACACCACCACCACTAGAGATTCACAAGTGTGATGTATTATAGTTGGTTGAAGTGATTTTCACTTTACACTAAAAGACATTCATTGTTATTATTCCTTTTTCTAGGACATTTTGTAGCCAATAGGAAGTTGTTATAATGAGGTCTATATTGAATTGTAGCCAATTAAATAAAAGAAAAAAAAAAAGACTGATTGAAATATTTGAAAAACGGTTAAATTATAGTGTGTGTGTGTGTGTAAAAAAAAAAAAAAGACAAATAATTACTGCGTTAAAGTGTCCTTTATGGAGAGGGGTGTACTCTTACCAGAGTCTTACTAAATAGTAAAAATGGTAATTTTGGTAATATGAAAAGTGTCTTTTATATCTAGGTGTCCTCTAACAGGAGTGTCCTCTCATGGAGGTTCTACTCTCTGTACTGTAATCATGTTCTTTAAAATAGTACTTCATTGCTTAATGCATGTCTACTGAGCTAAAAAAAAAAACATTGCACACTGATTGGCTAATGGACTCAAAGCTATATTCAGGCAATGTAACAGCAAGAATCAATTAAGTATTACATGAGTGACATAATTAGCATGGCTATTGATTATTGGGACAAATTTTGTTCCTAGCAAAAGTTAACATTATTTTTTTTTATTGTTTCTAGTTGGGAGTGTGCACAGAGAATAAAAGCCTTTTGTGGATTTAAAAGAAATAAAAATACAAATAAAAATGTACCTTGTCTCCTGGAAATAGAAGTTGATCCTCATAACAGAAGCACTGGAACACAAAATCATATCATCATCATATAAATGGAAATTTTAACCATAGAATTAGCCATTCTACCAGCTAAACACCTCTTTGGCTCAGATTGTCAAGATTCCATTTGATCCATTGTGGAGATCTCAGGAAATAAAATCTGCCCTGTACTGATGAGGGCCATTAAGCCTTGAACCAAGGTCTTCTGGTGGATGCTTCTCAGTTTTCCAAAGTTGTGGCTTTGTCATCGTCCTGAATCCGACAGTTGGCAGAGACTGTCAAAAGGTGGCCCTTAGCTTTAGAATCTATTTTGATGGGAGAGACGACCCATATATAAATCTCTCACCATTTTGGTTGGAAGTACAGTATCCAATGGGAGACTGCTTAAAGGGGTGACTAAAACCAGTCTATCCTGGAGGTGGTTTCTTATCAAAGACACCTTCATGCCAGACCACATCATGAGGAGTCTTTCAACCATCTCTGATGAGAGACACCTCAAGTAGAGTCAGTCATGTTCTGAGGCAATGGTTTATCATGGCAGACTTACTGTATTCTATGAAGAATTAAAGTCCAAATCCTCCAAGCAAAAACACAAGAGAGAGAGAGAATGGCAGACTTATCTGAAAAAGAAATTTCCTGACATAGGGCTTAAGATGTTGTTAAAAAAAAAACAAAAAACAGGAAACCATGACATAAACCTTTCAAATCTGTACAAGAAACAAGTTGTGTGTGAACAACCCACATTATCAGACTTATTAGCTGATGACATGCCGCATGATACCCTGTCAGAAGACATGAACATCAACTGATGCCAGGGTATTCTTCCAGAAGACCTCACATGAACATCAACTGATGCCAGGGTATTCTTCCAGAAGACCTCACATGAACATCAACTGATGCCAGGGTATTCTTCCAGAAAACTACACATGAACATCAACTGATGTCAGGATATTCTTCCAGAAAACTACACATGAACATCAACTGATGCCAGGATATTCTTTCAGAAAACTACACATGAACATCAACTGATGCCAGGGTATTCTTCCAGAAAACTACACATGAACATCAACTGATGCCAGGATATTCTTTCAGAAAACTACACATGAACATCAACTGATGCCAGGGTATTCTTCCAGAAAACTACACATGAACATCAACTGATGCCAGGATATTCTTTCAGAAAACTACACATGAACATCAACTGATGCCAGGGTATTCTTCCAGAAGACCTCACATGAACATCAACTGATGCCAGGGTATTCTTCCAGAAGACTTCACCTCAACATAAATTGATGCCAGGATTGCAGGATACACTGTCAGAAGACTTCACCTGAACATCAATTGAGGCCAGGATATTCTGCTAGGAAAGTCCACAAGATCATTCATTAAAAAAATCCATTAATTGCAGGATACTTTGTTCTATGGCTGAAGTTGGAAGACTGTCTCGAATTGTGTGATAGATAGAAAGTGAGATGGAATACCTGGATCTTGTTGAAGTAGGGTCCAACTTCGTAAGGCAGGATGTTGTAGGTGGCGATACCTTTAACTGGTTCATCTGACCGGTTCTCCACAGTGTAGCAAGCCATCGCTGTCTCTCCTGGACAGACCTGTCACCACAAACATATCATTGCGGCAAAATTGAAATGGCGATAACAAATGTTTATGCTCCAGGCTTGCAACACTAAAACTTTAGCTATCCTTAACACATGCAAAAGACCATGCACACTCATAGCCCATTACCTGAAATATAACCATACATCTTCGTATCATGCTGGAATAAAGCCATACAGTGAGAAGGATTGTTGCTGCACAATATATATCGATAAGACAAAAGTGGGAATGTTTTTTGCTTATACCTAGTACATGTGGTACAGGCCATGATAATCATGGTGGGTAGAAGTAGGCGACTGTTTTTACTGTAAGTGCACCACATGTCTACACATGTGAAAAGCAGTTCGATTTTGCCCTTACAAATGTGCCAGAGCCCCGTTTGGTTACTTGCACTCGCTGGTGGGGTTGGACTTTTGCAAGAATCGAGGGCCATTGGAGCATTATTTTTTTAAACATAAAAAGTGCCCAATGCGGGAATCGAACCCGGGTCGTAGCGGTCAAAAACAAACGGTTTAGACCATCCTTCCACCGACCCCCTGGATGATGACCCCCTTGATGTTTGTCATATAGAATATAATAGAATTGGTGGTGATGGTGTCTTGTCCAAGGAGCAGATCAGATCGGTCCATACATCCTGATCACAATACCGGCCAACTGAGGTGTCTTGTCCATATGGATGTCCTCTTCTGGATTGATGTCTGCTATATAGAATATAATAGAATTGGTGGTGATGGTGTCTTGTCCATGGAGCAGATCAGATCGGTCCGTACATCCTGATCACAATACCGGCCAACTGAGTTGCCTTGTCCATATGGATGTCCTCTTCAGGATTGATGTTTGTCATATAGAATATAATAGATTTGGTAGTGGTGGTGTCTTGTCCATGGAACAGATCAGATCGGTCCGTACATCCTGATCACAATACCGGCCAACTGAGGTGTCTTGTCCATATGGATGTCCTCTTCTGGATTGATGTCTGCTATATAGAATATAATAGAATTGGTGGTGTTGTCTTGTTCATGGAGCAGATCAGATCGGTCCATGCACCCTGATCACAATACCGGCCAACTGAGGTGTCTTGTCCATATAGATGTCCTCTTCTGGATTGATGTCTGCCATATAGAGGGCTGCAAGGATGGCCAGGAAACTGTATATATGATCCGGAGTGAGTTGGGTGTTGTAACAGTTATAGCAGTTCCTGTAGGTTCTAGTCATGTCTGGGTTTATTTTCATTCCTTTAAAATATCCTCTTGTTTGAAATTGTTGTTGTTAATTTTCTGTTAAGGTTGAATATGAGGCTAGGAAATTTACAACTCATTACAAAAAAAATATTTATTTATTACCAGTTGCAAATAAGACACGCTATATCCGATCTGGATAATTTTGCATTAAACTATTTACAATAATTCATATTGTAGTAGAATAGGTAACAGAATTGTCAAAAAGAAAATAAATAATTAAGAAAAAGAGCATTGAATAAACATATACATTAAACAAATAAGCAACAACATAAGCAGATAGAAGAAATCACAAGGTAGTTATTTACAACTAGTGGATGTACACGGCTTCGCCCGGGTTTTACCCGAGTAAAGGTTTGTCTAACGAACATTGTTAAAACAATTCTCTATAAACTTATAAAAAAAAAAGAAAAGATATATTTTGATATTTTGAAACTCGTAAATTTGAATCTCTCGATAAAGTGAACATTTTTTCCAGGTCCCTTTAAAAATACTCGATAAGTTGAATAAAATCAATATTAATTGGTTCTCTCGGTATTGTATCATCATGGTGGAATTGTATCATTATTCTTGTCTCAAATAAATTGCCGTGTCATCCTGAATTTTGTCTTTCCTAATTTTCTACATTACAAAATCATTGTTTTATCTAGTGAACATTTTTTCCCGGTCCCTTGAAAAATACTCTATAACTAACTTTGACTTGTGCGCAATTAATAGGTAAAAAATCTTACTTTTGATAAATATTCTTCAAGATAATAAACTTAGTGATAATAAAACTTATAGATAAAAAAACTTGTTATCATCGTCGCAATGGTGCGCTGCTTGCGAGTTAAATCTACAAATCTGCAAATAACTAAGGATATTCAAGAAATTATTTTTCAGAAACCTTCCCAGTACTATACTAAATAACTTCCCAAAGTTTCATGGCGTTTCAATGAGTGGTTTGGTCAGGCATAAAGGACAGACACACACACACATACATTCATTTTTTTATATATATATAGATACTAGCCGAATGGCTCGGGCAACGCCCGGGTTTTACCCGATTAAATGCTTTTATTCAAATACTATTTGTTACAATTATAAATTGGCGCCGTGAATGTCATTCTTGTATAATATATAAAAGAGTTTTAAAAATTGTAAAAAAAAAAAAATGCATTGCCGGGAATCGAACTCGGGCCGCCCGCGTGGCAGGTGAGCATTCTACCACTGTACCACCGATGGTTATGAGAAATAGCCATATTTGGGTATTTATTCCATTCACAAAAGCAAACGGTGGCAGAATTGATTAAGAAAGAATTGATTATGATGCTGATAACTGTATATATTAATGTTAAGCAATGATGGAAGTTGATTTATAAAAAAAAAAAATTATGTTAAAGTGTATATAATACAAAGGCAGTGCATGTGGCTGTCCCAAGATGAATACTCTCATTGATATCACTTTAGAAAGGTTCACTATCATTGTGCAAGACCTTTCTATGGTGTGACAGTATTAGGTAGTTATAACAGTAGAACCTCCATTAGAGAAGACTTGCGGTAGAGAACACCTTTCTAAAAAAAGATGGTTTTAATTTGCAAAATTACCATTTTTTTTACAGTAGAACCTCCACGAGTGGATACAGGATGGTATACAGTTTGGTAGAGGATACCACCTCTCTACCAAAGACAGCTTCCATTTATAGAATCACCATTTTTGCTATTTAAAAACTCTCCCTAAAGGACACTTTGGTCCTACAATTAGGTGTTGTCCTTTATAAAGAGGTTCTACTGTATCATTTTTGTTGAAAAGACATTTTTTAATTATAGAGAAAAAGAGATAACCAGAGAGTGATCATATTCTAAAGGGTAGATAAGATGGTCTCATTCACACTTACCACCAGTTTGGACAGGGAGGGTTCGAAGTTCCAATCCAGAGCTGAGTCTGTGTCAGTATTGAAGGTTATCACAAGCTCGCGATCCTCCACTTTCTTTAACTTCATCAATCTGGTGGAAGCATCATCCTTAGTCACCTGTATCCCAAGTCCTGTCCTCTGTGGACACACAGCACAACCCGATGTCACAGAACTGTCCTCTGTGGATACAAACAGCACAACCCGATGTCACAGAACTGTCCTCTGTGGATACAAACAGCACAACCCGATGTCACAGAACTGTCCTTTCTGTGGACACACAGCACAACCCGATGTCACAGAACTGTCCTCTGTGGACACACAGCACAACAAGATGTCACAGAACTGTCCTCTGTGGACACACAGCACAACCTAGTATCACAGAACTGTCCTATGTAGACACACACAGCACAACCTGGTGTCACAGGACTGTCCTCTCTGTGTACACACAGCACAACCTGGTGTCACAGAACTGTCCTCTGTGGACACACACAGCACAACCTGGTGTCTCAGAACTGTTCTCTGTGGACACACACAGCACAACCTGGTGTCACAGAACTGTCCTCTGTGGACACACAGCACAACCTGGTGTCACAGAACTGTTCTCTGTGGACACACACAGCACAACCTGGTGTCACAGAACTGTCCTCTGTGGACACACAGCACAACCAGGTGTCACAGAACTGTCCTCTGTGGACACACACAGCACAACCTGGTGTCACAGAACTGTCCTCTGTGGACACACAGCACAACCCGGTGTCACAGAACTGTCCTCTGTGGACACACACAGCACAACCTGGTGTCACAGAACTGTCCTCTGTGGACACACACAGCACAACCTGGTGTCACAGAACTGTCCTCTGTGGACACACACAGCACAACCTGGTGTCACAGAACTGTCCTCTGTGGACACACAGCACAACCTGGTGTCACAGAACTGTTCTCTGTGGACACACACAGCACAACCTGGTGTCACAGAACTGTCCTCTGTGGACACACACAGCACAACCTGGTGTCACAGAACTGTCCTCTGTGGACACACACAGCACAACCTGGTGTCACAGAACTGTCCTCTGTGGACACACAGCACAACCTGGTGTCACAGAACTGTCCTCTGTGGACACACACAGCACAACCTGGTGTCACAGAACTGTCCTCTGTGGACACACACAGCACAACCTGGTGTCACAGAACTGTCCTCTGTGGACACACAGCACAACCTGGTGTCACAGAACTGTCCGATGTGGACACACAGAGCACAACCTGGTGTCACAGAACTGTCCGATGTGGACACACAGAGCACAACCTGGTGTCACAGAACTGTCCGATGTGGACACACACAGCACAACCTGGTGTCACAGAACTGTCCTCTGTGGACACACACAGCACAACCTGGTGTCACAGAACTGTCCTCTGTGGACACACACAGCACAACCTGGTGTCACAGAACTGTCCTCTGTGGACACACACAGCACAACCTGGTGTCTCAGAACTGTCCTCTGTGGACACACACAGCACAACCTGGTGTCTCAGAACTGTCCTCTGTGGACACACACAGCACAACCTGGTGTCACAGAACTGTCCTCTGTGGACACACAGCACAACCTGGTGTCACAGAACTGTCCTCTGTGGACACACAGCACAACCTGGTGTCACAGAACTGTCCTCTGTGGACACAGAGCACAACCTGGTGTCACAGAACTGTCCTTTGTGGACACACACAGCACAACCTGGTGTCACAGAACTGTCCTCTGTGGACACACAGCACAACCTGGTGTCACAGAACTGTCCTCTGTGGACACACACAGCACAACCTGGTGTCACAGAACTGTCCTCTGTGGACACACACAGCACAACCTGGTGTCACAGAACTGTCCTCTGTGGACACACACAGCACAACCTGGTGTCACAGAACTGTCCTCTGTGGACACACACAGCACAACCTGGTGTCTCAGAACTGTCCTCTGTGGACACACACAGCACAACCTGGTGTCTCAGAACTGTCCTCTGTGGACACACACAGCACAACCTGGTGTCTCAGAACTGTTCTCTGTGGACACACACAGCACAACCTGGTGTCACAGAACTGTCCTCTGTGGACACACAGCACAACCTGGTGTCACAGAACTGTCCGATGTGGACACACAGAGCACAACCTGGTGTCACAGAACTGTCCTCTGTGGACACACACAGCACAACCTGGTGTCACAGAACTGTCCTCTGTGGACACACAGCACAACCTGGTGTCACAGAACTGTCCGATGTGGACACACACAGCACAACCTGGTGTCACAGAACTGTCCTCTGTGGACACACAGCACAACCTGGTGTCACAGAACTGTCCTCTGTGTGGACACACAGCACAACCTGGTGTCACAGAACTGTCCTCTGTGGACACACAGCACAACCCGGTGTCACAGAACTGTCCTCTGTGGACAAACACAGCACAACCTGGTGTCACAGAACTGTCCTCTGTGGACACACACAGCACAACCTGGTGTCACAGAACTGTCCTCTGTGGACACACAGCACAACCTGGTGTCACAGAACTGTCCGATGCGGACACACAGGGCACAACCTGGTGTCACAGAACTGTCCTCTGTGGACACACACAGCACAACCTGGTGTCACAGAACTGTCCTCTGTGACTACACACAGCACAACCTTGTGTCACAGAACTGTCCTCTCTGTGGACACACGTCAAAATCTGGAACCAAGGAAGTGACTTACCCTACAGAAGATGTTGTAGAGAGGGACAAAGGCGTAGCTCATGCCTCCCATGAAGAGAATTAAAGCGAGGAAATAGTTGCGAAAGATCTTGTTGCGTATTTCAACATCCTTTCGGTACAATGTGGCATGGACCCAAGACTTGGGGATGTGGAGGGTTGGATGGTGGACCACTGAAGTCAGAGGAGGGGTCCTGGAGAGAAGTCCAGGGAGGAGTAACTTGCTGAAGACCATGGCTGGACCCACAGTCAGTTCTGCTGAAATCACAGTCTCCAATTTCCTCAATTTAAAACCCCAAAGAATCAGAAATTCTCAGTTGAATTAAAATCAATGTGAGAATTAAAGTCAGTTAAGATTATTAGCAATTTTTTACAACATTCACTGCTAATGGACATTTTTCTGGAACATTTAGTTGTCAATGCTTAAGGGGGGTGTTGAATTAAAGTGTCTTTATTAAATTACAACTGTTTCAATTAAAATAAAATAAGGTTAATTGGGATTTGAAAAAAAAAAAAAAAAACATTGAATTGAAAATGGCAATTTGAATATTAGTTGAATTATTGTAAGAATGGAATTAGAAGTCAGTTGAATTTGAGAGGTTCTACTGTAATGTAATAGAAAAGCTAAAGATCCACAGATTTGTAATAATTGAGAGGAGATAAGAAGACTTATTCAAAAATAAATTTTAAAAAAGAGATTGGTTCTTTGACTCCAGTTTAGCAATATCAGGAGCTGATCCAGTTGACCTAGATCTCCCTCTCAACATTCACAGAAACTTATTTGCTTTCTACCCATTACACAGCTCTTCATCCCACCCTAAATAGATTTCTGTTGCCAAGTGTGTAGTTGAACAGAGTCTGATCAAAGCTAGTTAAATGCTCTTCTTTTTTTTTGTGTCCATCCTAGGTCCAAACATGCCTTTTACGGGTTTATTGTGACCCACTAAAAACTTCTACCAGCACCTTTCAAAAAGTTTTTAAAGAGAGGCAACCCACACCTACTTCTACTATACAGCCATAATACCTTCGTTTCTGAAGACAGGTTCAACTAATTTTAGAACGCAAGAAAGTTGACCCGTGACCAGATAAGTGCATACTTATTTGCAACATTTCTATAGCTGCCCCTTTCACATAAAAAAATCGCAATCGAGAAAGAGTATACTAATTATAAAAAATACGATGAACAATTAAGTTAAGTTGATTATAAAATACAATATCTGTTACCTTTGTGTATTTAAATTTGTATTAAAATGAGTTAAACAATTAAATTCATACATAATGGCAAATCGAATTTTAAAAAGACAACCAAAATGTTCTAGATAAAAACTTGATAAAAATGGTCAAAATGCAAAATATATATTCATTGAAAAAGAGTTAATATTTTGCATTGAATATATATTTTTATAAGCATTTTCAATAAAAAAAATAATAATATAAATTTATATTACACTCAAAATGACATTTAATTATCAAAATTAATAACAAATTCATATGTCGATATGGAATATATAAAGAGAGGGAGAAAGAGTTATTCTATCCTTTTTCAAATAATATTGATTCAAATATATATATAGCACATTATATTCTCTATTTAAATATATTTATATACATTAATTATATTAATGTCTAAATCCATATATATCTAAGTTAGCCTTTTCTTGAAAGTATATTATTTATGGATCGCAATGCTTATTAAAAATAATAAATATTTATTTGTAGAAATCTCTATACAAGAATTATCTGTTTGGAGTCATTTCCTGATTCGCATTTATTATAGGTTTTATAGAAAAAACAATATTTGAATTTAAAGAACAAAATTTATAGTTGCATAGGTATGTTAGTCATTGGAATCTGAGTTTTGTTATGTTGTGGGGGTCGAGAGACTTCCTTCCAGCCTGCTGGGATGACTGACCACGCCGCCAACAAACATACAAGGGGGCGGCATGTAATAGGAGATGACCACCGCTGCGCGGCGTGGCAGATCAGCGGAAGTCAATGAGAACCAGAATAGACATTCTAGGGCAAGCATGTCAAACTCGCGGCCCGCGGGCCTCATGCGGCCCACAACGAATAAATTTGCGGCTCACCAGACAATATATTTTAATATAAAAAATATATAAATAAAAAAATAATAATAAAAATTTGTAGCCTAATTTTTAAAAATTGTAATTATACATAATTTATACGATAATAACAAGGCGAAGGAAGACGAGTATCTTTATTGGTGCATAAGAGCGAGCTTTCGGGAAAAATCCCTTCGACGGGCAAGATATAACGACACTGTTAGCGATATCGATGGCTGTAGCGAATATATACACATATTAATTTACATAAATATAGAAAAAAGCATGCAAATGAACAATTTAACTATTTGTAAAAAAGTGAGAAGTAAAAATAAAGATGAAATAAAAATCCTATAGGGTAATAGAAGAGATGCCAAAACATCAGCTGATGGGAAGAAATATCAGTGAGGCACAGTATATGGCTGCAATGGAATATCCAGTATACAAAAGAGAAATCCACACATAAAGGCCAGGTGAGCTCTCCTGGCCTTTATGTGTGGATTTCTCTTTTGTATACTGGATATTCCATTGCAGCCATATACTGTGCCTCACTGATATTTCTTCCCATCAGCTGATGTTTTGGCATCTCTTCTATTACCCTATAGGATTTTTATTTCATCTTTATTTTTATTTTTACTTCTCACTTTTTTACAAATAGTTAAATTGTTCATTTGCATGCTTTTTTCTATATTTATGTAAATTAATATGTGTATATATTCGCTACAGCCATCGATATCGCTCACAGTGTCGTTATATCTTGCCCACCAATAAAGATACTCGTCTTCCTTCGCCTTGTTATTATCGTATAAGTTTACTCCAGAAAGAATTATTCTACTACATAATTTATTTATTAATAAAGAACCACTGGTCGCCATACATAAGTCTTAAGTTTTGATAATATTATACCTACATACATAAGTATGTACATCGCCATAAGTATTGTGTGCCTTAAAGTTTAAAGAAAATATTCTTTCAGAGTACTAGAAAAAAAAAATTAAGTTACGTTCAATAATTTGTGCAGTTATTCTGTGTGTGTCTGGTAAGTTAAAATATATTAATTAAAAAATATATATATTAATTAAAACGTTTTATTATTTTGTGTTAGCGATTACTATTTTTTTTTCACACACACAGACCTTTGTATTCAATATGTGGAATAATGGCGTCCAGACGGCTTGGGTGACAGTAAACAAACATGCCCGGCGCCAGCCGCCGACAAAGGACTAGAACACGGCTTGGTCTGCTACAGACCAGTTGGGTGTTTTCCTCTGTCCTCTTAAGATGTATTAAATAAAGTTAGTTAGAAGGAGATTTTTACCCTCTCCTTTCTGCTATTCAGTGATCGTATTTAAATCCTTGCCACAGCCCACAAAGAATCATCACAGCGAATTCTTCTAATGAATCACACTTCAGTGTTTTGTGAAACTATTACCCAACATTTCTTCACAAAAAGTGGCGTCCCCGGGTGGGCTTCTGACAAGGCAAGATCAAGTGGCGGAGTACGATTTCAAGACTTAAGATAAGTACCTTTTGTTTTACCTTCTGTTTATAGTGTTTTTTGAAAAATAGAAATTTTTAAAAGGCATAGAAATTTACTTAGAAAGCGACTAACTCGCAGCTTGAAGACGACAGAAGAGCTTCTGCCAGGTACTCCACCGATACCTGTAGAGGACATTGAATATAATAGAGAGATCATTGAAGAAACTCACAGTGAGCTTCTTGTGATCCAAAGCAAGATAAGAGACTTCATGCTAACTTCAGACGTTAGCGGAACTAGAGCAAGACAATGAGTGTTATGATTGAAAGGACAAGTTGATCCAGCAACACTGCAGACTCGACTTGTAAACATTCTGATATTTTAAAATTGTTTTATTTTAAAAAGAATATTACGCGTCTAAAATAGTTTCGTATTTTGATGAAATACTGATTTACTTTACCTGGTTCAAAATCACATTAATAGGTACCAATCAACAAGAGCAACCTAGTTCATGATAATTGAAACAGTGAATAATATGTGAAGGTTATTCACATATTAAACAAAATTTTAACGCGGGATTCAATCCCGGTTCATGACTGTCGGGAATCGAGGGGGTTACCCACTCGTCAACCGACTTTTTTAAATTTACTTTGGACATATAATGAGAGAAAATGATTCATAAAAGACGTTGATGTTGGGGAATTTTGAAGGAAGAGAGGAAGATCTATAATCAGCTAGCTAGAAGGGATCAATAAATCTATCAGAAAGCCACTAGATGAATTGTGATGAATGATGGTCACTGTAGATCAAGTTATATAATATTTGTCCATATAGTGACAAGATTATAGAATGAAGAATGAACTAGTTGTTTGTGAACTTAACGATTTGATTTCCGATAAAAAAAAATCATATTTAAAGTTCAATTCATTTTTAAATACATTCTAAACTTTTTACAAAATCTGGAACTCTAATGTTTTCATGCGTTGAATAATGTAAATAAGTCGGTGGATGAGAGGGTAACACGCTCGATTCCCGACAGCCATGAACCGGGATTGAATCCCGCGTTAAAATTTTGTTTAATATGGGAATAACCTTCACATATTATTCACTGTTTCAATTATCATGAACTAGGTTGCTCTTGCTGAGCGGTACCTATTAATGTGATTTGAACCAGGCAGAATAATGTAAATAACTTATGTAAATATACTTTTCTCCTTGTTTGGCGCAAGTATCCCTTGCGGGATATAGCGCTTTGGAAATAAATTAATTGGTAATATAGTAACTAAAAGTCGAACTGGACTTGATGGAGACTAACAACAAAACTACCGACACCCTTGTACGTGATATAAAAGATATATGCTTTAAGAAGTAAACTCATGGACAAAACTTAAGGAAGTTTCATATTTTTATCTTTTTTTAAGGAGACAGAGTCAATTTTGTTCACTGTTGGTTATTTCGTGTCTTCAATAAAGGTCACTGTAATATCTTTCAGAGTTATTATCTGAATCCCGATATACATGCTAAAATGTATAGCTTCTTTACTTTTTGTTCATGAATGTATTTTTTTAAACAACTCCATACTGCCTTAACTGTAATGAGTCAGGCCCTCCCAAAGTATTTCTCGTTGCAGTAAGGTCAGAACCTATATATATTTATATAAAGAGACAAGGGTCGCCTCTCCCGTCAAAATAGACGTCAAAACCTGATGCCATCTATTGACCGTCGCCGCAAACTAGCGGCCTCGGGTCGGTGACAAAGCCACAACACCAGCTTTGGCAAACTGAAAAGCGTCTACCTAGAGACCATGGTTTCGGGCTTGGTTGACGTCCATTTTGACGGGAGAGGCGACCCTTGTTTCCTTAGATCATTATCCTCGCGGCAAATTTTCCACATATATATATTAAAAATAAAGAAGGCATTTCCTGACCACGAGCACATGTGCTTTTTAGATGGCAGAGCGCCATCTAGTGGAGCAAAAATAAACTAAACGTTTATTTAGCTTGCTCCGTGATATTTGGCCAACCCAATTTCTTTATAAATCAAGAAAAGCCATCCACGAACGCGTTTCGCGCTGTTGGCGCTCGTCAGCGTGGAGTAGGCTGTAACCACTGCGACAAAAAAAAAAATTTTGGTCCAAATGGCTTCCTGAGAAATCAAGAAATGGGTAAAAAAAATTTTTTTTTGGTCGCAGTGGTTACAGCTTACTCCACGCTGACGAGAGCCAACAGCGCGAAACGCGTTCGTGGATGGCTTTTCTTGATTTATCAAGAAATTGGGTTGGCCAAATATCACGGAGAAAGCTAAATAAACGTTTAGTTTATTTTTGCTCCACTAGATGGCGCTCTGCTATCTAAAAATCACATGTGCTCGTGGTCAGGAGATGCCTTCTTTATTTTTAATATCAACACCTGACCTTTTTATCTTTTTTTTTCTTTCGTTTTTTTTCATTTATATGTATATATATATATATATTGCTTTTTAAAAATATTATTATGTTTTCGAGATGGCCCTGATTGTATAGCATAGGTTTCTGCTGAGCCTGTGTAGTTGAGATTTAAGAATGTTTCTGTGTACGACCATTGAGAATGAATGTCTGAATGACGTAATTCTGTCATCGTTGAACGAGATTGGTGACATTTGTGCAGATGTCAAGCAAAATGCTAGTTGGAGACTTCCAGGGGACAATCCGAGGAACTGTTCACATCCAGGACAAGACCGGAGCTACTGGTGTCATCGAGGGTTTACCTTCCAAAGAGACGGTTGGATTGCATGTGCATCAATGGGGAGACATCGCAAGCAACAACTTGGGACCTCTTCGCGTGGACTTAGGACTGGTGACTGCGGATGACAATGGGAAAGTCACAGTGGACTTACCGAGGTCCTTGGACATCCAGGATCTCGTTGGAAGGTCCCTGGCTCTCTGTATTCCCAGTAACTGCTCCGTACATCTAGCTGCTGCTGTTCTGGCCTATTCCATTCATGGTAGAGATCCTTCAGATGGGCCTGTGCATCCATGTTGCTGAGTCATTCTACTCTTCGTGTATTCCTCCTAGTTACAAATAAAGTCGTTTTCTTCTCTTTATTCTGAAGAGTTGGTCTTTTTCTCTATTTTTGTCTTTTTTTTTAGATCAAATCCAGGAGATGATGATTGCGCGATTTCATACTAGTATGTGTAGTCTCCATGCTAGGCCATCCTGAGGATTGTATGTTCTCGGGGCAAGATTTCTTGCGGTTTCCACATCTCACCCATGATTCATATACAGTAGAGAACCTCCCTTTAAAGGACACCTAATTTCAGAGTCAAAATGTCCTTTAGGAAGAGGTGTCCTCTTATCGAAGAGTTGCTAAATTGTCAAAATGGTAATTTTGCAAATGAAGACTGTCCTTTATGGAGAAGTGTCCGCTAAAGAGAGGTTCTACTGTATCTACCTTTCTCTTCCAAATCTTGAAACATATCGTTTTAAATCATCGATAGAGCATTAAAAATAATCTATTCGGTATTTTTAGCTTATTATTTTGGCATCATCATGATTATTTGCCACTTTGCGGCCTTCTTGCAGCGTCTCATCTGATCAAATGGCTGGGGCATTTATCCTGCCCACGTAGCTGTGTGCCATTTATGAAACAAACCAAAAATCGCTGATGTCACTCGAAACACGAGAATCAAACTTATAGCGGTTCTTATCAAGCCAAAAAGCTTTCTTCACGGCCCTAATACAATAAAACTGGGCGGTACTTAAATCAAAATAATTTTTATTCACGCCCCTAATATTATATAACGGGGGTCGGTGGAAGGATGGTCTAAACCGTTGGTTTTCGACCGCTACGACCTGGGTTCGATTCCCGCATTGGGCACTTTTTTCTGATAAAAAAAAAAGTGTTCAAATGGCCCCGATTCTTGCAAAAGTCCAACCCCACCAGCGAGTGCAAGTAACCAAAAGGGGTTCTGGCATGTTTGTAAGTGCAAAGTCGAACTGCTTTTCACATTTGTAGACATGTGGTGCACTTAAAGTAAAAGCAGCCGCCTACTTCTACCTACCATGATTATCATGGACTGTACCATTTGTACAAGGGATAACCAAAAAAAAAGTATATAACTGAAGGAACTTTCAATACATGTATGAGCATGGTCAATCTCTTCATAGCTTAATTTCTAAATATCACACAGAAGTTAATTGGCGTTCGAAAGAACATACATTGCTAGGTTTCGACCTAGTAGACAGAAGTCTCTCCTATAGCGATCTTCCTTTTATAACAAAAGGTTTAAGAGAACTAAATAGAAATACTGTATTCGTTTATCATAACGATAAACTCCTCTATGCATGTGTGACTTCAATTAGTGTTAAGAGAAATACAATATAATTTGCATTTACAGTAGAACCTCCAGAAGAGGACACTCGCCCTAGAGGACACCTCTCTACAAAGAACAGTTTTCATTTGCAAAAATTACCATTTTTTACTATTTTCAACTCTCCAATAAGAGGACACCTCTCCCTAAAGGACACTTTGGCTCTGCAATTAGGTGTTGTCCTAACCTCCAGAAGAGGACACTCACGCTAGAGGACACCTCTCTACAAAGAACAGTTTTCATTTGCAAAAATTACCATTTTTTACTATTTTTCAACTCTCCAATAATAGGACACTTCTCCCTAAAGGACACTTTGGCTCTGCAATTAGGTGTTGTCCTAACCTCCAGAAGAGGACACTCGCGCTAGAGGACACCTCTCTACAAAGAACAGTTTTCATTTGCAAAAATTACCATTTTTTACTGTTTTTCAACTCTCCAATAAGAGGACACCTCTCCCTAAAGGACACTTTGGCTCTGCAATTATGTGTTGTCCTAAAATCCAGAAGAGGACACTCGCGCTAGAGGACACCTCTCTACAAAAACAGTTTTCATTTGCAAAAATTACCATTTTTTACTATTTTTCAACTCTCCAATAAGAGGACACCTCTCCCTGAAGGACACTTTGGCTGTGCAATTAGGTGTTGTCCTTTACAAGGAGGTTCTACTGTATATGAATATAATATTTATTAGGTTTTCGTTAAATGGGTAGTTCGCTATTTTAGAAATAGCAAAGTTCATATAACAATGGTACAGTAGAACCTTCATGAGAGGACACTCACGCTAGAGAACACCTATGTACAAAGGACAGTTTTCATTGCCAAAATTACCTTTTTTTTACTATTTAGCAACTCTCTGGTAAGATGATATCTCTACCTAAACGCTTGTTCGGCGGTACATATACTAAAATTGGAACGATACAGAGAAGATTAGCATGGCCCCTGCGCAAGGATGACACGCAAAATCGTGAAGTGTTCCATACCTAAATGACACTTTGACTGTGAAACTAAATGTCCTTTACAGGGAGGTTCTACTCTATTTTCAATGGAATGGATTTAGGAATTGCCTTAAGTTCGTTATAAGTGAAGGTTCGCTATATCGCGGGTTTGTATTAGCAGGGTTTTATTGTATATATTTTGCCAATATCAGATTTAAAACAATTTTTTTAAAACAACATTGTATAAAAAAACATTAGCTTTCCATTAGGCGATAATTTCATGAGATGTATTAATAATATAATCGAAATTGGAAAATTCAAAGCCCAAGGGACCAAAAAAAAAATTTTCGACTTATCCAAAAATTCGAATTAAAAACAGAGATTCTATTTATAGGAAATTCTAGGGACCAAGATAAATATTCGAATTAAAGAAGTTTGAATTATCCAAGTTCTATTGTATTTTAAAAAATAAATAATTGTATTATAAAAAAAAGTCTATACTTTTGTGTTCGCTAAAGAATGTGCCGAAGTTGTTGGGGCACGTTTTTGTAACCATACCCCAACAGAAGGCGTATGTACAATCAAATCAAATGGATACATGGCTTCCCTCCCACATAGACTTACAGACCATTTTTTTGCCCAGAAACTTAGACACTTGGTGACACCAGACTTCCATGCCGAAAGCTGATGCCTGGTAAAGAAGAAGACATCCAGAGACATCCGAGCTGGAAACTGTTGTTTCATATGTACATATATTCCCCTCACCAAAAATTTAGATAAAGGTGACCAGAAAAAAAAAAAAAAAAGGGAGAAAATTGGAGAAGGAAGATCTCTAAAGACTGAAACTTATAAAATATCCTTCCAGAGAAAGGAAAGCATCACATTACAGTCCAGGTAAAAAGGGCCTGGGTCAATTTTAGCCAAGACGGGGGGGCGATATATATACCATCCCGAGAAAAAGGGAGGATTGTATTTCAACCCATGTGGAAGGACGGGGGGCTGGAGTCTGAAATCTTACACTACCGCCGGGGTTGTTTCTCTCTTTAGATTTTTTGTTTTGGTAATACTATATCTATTTCGATGAGGCCTGGGGCGTCTATGAAATTGATACTGGAGCCGTTGGCCATTTTGATTGGTGTTTCTTTCGGCGAATGAAAATGGAGAGAGAGATGATATAAAAGAAGGTTCTTTTGCCAAAAGGAAGATTCGATCGGAGTCGCTCAGTGAGAAGGACGATTTTTAGACGGGCCTGAGACGTAGAGGAGACCAGACCTTTGCCGGCACTTTCGAGAAAAGGTAAGCCATTTGTCATTATGACTTAGCGCCTTCCCCCCCCCTTTTTGTGTAGTAGCCAACCTAGACTTCGCATGGGCCCTAAAGGGCTATAAAGTAACTTCAGGTCACCTCTATCTAAATTTTACTATGTAAATAGCATATCTCGTCAGTAGAGACATGTTCCCAAATTTTAAGATATTTAAATAAATATCTAGAGAAATTTTCTTGTTTCCTCTGTTACCTATTTCATACATAATTTGCTTTATGGTGATATTCCAACTGTTTAAATGAAATGTTGCATGTTTATTACCTATTTGAAGGGAATGTTACTAATAATCAAGTCTCCCATAAATTACCGGCCACATACATTGCCGCGAGTGTCTGTGTTTCAGTGTTTTATAGATTGTCCAATTTAATAACGATTTCGTGGGTTGTCTGATGAAATTGTATAATAGTGTCGCGGCTGTTTCCATCTTTAGACCATTGTACTGACAATATTATATGCTCAATCCTTGCTTTAGCTCAACTCTTAATCAATTACAGAGTTTTTTTTCCCCCTTTTCCTTTTTTTTATTTATTTTATTTATCCTGTTTGCACAAATTGTATTACATGTGATGATGTAAAGACATATGCCGATAGTGTATCACTGACAGCTGTGCTGCTATTATACAACATTAAGGTCTTGCTGCGGGTTATATACATGGGGTTGTTGGCCTAAATTGCTATATATATATATATTTAAGTAAGGAAACTTTAATAAGTCACATCGTGTATCCTCCCTTTTCAACTATCCAAACCGGGGAACCCAACAATGTCGCCCGCCGCGGGGCTCGAATTTAGTATATGTTTCTTCCCCTATACTTTAGAAATATATACCTAATGAAAAGCCATACTATTTTTAAGTATTGGTGAAGTAGTCCACGCATCCTGAGATTAACAGTCTATTATAAATCGTGAATTTTAATTTATGCTTTCCGTTTCACGGGCATTTTATCAGGCAATGAAAGTTATGTTGAGGCGGTGTATACCGCATCTCTCGCCGCTGTCTTTTACGATTCACATTGTTTGTGGCAAAACCTTAATATTATCATTGATTTCTGATATCAAAGTAAAACGTCTATGGGGATGAGTATCTTTTATTCTGGTCTTCTCGAGCTTTCGAGCTTGTCCGCCCTTCTACAGGAGAAACATATACAATATATCAAGAAAATATGACGTCGCCTGATGCTAAAACTATTATGATTCTATGTACATATATATATATACATTAGAAAGTTTTGCATATTATTTGTTTTCTTAAGACATATTTTTTTGGATTAAGGTATTACACATATTCTACTATTGTTTGCTATATTCTATGAATTATCTTATAGGTTAGAAATTCTATTATTTAAGTAGTTTTATAATAGTTATTGGCTATTACATATAAGTTACTTATATTATTGTTGATATTATTAGCTGGTACTAGGATATATTGTGTTATATGTTTCGGGCAAATCTATTTCTATTAATGCTATTGTGTTTTCTGAATAATAGAGAATCAATTATAAGCCTTTGATATTTGCTGTTTATGTTATTGTAATGTATTCTAGGTTCTCCTAATGCGAAAGTGTGACCTGTTCCTTTGCAGTATTGGAAAATTAGAGACCTATTGTCTTGATTAATAACGTTGCGTCTATTGCAACCGACCTTTTTTTTTTTTTTTCATGATGCCGCCAACTGCATATGATCTTAAATATCCTATATACACTCTGACAAGGGAAGGTTATCCTGAATTGACAAATGTACAATTTTTGTCTATAGTAGAGATTTCCAAGATTCTATTTCTGAAACATTTTTTTTTTTGGATGAAGACAAATAAAACCATCTTGATAGTATTGAATTTTACAGTAAATACATTTGCCAGCAGAAGGCATGATGAGATTACATGAAATTTAAACCAGTTATATGCTTAGTATGTTCCTTCAGTTGTAATTTGACACCGTCTTGAAATAAAGAAATTGGACGGTGCGCTATATCTTGATGCTGGATATTTCTGTGTCAGAAAGGTGTAGTTATTCTGTTTAATGAGAATTCCAATAATTATCGAAATTTAGCAGATTATCATTGGGGATTTGAACAACTGTCTTGAAAATTTTTGAACAGCCCGAGTAGATAAAGGAGTCCTGGAGTTAGAGTGGAGAATTAGTAGTACAGACTGACCACTCGACGCAGATAACTCTAGGGAACAATTATTGTGTTAATCCGCCGTAGACAAGAAGAACATTGATTCTCAGGATACTCGATAGGCAGAATTTTGAGAATTGATAAGGTCATGATTAAAGTTTACACAGGCATGTGGGAGTAAAGACAGTGATTTAAAGAGGCAGCCTTATGCCTTAAATACTTTCAGTGGAAGTAGATGCCACTGCAAATATTCAGGTCTAATAATTTCTAAATTTGAAGTCATGCATGACGGGTTAGCACGGGATTGACGCCTGGACGGGTTTTCACTGGGATTAATCGAGCCTGCGAAAGAACTAGAAGAAGTGTGACATGTCACACCACTGTACTAAGATAATAATTAAGAAGATTTATGTTGAGCCAACTGAAATTAGTAAAGAATTAAGAGATTAAGGTCTTATTCTTTGAGTTTTACACTAATTTCAATTACGCGATATGGACGGCGTTATAAGTTGGGTGGAAATGATTCGGCCGCAATGGGATGGTCTCCTGGAGATTGGTACGATCAAATAATACTTATTGAATGCCGGGCGGGATCGCATAAAGCATTAAATGACATCGAGAAATGCTTAAAGAAACACCCTAGAAGATTGGGGATCGACAAAATGACGACATGGAAAATGCTCAACATTGTACATTGGCAGCAAAATGATATCTTGCTATTGTATGGACGACCACTCCTTCCTGAAATGTGCAGCGGATGTTAGTCCCAGAATTAGGTCCTTTGAGGCGACACTTTCCTTTGCAGATGACATAAAGACGCATGACAAAACAGCACACGAGCATTTAAACTAGCTTCAATTCCTGCCATTAATTAATTTAGTTGACCAATAGCTATAGAACCGCTGGAGACCTCCATACCCTGTGTGAATATTTTAGTGAGAAATGAGCGATTCAATTCCATGAGCCATGAGGTATCCTGTAAGATCAGAGATGTACCCCATTCAATTTTTTTTATAGTAGCCAGTGCGAGATATTTCCAGAATTTTTTTTTTTTTTAACTGTCATATAATTCGGAAACTAGAAAACTACACTATTTTGATACAGTTTACATCTAGCATCCATGTGAACTCAATATGACTATTGAACGTAGATTGAAGATTAATGAGCGAGCCAACCTAAAGAGAACGAGTTTAATAGGCTTACAATCAGTAGTTGAAACAGACTATTCGCACAATTTTGTTATGTTCTCCCTCTAGCTGATCTATGACATTATAGATTTTTTTTAACAAGGTGACTACCCCGTCGAGTGTATATGAAGGTATAAAGGTTTAAAGGTCATAGGCTATTGGAATAATAATACACTAGTAATAATTATAGTCCATTCTGATGTACAGTAGAGACAGTGAGAACAGCACCTCTACCATCATGGCTAGTTAGTTTCAATACACCCAGAAAGAGCATTGATCTAAGATTACTATCCACCCACATGGATGAACATGTACCTCTCCCATTTCCTTTCCCTTTTGGGCCATGAACCCATCTTTCACCCCTCGGTTCCCTGCCCCCATTAATACATGAGATTCTCTTCTCCAATCCCCACTACTAATCTGGAATATTTCAGACAGCAGACTGAGAGAGAACCATGCACCCTGGAGATGACCCCTCACCCAGCCAGACGCCGTTGCCGTCTGCGCTATACCATTTGGAGAAGTTTGAGGGAAATGGGCTCATACCATTCGACAAGTTCATCCGGGACTTCGAATTGGTCTACGATGTGAAAGCCCTGGATGATTCTAGGAGGAGGATCCTCCTGGACAATCACCTTCGAGGAGCTGCGAGAGAGTTCGCCCTCCAGGCCTCCCAGATCAAACTGGGATACAACGAATTAAAGGAAAACCTGGAACAGAGATTCTCCAGGAGGGCCCCCAAGAGAGAAGCCAGGAAGAAGTTCTTCTCCTGTAGACAAAGGCCCGGAGAAAAGGTTAAGGAATACGCGAACAGAGTGCGGAGCCTTGCCTCAGAAGCCGAGTCAGATGGCCTGAGGATCGACATCACTGAGGTCGCTGATATCTTCCTCACTGGACTCTGTCCAAACCTGTGGCAGAGAGCCCACCAACTCCAGAATGAGTCATGGGAGGTAATTGTGAGCAGTCTCCACCAGATCGAAGAAAGGGATGACGAGTACTCCAGATGCCAAATGGAAGATGAAGAGGGGAGTGCCAGGAAGTTGAGGGAGTTGACGAGCCAGATGGCCCGGCTGGAATCCAAGTTAAAGAACCTGGAGACGGAAAACCAGGACCTGAGGAGGACCCACAGGGAGCAACCCAGGATGAATATGGGAAACAGGTGGGACACCAACCAGGCCAGAGGTTTCCAGCGGAGAGGAGGTTCCGCTCAGAACAACCAGCCCACTATACAAGGGACCAGGCAGGAGAGACCCCAACAGAACCCCAACGGTAGAGCCCCACAAGAACAGCGCAAGGAAGGCCCTCCAGCAACAACCAAGGGAGGAGCGCCAAGGGGGTATGAGGGCCCCGAAGCAACGCGGACACCCATCAGGTGCTTCAGATGCGGGGAGACAGGCCACATGGCAAGGATTTGCACAGCCATGACAAAAAAATAGGTCCGGCTTGCCTCAAAGCAGGGAATGGGGGAACTCTAGCCGGCCTACCTGTAATCACTTGTACATTTGTAGATAAAGGTTGGTCTCTGAGCAATAGGACTATCAGACTAATTATCGATACAGGCTCAGAGGCCAACATTGTAAATATAGATTCCTTGGATATTAGCGCTGAAGGTTTGGGTAAACCCACCTTCCTTAAGGGGATTAGTGGGAGTGAGTTAAGGTCACTGGGGAGTGAGTTAATAGAGGTTAGGGCCTATATCAGGGGAAAACCCATCAGGGAAGTAAAAACAACATTTGAATACTGCCATCTAGGTGGGCTAGGCTTTGATGGAATCCTAGGTATGCCAGGATTCAAGGCTCTAAGACTCACTCTCAACCATGATGGAAGCGTCAGATCAGACTTTGAGCAGGACGAAGAACCGACTAAGTCGGCCTTCCTGTCCTCGTTACAGGCCAGTGAGGTGCCTGTCAGACCACCCAGTATACCTCTACATAAAATCAGGACAGGGGAAGACGTCCTTAGGGCATATAGTCACTGTTTCTGTGACGACATCTCCGATATGGGCGATGGGTCAACCATCATTGCCCCTAAGTTAAAGATACTGACTGGAAAGCCAGTCTATAGACGTCAGTATCCGATCCCAAATAAGCTGGTCTCAAAGGTGAAGGCCTTAGTAGACGAATTGGAAGAAGCTGGAATTATCGAGGGGAGTACATCCTTATGGAATTCTCCCCTATTCCCTGTTGCTAAAACAGACGGCAGCGTCCGCATTACAATGGACCTGCGATTAATTAATGAGGTGACAGAATTCTTCCCGTTCCCAATACCTCGTGTTGAAGACAACCTGCGTGCCTTTGCAGGCGCAAAGGTCTTCAGCACATTAGACTTGACCTCTGGATTTTTCCAGATTCGCATCCCGGAGGGTGATAGAGATTATTTCACTTTCTCTCTGCCCTGGGGGAGATATCGTTTCACACGTCTACCACAAGGAGCGAAGAACTCAGCTCAGATCTTCCAATGGGCCATGAATTTGGTCCTAGGGGATTTGTTGTATAAATGCGTTCGTTTGTACATCGATGATGTCATCGTCTACAGCGACTCTCATGAGCAGCATGTGGCGGACCTTGCCGCTGTACTCGAACGCCTGAGTCGCTTTAATCTAAAGGCTAGGCGTGGGAAGAGTTATTTCTTCAAGGGCTCTGTAGATTACCTCGGTCATGTAATTGATCAGGATGGGATAAAACCCATGTGGGATAATGTCGCGGCTCTCAGGGATTTGAAACGTCCCCACAACATCAGGGGGGTCAGAAGTCTTTTGGGTACTGTAAACTACTACAGGCGCTTCATACCCAACGCAGGTGAACTCCTAGCTCCACTAAGTAACTTATTGAGAAAGGGGCGAAGATTCACTTGGGGTACAATAGAGCAGACAGCCTTTGAGACCATAAAACAAGTACTAACCAGTGAGCCTTTACTGGCTCATCCAATGATAGGGCGACCATTTATCCTCAATACAGACGCCAGTGGAATAGCGGTTGGCGCTTGTCTCCAACAGGAGATAGACGGGGTTGTCAAGCCAATAGCTTACTATAGCAAACGGTTGATAGGCCCCGAAACTCGCTATTCCACAATCGAAAAGGAGGCTTATGCCGTAGTGTTGTCTCTGCAGCACTTTAAACACCTCCTGGCGGGCAGTAAGGTTGAGGTGCATACCGATCACAAACCGATCACTTATAACAAGGGGTCTGATTATAAGAACGCTCGATTGTCTAGATGGGCAGAGATCATCCAAGACTTCAATGTGACATTTGTGTATGTCCCAGGGAAAGAAAACACGGTAGCCGACTTCCTCAGTAGGTTCCCGTGTGAGGATGATCCTGAACCATCACGAGATAAGAGAGTTGTGGCCGCAGTAATTAAAAATCGTGGGCCCCCCTTGATAGATAGTGATCGGACGTGGGAAGGTTTGCTTAAGGACAAGAAATGGGCCCCCTTATTGAAACTAATAGGTGACAGACGGTCTACCGAGACTGTAACTTATAAAAATAAGGATTATAAAATGCACGAGGGTTACCTTGTGTCTAAGAACAGTGGGGGTATCTGGGTGAAGGTGGTTCCGTCAGACATTAGGGAGATGGTGATTAAATATCACCACGACGTTCCGACGGGAGGTCATTTTGGGGTCAAGAAGGTAATGAGAAGGCTGAAGGACGATTATTATTGGCCGGGTATGAGGACACAGGTCCGAAACTATATATACAGATGCGAGGGTTGCCAGCTCTCAAATCAAGGTGTAACCAAGGCTGGTAATGCTCCCCACTTCAGGCCTGGAAAACCATTTGAGCATCTTGCTCTAGACTTCATAGGACCCTTAGAGAAGACTTCCAAAGGACATTCTAGCATCCTGACCATAGTCGATTTATTTACCAAATTCCCTATTTTAATACCTACAAGAGACCAGTGTGCCAGTACAGTGGTTAAAGCGCTGTTGGAAAGCGTAATTACTATCTTTGGAGTACCGAAAACTATACTTTCGGACCGGGGTTCGGCATTCATTAGCTGTATTTTCAAAGGGATTTGCAAGGCCATGGGGGGTAAGTGCAGTGAACACCACTGCTTGGAGACCTCAAAGTAATGGCGCTGTAGAAAGGCTCAACAGAACAGTAATTGAATCTTTGCGTAGGTGTGAGGCAGGTTCTAATTGGGATGACATCTTACCCATGGTGGCTTTAGCTATCAGAACCACTGAACATTCTAGTACAGGATTTACGCCAGCGAAACTCGTCTTCGGACATGAGCTGAGGCTCCCGCAACCCTTTCAGGAAGCGGGACAAAGTCCTGTAAGCGAAGATTTGATTGCTCAAACGGCAGCCTTCTACGAGCGGGAACTAACAGAGGAGGTCGAGAAGATAAGAGAGGTAGTAAGGCAAACCTACTTGAATGAACAGGAAGAAGCTAGGATTAAGTTCGAAAACAAAGGGCTGAGAACTTTCAATAACGGGGACTTAGTCCTAGTGGAGAGAATGCATGAGACAAAGGGGGCGTCACAAATTTGAGCCAAGGTATGGGGGTCCATATGAGGTACTAAAAAGAGCTGGTGATACTGTATATCTCTTGAAGAATCTAGAAACTGGGAATTTGGATAAATACCATATAGATAGGTTAAAACAATACCATATACCAATTAGGATTTTCCCCACAGAGGAGGAGGAGACTAGTGATGGTAATTCAAGTCAAGGTTCCAGTGATGAAGATCATTGGATTCATCTTACAGGTCCAGCTTATCTCCCTAATAAGTCCGTTAATGTAGTGGTTCCACAAGGGGTGACAACCAGAGCGAACTCAGAAGTAATGAGACGAGAGGAAGTTGACAGAGTTAGTGTGAACAGTTTAACTTTACGCAGGTCTACAAGGGTGAAAAGGCCCACACAGTGTAAATTCTGCTTAGACTGTCGCCTCTAACTAGGATTTTGGAGTGTGTACGGAGAATCAGCTCGATAGAATGAGAAGTTTAGAGATTTCAACCTTTTTTTTTTTTTCATTTAAAAACCTTTTTTTTTTTTTTAAAGTAGAACTTCATTAGGATTCCTTTTTTTTTTCTATACAAACTATTTCTTGTTAAAACCCGAGTTTCAAAGACCAGTGAGAATAATGTATACCATTGTGAATTAACTATTTAGTGTAAATCTGAAATTTTAGTTATTATCAGGAGTAATAGGTGAAGGAAGGTGTAGGAAATCACAACTTAGAGGGGGGCTATGTCTAAAACAACAAACCTAATAGGCATCCTATGGCTTGTGTTGGGTAATTCAGAAACCCTATAATCCCTGGCCTTCAGGTAGTAGCTTTGAAATAGGTTTCTAATGAGGACATGAAAGGTCAATCTCTCAGAGTAAAGTTGCGAAGTATAGGGACCCTAAGCCAGGGGTAGAAGTAAAATAGACCCAGACTGTAGTTGATCCTTGAAAAGCACTTGAGAATGTTAGAGTTGGGTAGTGAATCATAAACCCTATAAATCCATCTTTCAATAGAGTGTTGAGGTCGGACTACTGCAAAGGGGACAGACGCACGAGGAAGTAAGAAGAAAGTGACTTCACCCACGGTGGCTAAGGGAGTGACTCAATCCGCTTTTATGAGGTGTCACGTTTAATGGTTCTTTAATCGCCCTTATATTCTGTGTGTGTCTTCATAGAATTGTCGTGAATAGTCGCTTAGTGTCAAGGCAAGGGCAGTTTTGAAATTACATTTTTTAAAGATAGGTTAGCTTCCAGATTATTTAGAATTGTTAACAATTATTGTTAACAATCATTTATTGAGTATAAAGTATTAGTATATATAGAGCTTGTACAGAGGCATTTCTTTTGAGTAACCTAGGGCTTTAGTTCCCAATTTGTTTTAATTTTATTATTTTATTTGATTTCACATTTTGTCCTGGAAGATTTTCATTATTGTTAAGGCCCATTAATAATGATATTATAGTATTTTGGTTTTTATGATAGAGTCTAACTCTAGTTTGAATGCGATCGTGAATGAGAGAGTGAATGTAATGATCAATGAATGCGACCACAAAGTTAAAGTCTAACATACTGTTAATCCAAAGATACATTAGAATAGGGTTAAGGATTTCAATAGGATCGATTTTTATTTTATTTTATTTTTTATTTCGAATTTTGTTAAGACCGAGAAGCCTCAAACAGGACAACTACAACTCTATCTAGTTAGAAAATATTCGCTCCCTTTTGTTAGGTCCCTCGTTAGGGGGTATAATTTCCCTTTGATTTTCTTTTATCTTAGTTTAGCTTGAATTCTAAGGATTGTGGATAAATGATCCCTATCCCGACCCTCAGACTTGGAGATAGTGGGAGGCAGGGATCAAGCCGACAGCCCACTCACCTCCTCCTCGCAAGAGGAAGCGAAGAGGTATAGATTGAATTTTATGCAGGATGGGGGATTTGTTTTAGCCATGCCGTATAGCCTGGGGTATAACGGCGCGACCTTGGGTAACCGATCTGACACCGTAGTTTCGACGCTTTTAGCGTGGCTGGAGCGAGGGTGTTCCAGACGGGAGGTCCTGTAAGATTGGCATGTAGGCAGAGATTGCCCAGTTATTCTAGACGAAGTAGTTTCCGTCTATTGAATTTTTTTGGTACCAGTTTGATCCCCCATAGCTAGCGGAAGTTTCTTCTAATAAAGGATTCGCCCTGCCATACGTTTTGTTGGAATGAATTCGAGCATAAGACCGATTCGAGAGGCAGAATAAGTAATTATTAGGACCTTCAACGAGTTTAAACTCGTTTCATGATAGGATAAGATTTTAAAGTATTAGTTAACTATAAGGACCGCGAACGAGACGCCAGAACGAGCCAATGAGTCAGAGTTTTAGAAGTGTTGTATTGAGGACAGTAGAATTAAGAGCAGTTATACAGGGAGTAGAATTCTGAAGGAATTTGTAAAAGAACCAAAATTTCAGATTGATAAAATTCAAATTTATAAGATGTAGATTTGTAGGATTCAGGTCAATGAATAGAGGGTATATTAGTAGATGAAAGTAATATGAATTTCTTGGAAGGGGGAGGTAGCTGAACTGTACACACCCCAGAGACAAGGTAAACGGAGTCACAAACAAAATGGGAGAAGTTGATTAGTTTCTCTGTCAAACAGCGAGCTTTCTTCATACGGTTGTCACCCTAGATTTAAATGGACTGTGTAGTTTAATAGAGGTCTGGGATATATTCCATTTGACCAAGATTCTAAATGACGTACCCATCTGAGCTGAGAGTATTGTAACAGAGGAATCTAACACATAAGAGAAAACACACCCTCCAGTAGGATTAAGAGCAGTTATACAAGGAGTAGAATTCTGAAGGAATTAGTAAAAGAACCAAAATTTCAGATTGATAAAAATTCAAACCTATAAGATGTAGATTTATAGGATTCAGGTCAATGAATAGAGAGTATATTAGTAGACGAAAGTAATATGGATTTCTTGGAAGGGGGAGGTAGCTGAACTGTACACACCCCAGAGACAAGGTAAACGGAGTCACAAACAAAATAGTAGAAATTGATTAGTCGCTCTGCCAAAACAGAAAAATTCTCTTCATACGGTTGTCACCCTAGATTTAAATGGACTGTGTAGTTTAATAGAGGTCTGGGCTATGCTCCATTTGACCAAGATTCTAAATGACGTTCCCATTTGGGTTGAGAGAGTATTGTAATTAGAGGAATCTAACACATAAGAGAAAACACACCCTCCAGTAGGATCGGGATAGACGAATATTACCCAGTGACCAACTCGTGATTCCAGACTGGATAAGATTGAAACTTAACTGAGATACTAAACCTTGAACCTTCAGCGCACAAATATATATTATGTTTACATTTTCTTTTTCAATATGTTATTATTTTATATCATATATATTATATTATAGTCATATACTATTCATTTCAACAATTTTATTTTGACATTCATGATATTAATATTTATATTAAATATTTAATTATATATATTTTGTCACCATATATAATCTTTTAGTAGTTTTCTTTTGTCATCTATCATGGGATGATTTTTATCACTTATAACTTAACATATTTAATCACTATCTACATGATATGTTTTACTTCAATATATATATTATACTCATCATATAACATGGAAGGATTCATTTTATCATTACATATTCGTGCCTTATTTAATAATTACTTTCACAATTTGTTTTCTGTAAACTTTTTTTTTATTTAGCAAAAGTCATCATGTCATAGGCTAATCATTATATACCAAGATATTTCTTTCAGCTAACTATAATTATCCTTTCCTTTGATTGTATATATATATAACTATACCACACGAATGTCTTGATTGGTACGAAAATAAAGATGCTGGCATGTTTTAGGAGTTGGACTAGTCAGTTATTTCTAAACGACTTCTTGGCGCCCAATTTTTTATATATAATATGTAATAGGGAAATGTCCTAACTGTATTGTTAGCAGAAAGAAGGTAGCAATGAATCCAGTACCCCAAGAGGCAAGGATGGGGTTGAGAGGACTTACCACTAGGAAGGCCTACTCCTCAAGACCAAAGAAGAAAGTGGAAGGGTGGTATATATACCCATGAATGGTAAGACAGATGACCTTGCTTACTTCCATACATATGATATGACTGTCCCCAATAACCTATTTTGATAACAGTGTTCTGACAGAATAATAGCACATAAAAAAACCCTTTGCCAGGATGCACAATGCCCACTAATGTTCGGAATAATAAACATCTAGAATAGCATACCATCATTTTGATTAGCCTTATCTTCCCTATAGGTTTCGGTACACCTGACTTCACCTAGTAATGGAAAATGCATTTTGCTAGAAATGGGCCTGCTTTCATAGTAACTGATGAAAGGCAGATGAATAATGAATAGCACAAACGCATTTGTCCATTACTTGGCAGGGGGAGGATTGTTGGGGCACGTTTTTGTAACCATACCCCAACAGAAGGCGTATGTACAATCAAATCAAATGGATACATGGCTTCCCTCCCACATAGACTTACAGACCATTTTTTTGCCCAGAAACTTAGACACTTGGTGACACCAGACTTCCATGCCGAAAGCTGATGCCTGGTAAAGAAGAAGACATCCAGAGACATCCGAGCTGGAAACTGTTGTTTCATATGTACATATATTCCCCTCACCAAAAATTTAGATAAAGGTGACCAGAAAAAAAAAAAAAAAAGGGAGAAAATTGGAGAAGGAAGATCTCTAAAGACTGAAACTTATAAAATATCCTTCCAGAGAAAGGAAAGCATCACATTACAGTCCAGGTAAAAAGGGCCTGGGTCAATTTTAGCCAAGACGGGGGGGGCGATATATATACCATCCCGAGAAAAAGGGAGGATTGTATTTCAACCCATGTGGAAGGACGGGGGGCTGGAGTCTGAAATCTTACACTACCGCCGGGGTTGTTTCTCTCTTTAGATTTTTTGTTTTGGTAATACTATATCTATTTCGATGAGGCCTGGGGCGTCTATGAAATTGATACTGGAGCCGTTGGCCATTTTGATTGGTGTTTCTTTCGGCGAATGAAAATGGAGAGAGAGATGATATAAAAGAAGGTTCTTTTGCCAAAAGGAAGATTCGATCGGAGTCGCTCAGTGAGAAGGACGATTTTTAGACGGGCCTGAGACGTAGAGGAGACCAGACCTTTGCCGGCACTTTCGAGAAAAGGTAAGCCATTTGTCATTATGACTTAGCGCCTTCCCCCCCCTTTTTGTGTAGTAGCCAACCTAGACTTCGCATGGGCCCTAAAGGGCTATAAAGTAACTTCAGGTCACCTCTATCTAAATTTTACTATGTAAATAGCATATCTCGTCAGTATAGACATGTTCCCAAATTTTAAGATATTTAAATAAATATCTAGAGAAATTTTCTTGTTTCCTCTGTTACCTATTTCATACATAATTTGCTTTATGGTGATATTCCAACTGTTTAAATGAAATGTTGTATGTTTATTACCTATTTGAAGGGAATGTTACTAATAATCAAGTCTCCCATAAATTACCGGCCACATACATTGCCGCGAGTGTCTGTGTTTCAGTGTTTTATAGATTGTCCAATTTAATAACGATTTCGTGGGTTGTCTGATGAAATTGTATAATAGTGTCGCGGCTGTTTCCATCTTTAGACCATTGTACTGACAATATTATATGCTCAATCCTTGCTTTAGCTCAACTCTTAATCAATTACAGAGTTTTTTTTCCCCCTTTTCCTTTTTTTTATTTATTTTATTTATCCTGTTTGCACAAATTGTATTACATGTGATGATGTAAAGACATATGCCGATAGTGTATCACTGACAGCTGTGCTGCTATTATACAACATTAAGGTCTTGCTGCGGGTTATATACATGGGGTTGTTGGCCTAAATTGCTATATATATATATACTTAAGTAAGGAAACTTTAATAAGTCACATCGTGTATCCTCCCTTTTCAACTATCCAAACCGGGGAACCCATCAAAGTCTTGGAATATTGTGTTTGATTAAAAGATTGGTTGTGACAATTAGAACACTTTTATTGACTTCTTAGTCAATATTTACATGAAAAAGATCAAGAGAATTATATACAATCAGCCAGGTCCCCACAGTGATAGTGTCCTCCTCCAGGTGATGACGGGGTCCTCGATGGTCTGGGCCAGTCCGACCTGGATGAAGTAGCGGTTGATTTCGCCGATGCGAGGATTGGTTGTGATGAGTTTGTTTTGAAGGGAAGGTATATTTTATTTATCTTCTTCTTTCTTATCTCCGCCCAATCATATTAGGATATCAAGCTTGTAGAGCTTGTTGATGGTGTCTGCTGGGGATGAGTCTCTTCTTCTTTCTTATCTCCGCCCAATCATATTAGGATATCAAGCTTGTAGAGCTTGTTGATGGTGTCTGCTGGGGATGAGTCTCTTCTTCTTTCTTATCTCCACCCAATCATATTATGATATCAAGCTTGTAGAGCTTGTTGATGGTGTCTGCTGGGGATGAGTCTCTTCTTCTTTCTTATCTCCACCCAATCATATTAGGGTATCAAGCTTGTAGAGCTTGTTGATGGTGTCTGTGCTGGAGATGAGTCTCTTCTTCTTTCTTATCTCCACCCAATCATATTAGGATATCAAGCTTGTAAAGCTTGTTGATAGTGTCTGCTGGGGATGAATATAGCTCATCAATGGATGAGTCAATAGAGTTAAATAATGTGTTTTGGGGTTGAAGTTTGTGCGCTTAGTACATTGTGGGAAAACCCTGCAACCATTCAGGAAAGTCATTGTCCGTAGATGACCAGACTTAAGTCTGGAAATCAAAGACTGTTGTTCTCTTGGGAGGACAGAATTGGTGCTTGTCCCTCCTGTTCTGTACCAGTCATGTTCAGCATTAGATTTCCATTCCTGCAGGCATTGGGTTATTTTTTTAATTTATTATAATTTTAAACAACTTTAGGATGGTGATGTGAGAATGAATCCAAAGTTCATTTAATTTAGTGTATTTACTCCGCCTTTGCCAGTCCCAAGCCCGGATGAAAAAGGAGGAGGGGGAGCAGTAACAAGCTCACTAAAAAACCTGGGCTCAGCTGGCCCTGCTGATAGTACCCTGTGAGGGCTCCTAATCCAGGGAAACAGGATGAGAAGTGTTTGTAGCTAAGTAGCTTACAAATTGAACTGATTTTTATATGTGCACTTTAATAGTACAAAAAGCCATAGCTATTTACTCAGTTTTTTTTTTGCTTATTCCTAGGACATGTGGTACAGGCCATGATAATCATGGTGGGTAGAAGTTGGTGACTACTTTTACTGTAAGTGTACCACATGTCTACATATGTGAAAAGTAGTTTGACTTTGCACTTACAAATATGCCAGAGCCCTATATTTTTAAAATATTTACTCAGTAAAAATATTATACAACTATATAAACACATGGACAAAATTTGAGGAAACTGTACCTTTTAGCATGTATATCGGGTTTCAGACAATAACTCTGAAAGATATTACAGTGACCTTTATTGAAGACACATGATTTAACCAAGTGTGAACAAAATTTCCTTTGTCCCCTTCAAATAAATAGACAACTGGCAACATCAAAGACTTTCATGAGTTTTGTCCATGAGTGCATATGATATTGTAAAAGGAATGACGAAGTTTCCAGAGTAAAGTTGGGGAAAGAAGGGTGGATTCCAGCTGCTATGTGGCAGGTGCCAAAAACAGCATTCCTGTGTGGGGGAGGACAGTCTTGTCATATCTGCGGCAAGGAGACGTGGCAACTTGCCTCCAGGCGTATGGATGATCCTGCAAGACGGTGCCAGGAGAAGCTAACATCGGAGTGGCCTACAAAGCGGTGTAAGTCCAGGCTGGACATGTACAGTGTGGAGTGGAAGGTTTCCCAAGAGTGACATCCACAGTGCCAAGAATCCTTCTGACAGGGATGTTGAAGGCAAATCCCATCGATTGTACTCCTTCTGTTTAGTACCATGTATAATAAAGCCCTAACTTTAGCTGCATCCCTTGGAATTAATGTGTGTATCTTTGTGACATCCTTCTTTCTTATCTCCACTCAATCATATTAGGGTATCAAGCTTGTAGAGCTTGTTGATAGTGTCTGCTGAGCATGAGTAGAGCTCATCAATGGATAAGTCAATACAGTCAATAATGTGTGTTTGCGGTTGTGAATTGCACTTAGTACATAGTACCTTGCAACCATGTGGCATCCTGATTAGACAAAGAACACAAACAGCATCTGGGTATGTCGTTACAATATATTAAAATATGATAAGGCACAATTTGGATGTGTAATGGTAAAATTTCTCATTCAGTACTTTTGTCTGATGATGGTAACAATGCTGTTACTGAAATGTCACACACTATTTATTTATTTGGTCTTATTACCTTGTGTTTATAATATGTTGATATTGTCCCTACAAACTTACTGTGATGATATTATCTGTTGAGATGATAAGGCACAATTTGGATTATCAACATATATAGTCACGACCGTCTTTCCTCAATTCCTCATGTCACGGATGCGCGCGCATCATCATTATGATCATTATCTTCTATAGAAGCTTCTATCTTTATAATTATGTATATTTACAAAAAGTCAATTCGCTCGCGCCTCTAGCGGTGAAAATGAGGGGTAATACCAGCAGACCTAATGTACATGTAAAGTTTGGAGCGGGACGTTTCACAAGAGTGACATCCACGGCTCCAATTTATAATTGTAACAAATAGTATTTGAATAAAAACATTCAATCGGGTAAAACATGGGCGTTGCCCAGGTCATTTGGCTAGTAGATTATAAACACAAGGTAATAAGACCAAATCCAAATAAATAAATAGTGTGTGACGTTGTCTAAAGATGTTAACAACGCTGTTACCGAAGCGTCACACACTATTTATTTATTTGGATTTGGTCTTATTACCTTGTGTTTATAATCTATAATCCAAATTGTGCCTTATTATTTACATGATACAGTAAATTATTTCAACCAACCTATAATTCAACCTTTTTTAAAAATTACAATCAAGATGATAAGGCACAATTTGGATTATAAACACAAGGTAATAAGACCAAATCCAAATAAATAAATAAATAGTGTGTGACATTGTCTGAAGATGGTAACAATGCTGTTACCGAAATGTCACACACTATTTATTTATTTGGTCTTATTACCTTGTGTTTATATCAGTTGAGATAATATTTGATAATGGGATCAAAATTATAGGTAAAAAATTTGATAATAAATATCATAATATTTTTGATAATAAACGTCTAAGGATGAATATCTTTAATTAAACATTTTTCGAGCTTTCAGGATAAATCCCTTCTACAGGAAAATAGATACAAAATGAAACTTAACTATGGCAAGTTATATATACATTATAAATTGATATATCAGCTATGTTTTTTTTACCAATTTTAGAATTGATATAGGTTAAAAACACAGCTGATTTGTAAATTTATAATGTACATATAACTTGTCATAGTTAAGTTTCATTTTTTATCAATGATGATTGCGCGATTTCATATATGTAGACTCCATGCAGGTCCATCCTGAGGATTGTATGTTCTCTAGGCAAGATTTCTTTCAGTTTTTCCATCTCACCCATGATTCATATACAGTAGAACCTCCCTTTGGCGGACACCCCGCTAGCAGACACCTCTCTTTAAAGAACAGTTTTCATTTGCAAAATTACCATTTTTCCTATTTAGGACTTCTCCGGTAAAAGGACACCTCTCTCTAAAGGAGAATTTGGCTCTGCATTTAGGTGTCCTTTACAGGGAGGTTCTACTGTATCTACCTTTCTCTTCCAAATCTTGAAACATAGCGTTTTAAATCATCGATAGAGCATTAAAAATAATCTATTCGGTATTTTTAGCTTATTATTTTGGCATCATCATGATTATTTACCATTTTTCAGCATTCTCTCTTGCATCGTCTCATCTAATCAAATGGCTGGGGCATTTATCCTGCCCACGGAACTGTGTGCCATTTATGAAACAAACCAAAAAACTCTGATGTCACTCAAAACACGAGAATCAAACTTATAGTGGTTCTTCTCAAGCCAAGTTATATGTAAATTTATAATGTATATACAACTTGTCATAGTTAAGTTTCATTTTTATCAATTTTCCTGTAGAAGGGCGTTATCCAACTCCGCCTTTGCCGGTCCCAAGCCCGGATGAAAAAGGAGGAGGAGGAGCAGTAACAAGCTCGCTAAAAAACCTGGGCTCAGCTGGTCCGGCTGATAGTACCCTGTAAGGGCTCCTAATCCAGGGATACAGGATGTCTGTAATCCATGTTAGGAGCAGCTGCACATGGCGTCTGTTCCTCATGTCAGAGGCGGCCATTTCTTTTGGAGCTAAGTCAGCCTGCCACTGAGTAGTGCTCCCAGTCTTAATGACAAAGGGAGACGCATTCTACTTCACCCAGTCATAATGGTTGTCAAATAGACACCATCAAGGGTCACAACTTGATATCCTAATATGATTGAGTGGAGATAAGGAAGAAGGGCGTTATCCCGAAAGCTCAAAAAATGTTTAATTAAAGATACCCATCCTTGACGTTTATTATCTAAAATTGCTAGAAAAGGATTATATTGTAAAAAAAATAATAATAAATATCATAATAAACATATTGGCAAAAAAAAAAAATTAGAAATTTCAATGATAAATGGTAATTGAAAACAGTAAAACACCTCTATAGCAAACCGCAATGGGACTGAGCCTGTGGTTTATTTTAGTTATGATAAGGCACAATTTGGAATATAGATTATAAACACAAAGTAACAAGACCAAATCCAAATAAATAAGTAGTGTGTGACGTTTCAGTAACAGCGTTGCTTGTCAGAAGATGGTAACAACGCTGTTACAGAAACATCACACACTTTTATTTGGATTTGGTCTTATTACCTTGTGTGTTTTTTTTTTTTTTTTGCTTATCCTTAGTACACGCGGTACAGGCCATGATAATCATGGTTGGTAGAAGTAAGCGACTACTTTTATTGTAAGTGCACCACATGTCTACGCATGTGAAAAGCAGTTCAAATTTGCACTTACAAATATGCCTGAGCCCAGTACCTTGTGTTTACTTTAGTTATGGTTCGTTATAGCCATAGTTCCCTGTATTATAAAATGGGGATTATTTCAGATTTGTTATAAGGGAAGGTTTGCTATATACCAGGTTTGTTTCAGCGGGGGTTTTACTGTATATATAGGAGAACCTCCTTGTAAAGGACAACGCCTTGTATGCAGAGCCAAAGTGTGTTTTAGGGAGAGAGGTGTCCTCTTACTGGAGAGTTGCTAAATTGTAAAAATGGTAATTTTGCAAATAAAAAGTGTCCTTTTTAGAGAGTTGTCCTCTTATAGGAGAGTTGCTAAATAGTAAAAATGGTAATTTTGTAAATGAAAACTATCCTTTATAGAGAGGTGTCCACTTACAGGAGAGTTGCTAAATTGTAAAAATGGTAATTTTGCAAATGAAAACTGTCCTTTATAGAGAGGTGTCCACTTACAGGAGAGTTGCTAAATAGTAAAAATGGTAATTTTGCAAATGAAAACTGTCTTTTGTAGAGAGGTGTCCACTTACAGGAGAGTTGCTAAATTGTAAAAATGGTAATTTTGCAAATAAAAAGTGTCCTTTTTAGAGAGTTGTCCTCTTATTGGAGAGTTGCTAAATAGTAAAAATGGTAATTTTGTAAATGAAAACTGTCCTTTATAGAGAGGTGTCCACTTACAGGAGAGTTGCTAAATTGTAAAAATGGTAATTTTGCAAATGAAAACTGTCTTTTGTAGAGAGGTGTCTGCTAAAGGGAGGTTCTACTGTATATGTAAGTTTAGAAAACACAACTTAAATTTTTGCCTAATAATTCCAAAAGTCACCATAGTTTGGTAATTTGAGTTTAACCATAGGTTATAAGTAGTGTAATCAAAATAAAACAGACTAAATAAAACAGAAAACAATTATTTTTATTATAGTTGGATATCTTTTGTTTATAGAAGAGAAAAAAATTAGAATTAAAAAATAAAGACATTTCTCCCATTAAAATATATTTAAATGACAATCTACTAAATTTGAGACCATCTTTTTGTGAAACTAAAAGATTCAGATGGCGGGCCTAAATGATGAGGAAAAAATTACATTAAAGATTAAAAACATAAGATAACAAAACCAAATCCAAATAAATAAATTGTACAGGATGTTTTAATGACAACATTGTTACCGAAACATCCTGTACAAATGATAAGACACAATTCAGTACTTTTGTCTGAAGATGGTAAAAATGCTGTTACCGAAACATCAAACACTATTTTTTTATTTGGATTTGGTCTTATTATCTTAGAATTTTTTAAAGTATATTTTGATGGGTAGAGTTTTATTTTTTACTTCTTAAAATATATATGTTATGAATTATAATGTTTTGATGTTGGAATGATAAAGAATTAAAGAGGTGCAGTCGTGAAAATATGAAAGATAATTATTTACCCATCAAGTAGTTTTTAGTTTGAATTACTTAAAGCAAATTACACATAAAATTATTTTTCACAGTATAATATAGAATTTATAAAATTAATTCTATATTTGTGATTTTAAAAAATAGGTAGGTTAACTTATACATATTTACAACAATATACAAAGTGCTATAATCTAAATCTATGGTCAAAAATAAAAGAATAGTCAATGATGAAAATAAAATACATGTTTTTAAAAAATAAAATATTTGCATTTTAGAATAAATAATATATATATTATATAATCTAAAATGCACTTTGAATATTTGTTGTAAATATGTATAGTTAACCTACCTATTTTTTAAAATCACGAATATAGGATTCATTTTATAAATTCTATATTACTGTGAAAAATAATTTTATGTGTAATTTACTGCAAGTAATTCAAACTAAAAACTACTTGATGGGTAAATAATTATCTTTCATATTTTCACGACTGCACCTTCAATTCTCTATCTTTTTCAACAACAAAACAAAATAATTATGTCACGCCTACACCTTAGGTCTCATGAAATTTGGCAGTGGGAGTTTGGTGTTTGGAGTCGATTTGGAAAATGAGTAGGAGAGAGTGACCTCCTTGACGTTGCTCAGGTTGGGATCATCGTCAAACTCTGAGTCGATGTAGAAATAGACTGGGAGGTCCACCTGCACAAACAACCAAACTTCTGGAGGAAGTACATTAGAACCTCTACCTAGAAGACAACATCTAATTTGTTGAGCCAAAGTGTTCTTTAGGGAGAGGTGTGTCCTCTTAGAGAGCTGTAACTCCGCCGGTCCCAAGCCCGGATGAAAAAGGAGGAGGGGGAGCAGTAACAAGCTCGCTAAAAAACCTGGGCTCAGCTGGGGTGGTGGCCATTGCCCTGTTAGTCAGCCACATTTCAGAGTTCCCTGTTCACAGTTAATGCAGCGGCTCACGACACCGTACTACAGGGCAGTGCCTTACTTGTACTGTTTCTCCCACCCACCACACAATCAGAAGATGATTGCCCCAATATAAACCACCTGTTACCATATCCAATTTCCCTTTTGTACTATTTTTTGACTAAAAATCAGGGTTATTTTGCTTGAAATATTTACTTATGGAAAAGGGGAGTATAAAGTGTGATGTGATGTTCCATGGATAGCCAACCAGCAGCACTTTTTACTCATCATTGACAAAAACTTATGGAGAGAGATAATAATAAAAATTTATAGAAAAGTAGAATCTAACTCTTTTTTTCAATTATACACCTCTAAGTGGCAGGAGGGAGAAGCAGAACAAGTAAGGGACTGTCCTGTATGGTGAAGTATAGTGTTGTGAGCCCCAAGCCACTATGGTAACCGTGAACAGGGAACTCTGAAAATGTGGCTGATTAACGGGGCAATGGCAGCCCCTCATTCCATAGAGTTGGACAAGACACCACCACCACTAGAGATTCACAAGTGTGATGTATTATAGTTGGTTGAAGTGATTTTCACTTTACACTAAAAGACATTCATTGTTATTATTCCTTTTTCTAGGACATTTTGTAGCCAATAGGAAGTTGTTATAATGAGGTCTATATTGAATTGTAGCCAATTAAATAAAAGAAAAAAAAAAAAGACTGATTGAAATATTTGAAAAACGGTTAAATTATAGTAAAAAAAAAAGACAACTAATTGCTGCGTTAAAGTGTCCTTTATGGAGAGGGGTGTCCTCTTACCCGAGTGTTACTAAATAGTAAAAATGGTAATTTTGGTAATATGAAAAGTGTCTTTTATATCTAGGTGTCCTCTAACAGGAGTGTCCTCTCATGGAGGTTCTACTCTCTGTACTGTAATCATGTTCTTTAAAATAGTACTTCATTGCTTAATGCATGTCTACTGAGCTAAAAAAAAACATTGCACACTGATTGGCTAATGGACTCAAAGCTATATTCAGGCAATGTAACAGCAAGAATCAATTAAGTATTACATGAGTGACATAATTATCATGGCTATTGATTATTGGGACAAATTTTGTTCCTAGCAAAAGTTAACATTATTTTTTTATTGTTTTCTAGTTGGGAGTGTGCACAGAGAATAAAAGCCTTTTGTGGATTTAAAAGAAATAAAAATACAAATAAAAATGTACCTTTTCTCCTGGAAATAGAAGTTGATCCTCATAACAGAAGCACTGGAACACAAAATCATATCATCATCATATAAATGGAAATTTTAACCATAGAATTAGCCATTCTACCAGCTAAACACCTTTTTGGCTCAGATTGTCAAGATTCCATTTGATCCACTGTGGAGATCTCAGGAAATCTGCCCTGCACTGATGAATGCCATTAAGCCTTGAACCAAGGTCTCCTGGTGGATGCTTCTCAGTTTTCCAAAGTTGTGGCTTTGTCCTGAATCCGACAGTTGGCAGAGACTGTCAAAAGGTGGCCCTTAGTTTAAGAATCTATTTTGACAGAAGAGACAACCTATATATAAATCTCTCACCATTTTGGTTGGAAGTACAGTATCCAATGAGAGACTGCTTAAAGGGGTCCTAAAACCAGTCTATCCTGGAGGTGGTCTCTTATCAAAGACACCTTCATGCCCCAGACCACATCATGAGGAGTCTTTTGACCATCTCTGATGAGAGACACCTCAAGTAGAGTCAGTCATGTTCTGAGGCAATGGTTTATCATGGCAGACTTACTGTATTCTATGAAGAATTAAAGTCCAAATCCTCCAAACAAAAACACAAGAGAGAGAGAATGGCAGATAAGTAAGAAAAAGAAATTTCCTGACATAGGGCTTAAGATTTTGCAAAAAAAAAAAAAAAAGGAAACCATGACATAAACCTTTCTAATCTGTACAAGAAACAGGTTGTGTGTGAACAGCCCACATTATCTTACTTATTAGCTAATGACTGGCCGCATGATACCCTGTCAGAAGACATGAACATCAACTGATGCCAGGATATTCTTCCAGAAAACTACAATGAACATCAACTGATGCCAGGATATTCTTCCAGAAAACTACACATGAACATCCACTGATGCCAGGGTATTCTTCCAGAAAACTACACATGAACATCAACTGATGCCAGGATATTCTTCCAAAAACTACACATGAACATCAACTGATGTCAGGGTATTCTTCCAGAAAACTACACATGAACATCAACTGATGCCAGGGTATTCTTCCAGAAGACATCACATGAACATCCACTGATGCCAGGATATTCTTCCAGAAAACTACACATGAACATCAACTGATGCCAGGATATTCTTCCAGAAAACTACACATGAACATCAACTGATGTCAGGATATTCTTCCAGAAGACTTCAAATGAACATCAACTGATGTCAGAATATTCTTCCAGAAGACATCACATGAACATCAACTGATGCCAGGGTATTCTTCCAGAAAACTACACATGAACATCAACTGATGTCAGGATATTCTTCCAGAAAACTACACATGAACATCAACTGATGCCAGGATATTCTTCCAGAAAACTACACATGAACATCAACTGATGCCAGGATTTTCTTCCAGAAGACTTCAAATGAACATCAACTGATGTCAGAAAATTCTTCCAGAAGACCTCACATGAACATCCACTGATGCCAGGATATTCTTCCAGAAAACTACACATGAACATCAACTGATGCCAGGGTATTCTTCCAGAAAACTACACATGAACATCAACTGATGCCAGGATATTCTTCCAGAAAACTACACATGAACATCAACTGATGTCAGGATATTCTTCCAGAAGACTTCAAATGAACATCAACTGATGTCAGAATATTGTTCCAGAAGACCTCACATGAACATCAACTGATGCCAGGGTATTCTTCCAGAAAACTACACATGAACATCAACTGATGTCAGGATATTCTTCCAGAAAACTACACATGAACATCAACTGATGTCAGGATATTCTTCCAGAAAACTACACATGAACATCAACTGATGCCAGGATATTCTTCCAGAAAACTACACATAAACATCAACTGATGTCAGGATATTCTTCCAGAAAACTACACATGAACATCCACTGATGCCAGGATATTCTTCCAGAAAACTACACATGAACATCAACTGATGTCAGGATATCCTTCCAGAAGACCTCACATGAACATCAATTGCTGCCAGGATATTCTTCCAGAAGACCTCACATGAACATCAATTGATGCCAGGATTGCAGGATACAGTCAGAAGACTTCACCTGAACATCAATTGAGGCCAGGATATTCTGCTAGGAAAGTCCACAAGATCATTCATTAAAAAAATCCATTAATTGCAGGATGCTTTGTTCTATGGCTGAAGTTGGGAGATTGTCTGGAATTGTGTGATAGATAGAAAGTGAGATGGAATACCTGAATCTTGTTGAAGTAGGGTCCAACTTCGGTAGGCAGGATGTTGTAGCTGGCGATACCTTTAACTGGTTCATCTGACAGGTTTTCTACGGTGTAGAAAGCCATCGCTGTCTCTCCTGGACAGACCTGTCACCACAAACATATCATTGCAGCAATATGGAACTGGCGATAACAAATGTTTATGCTCCAGGCTTGCAACACTAAAACTTTAGCTATCCTTAACACATGCAAAAGATCATGCACACTCATAGCCCATTACCTGAAATATAACCATATATCTTCTTATCATGCTGGAATAAAGCCATACACTGAGAAGGATTGTTGCTGCACAATATATATCAATAAGACAAAAGTGGGAATGTTTTTTGCTTATCCCTAATACACGTGGTACAGGCCATGATAATCATGGTGGGTAGAAGTAGGCGACTGTTTTTACTGTAAGTGCACCACATGTCTACACATGTGAAAAGCAGTTCGACTTTGCCCTTACAAATGTGCCAGAGCCCCGTTTGGTTACTTGCACTCGCTGGTGGGGTTGGACTTTTGCAAGAATCGGGGGCCATTGGAGCATTATTTTTTTAAACATAAAAAGTGCCCAATGCGGGAATCGAACCCGGGTCGTAGCGGTCAAAAACAAACGGTTTAGACCATCCTTCCACCGACCCCCTGGATGTCTTCTTCTTGATTGATGTCTGCTATATAGAATATAATAGAATTGGTGGTGGTGGTGTCTTGTCCATGGAGCAGATCAGATCGGTCCGTACATCCTGATCACAATACTGCCCAACTGAGTTGCCTTGTCCATATGGATGTCCTCTTCTGGATTGATGTCTGATATATAGAATATAATAGAATTGGTGGTGATGGTGTCTTGTCCATGGAGCAGATCAGATCGGTCCGTACATCCTGATCACAATACCGGCCAACTGAGTTGCCTTGTCCATATGGATGTCCTCTTCTGGATTGATATCTGCCATATAGAGGGCTGCAAGGATGGCCAGGCAACTGTATATATGGTCCGGAGTGAGTTGGGTGTTGAAACAGTTATTGCAGTTCCTGTAGGTTCTAGTCATGTCTGGGTTTATTTTCATTCCTTTAAAATATCCTGTTGTTTGAAATTGTTGTTGTTAATTTTCTGTTAAGGTTGAATATGGGGCTAGGAAATTTATAACTTAAACATATTATAAAAAAAAAAAGTTATTTATTACCAGTTGCAAATAAGACACGCTATATCTGATCTGGATAATTTCATGTGTAACTATTTACAATAATTCATATTGTAGTAGAGTAGGTAACAGAATTGTCAAAAAAAAAAAAAGAATATAAACAATTAAGAAAAAGAGCATTGAATAAACATATACATTAAACAAATAAGCAACAACATAAGTAGATAGAAGAAAATCGCAAGGTAGTCATTTACAACTAGCGTATGTACCCAGCTTCGCCCGGTTTTACCCGAGTAAAGGTTTGTCTAACGAACATATGTTAAAACAATTCTCTATAAACATTTAAAAAAATAATAGATATATTTTGTAATTTGAAACTCGTAAATTTGAATCTCTCGATAAAGTGAACATTTTTTCCCGGTCCCTTGAAAAATACTCAATAAGTTGAATAAAATGAATATTAATTGGTTCCCTCGGTAATTGGAAGTTAAAGGAATAGTATCTTGCCTTGGAATTGTATCATTATTCTTGTCTCAAATAAATTGCTGTGTCATCCTGAATTTTGCCTTTCCTAATTTTCTACATTACAAAATCATTGTTTTATCTAGTGAACATTTTTTCCCGGTCCCTTGAAAAATACTCGACAACTAACTTTGACTTGTGCGCAATTAATAGGTAGAAAATCTTACTTTTGATAAATAATCTTTAAGATAATAAACTTAGTGATAATAAAACTTATAATGAGATTGACGAAATTTCTCTTAATGAATTGTAAAAATCTATAAAACGAAGAGAAAAATTATTTTATTAAAATGCATAGGCTACTAGCTTTCGGGCTCCAAGCCCTTCCACAGGTACAACGTGTTGTGAGAAACTAACGCTATATATAGAATCGATATGCGATGTATCTGCATATTTTAACTATGTATGAGGCAACGATATCAAATTAAGATATGGAAAGAAGGCTTTTTAGAAATATTTAACAAATATAGGATATGATAATTGATAAAATTATGAAAGATTTAGCATAATATTAATAGAACTATTGCGAAATAAAATAGTAAGTAAAAATAAAAAGTAGCCTATGCATTTTAATAAAATAATTTTTCTCTTCGTTTTATAGATTTTTACAATAAAACTTATAGATAAAAAAAAGTTGTTATCATCGTCGCAATGGGGGCTCTGCTTGCAAGTTAAATCTACAAATCTTCCATTTGCAGAATCACCATTTTTGCTATTTAAAAACTCTCCTTAAAGGACACTTTGGTCCTACAATTAGGGGTTGTCCTTTATAAAGAGGTTCTACTGTATTATTTTTGTTGAAAAGACATTTTTTAATTATAGAGAAAGAGAGATAACCAGAGAGTGGGGTCATATTCTAAAGGGTAGATAAGATGGTCTCATTCACACTTACCACCAGTTTGGACTGGGAGGGTTTGAAGTTCCAATCCAGAGCTGAGTCCGTGTCAGTATTGAAGGTTATCAAAAGCTCGCGATCCTCCACTTTCTTTAACTTCATCAATCTGGTGGAAGCATCATCCTTAGTCACCTGTATCCCAAGTCCTGTCCTCTGTGGACACACAGCAAAACCCGGGGTCACAGAACTGTCCTCTGTGGACACACAGCACAACCTAGTGTCACAGAACTGTCATCTGTGGACACACAGCACAACAAGATGTCACAGAACTGTCCTCTGTGGACACACAGCACAACAAGATGTCACAGAACTGTCCTCTGTGGACACACAGCACAACCTGGTGTCACAGAACTGTCCTCTGTGGACACACACATCACAACCTGGTGTCACAGAACTGTCCTCTGTGTGGACACACAGCACAACCTGGTGTCACAGAACTGTCCTCTGTGGACACACAGCACAACCTGGTGTCACAGAACTGTCCTCTGTGGACACACAGCACAACCTGGTGTCACAGAACTGTCTGATGTGGACACACACAGCACAACCTGGTGTCACAGAACTGTCATCTGTGGACACACACAGCACAACCTGGTGTCACAGAACTGTCCTCTGTGGACACACACAGCACAACCCGGTGTCACAGAACTGTCCTCTGTGGACACACACAGCACAACCCGGTGTCACAGAACTGTCCTCTGTGGACACACACAGCACAACCCGGTGTCACAGAACTGTCCTCTGTGGACACACACAGCACAACCTGGTGTCACAGAACTGTCCTCTGTGGACACACACAGCACAACCTGGTGTCACAGAACTGTCCTCTGTGGACACACACAGCACAACCTGGTGTCACAGAACTGTCCTCTGTGGACACACACAGCACAACCTGGTGTCTCAGAACTGTTCTCTGTGGACGCACACAGCACAACCTGGTGTCACAGAACTGTTCTCTGTGGACACACACAGCACAACCTGGTGTCTCAGAACTGTTCTCTGTGGACACACACAGCACAACCTGGTGTCTCAGAACTGTTCTCTGTGGACACACACAGCACAACCTGGTGTCACAGAACTGTCCTATGTGGACACACACAGCACAACCTGGTGTCACAGAACTGTCCTCTGTGGACACACAGCACAACCTGGTGTCACAGAACTGTCTGATGTGGACACACACAGCACAACCTGGTGTCACAGAACTGTCCTCTGTTACTACACACAGCACAACCTGGTGTCACAGAACTGTCCTCTGTGGACACACACAGCACAACCCGGTGTCACAGAACTGTCCTCTGTGGACACACACAGCACAACCCGGTGTCACAGAACTGTCCTCTGTGGACACACACAGCACAACCCGGTGTCACAGAACTGTCCTCTGTGGACACACACAGCACAACCTGGTGTCACAGAACTGTCCTCTGTGGACACACAGCACAACCTGGTGTCACAGAACTGTCCTCTGTGGACACACACAGCACAACCTGGTGTCACAGAACTGTCCTCTGTGGACACACACAGCACAACCTGGTGTCTCAGAACTGTTCTCTGTGGACGCACACAGCACAACCTGGTGTCACAGAACTGTTCTCTGTGGACACACACAGCACAACCTGGTGTCTCAGAACTGTTCTCTGTGGACACACACAGCACAACCTGGTGTCTCAGAACTGTTCTCTGTGGACACACACAGCACAACCTGGTGTCACAGAACTGTCCTATGTGGACACACACAGCACAACCTGGTGTCACAGAACTGTCCGATGTGGACACACACAGCACAACCTGGTGTCACAGAACTGTCCTATGTGGACACACACAGCACAACCTGGTGTCACAGAACTGTCCTCTGTGGACACACAGCACAACTTGGTGTCACAGAACTGTCCTTTGTGGACAAACACAGCACAACCCGGTGTCACAGAACTGTCCTCTGTGGACAAACACAGCACAACCTGGTGTCACAGAACTGTCCTCTGTGGACAAACACAGCACAACCTGGTGTCACAGAACTGTCCTCTGTGGACATACACAGCACAACCTGGTGTCACAGAACTGTCCTCTGTGGACACACAGCATAACCTGGTGTCACAGAACTGTCCTATGTGGACACACACAGCACAACCTGGTGTCACAGAACTGTCCTCTGTGGACAAACACAGCACAACCTGGTGTCACAGAACTGTCCGATGTGGACACACACAGCACAACCTGGTGTCAAAGAACTGTCCGATGTGGACACACAGAGCACAACCTGGTGTCACAGAACTGTCCTCTGTTACTACACACAGCACAACCTGGTGTCACAGAACTGTCCTCTGTGGACACACACAGCACAACCCGGTGTCACAGAACTGTCCTCTGTGGACACACACAGCACAACCCGGTGTCACAGAACTGTCCTCTGTGGACACACACAGCACAACCCGGTGTCACAGAACTGTCCTCTGTGGACACACACAGCACAACCTGGTGTCACAGAACTGTCCTCTGTGGACACACACAGCACAACCTGGTGTCACAGAACTGTCCTCTGTGGACACACACAGCACAACCTGGTGTCACAGAACTGTCCTCTGTGGACACACACAGCACAACCTGGTGTCTCAGAACTGTTCTCTGTGGACGCACACAGCACAACCTGGTGTCACAGAACTGTTCTCTGTGGACACACACAGCACAACCTGGTGTCTCAGAACTGTTCTCTGTGGACACACACAGCACAACCTGGTGTCTCAGAACTGTTCTCTGTGGACACACACAGCACAACCTGGTGTCACAGAACTGTCCTATGTGGACACACACAGCACAACCTGGTGTCACAGAACTGTCCGATGTGGACACACACAGCACAACCTGGTGTCACAGAACTGTCCTCTGTTACTACACACAGCACAACCTGGTGTCACAGAACTGTCCTCTGTGGACACACAGCACAACTTGGTGTCACAGAACTGTCCTTTGTGGACAAACACAGCACAACCCGGTGTCACAGAACTGTCCTCTGTGGACAAACACAGCACAACCTGGTGTCACAGAACTGTCCTCTGTGGACAAACACAGCACAACCTGGTGTCACAGAACTGTCCTCTGTGGACATACACAGCACAACCTGGTGTCACAGAACTGTCCTCTGTGGACACACAGCATAACCTGGTGTCACAGAACTGTCCTATGTGGACACACACAGCACAACCTGGTGTCACAGAACTGTCCTCTGTGGACAAACACAGCACAACCTGGTGTCACAGAACTGTCCGATGTGGACACACACAGCACAACCTGGTGTCAAAGAACTGTCCGATGTGGACACACAGAGCACAACCTGGTGTCACAGAACTGTCCTCTGTTACTACACACAGCACAACCTGGTGTCACAGAACTGTCCTCTGTTACTACACACAGCACAACCTGGTGTCACAGAACTGTCCTCTGTGGACACACGTCAAAATCTGGAATCAAGGAAGTTACTTACCCTACAGAAGATGTTGTAGAGAGGGACAAAGGCATAGCTCATGCCTCCCATGAAGAGAATTAAAGCGAGGAAATAGTTGCGAAAGATCTTGTTGCGTATTTCAACATCCTTCTGGTACAATGTGGCATGGACCCAAGACTTGGGATGTGGAGGGTTGGATGGTGGACCACTGAAGTCAGAGGAGGGGTCCTGAGGACTGGCCGGAGATGTCTGATGGAAGGGAGGGTCCTGGAGAGAATTCCAGGGAGGAGTAACTTGCTGAAGACCATGGCTGGACCCACAGTCAGCTCTGCTGAAATCACAGTCTCCAATTTCCTCAATTTAAAACCCCAAAAGAATCAGAAATTCTCAGTTGAATTAAAATCAATGTGAGAATTAAAGTCAGTAAGATTATTAGTTTTTTTTACAACATTCACTGCTAATGGACATTTTTCTGGAACATTTAGTTGTCAATGCTTAAGGGGGGTGTTGAATTAAAGTGTCTTTATTAAATTACAACTGTTTCAATTAAAATAAAATAAGGTTAATTGGGATTTGAAAAAAAAAAAAAACATTGAATTGAAAATGGCAATTTGAATATTTGTTTAATTATTGTAAAAATGGAATTAGAAGTCAGTTGAATTTGAGAGGTTCTACTGTAATGTAATAGAAAAGCTAAAGATCCACAGATTTGATATAATTGAGAGGAGATAAGAAGACTTATTCAAAAATAAATTTTAAAAAAGAGATTGGTTCTTTGACTCCAGTTTAGCAATATCAGGAGCTGATCCAGTTGAACTACATCTCCCTCTCAACATTCACAGAAACTCATTTGCTTTCTACCCATTACACAGCTCTTCATCCCACCCTAAATAGATTTCTGTTGCCAAGTGTCTAGTTGAACAGAGTCTGATCAAAGCTAGTTAAATGCTCTTTTTTTTTTGTCTATCCTAGGTCCAAACATGCCTTTTACGGGTTTATTGTGACCCACTAAAAACTTCTATCGGCACTTTTCAAAAAATTTTTAGAGAGGCAACCCACGCCTACTACTAGTATACAGCCATAATACCTTCGTTTCTGAAGACAGGTTCAACTAATTTTAGAACGCAAGAAAGTTGACTAGTGACTAGATAAGTGCATACTTATTTGCAACATTTCTATAGCTGCCCCTTTCACATAAAAAAATCGCAATCGAGAAAGAGTATACTAATTATAAAAAATACGATGAACAATTAAGTTAAGTTGATTATAAAATACAATATCTGTTACCTTTGTGTATTTAAATTTGTATTAAAATGAGTTAAACAACTAAATTCATACATAATGGCAAATCGAATTTTAAAAAGACAACCAAAATGTTCTAGATAAAAACTTGATAAAAATGGTCAAAATGCAAAATATATATTCATTGAAAAAGAGTTAATATTTTGCATTGAATATATATTTTTATAAGCATTTTCAATAAAATAATAATCATATAAATTTATATTACACCAAAAATGACATTTAATTATCAAAATTAATAACAAATTCATATGTCGATATGGAATATATAAGAGAGGGAGAAAGAGTTATTCTATCTTTTTTCAAATAATATTGATTCAAATATATATATAGCACATTATATTCTCTATTTAAATATATTTATACTAGACGAATGGCCCGGGCAACGCCCGGGTTTTACCCGAGTGCGCATATATTTTAAAAACGTTTTAATTCAAATATTATTCGTTACAATTATAAATTGGCGCCATGGATGTCACTCTTGTGAAACGTCCCGTTCCAAACTGTGTGTTTTTAAAATGTTTTAATTAAAATACTATTCGTTACAATTATAAATTGGCGCCGTGGATGTCTCTCTTGTGAAACGTCCCGCCCCAAACTGTGTGTGTCTTGAAAATATAAAAATAAAAATGTGAATTTTCATAAATATTTCATCATGTCGATTTTCTTTTTGCATTTCACCTACTAAATCGATAGAGATAATTACATTTGCAACATGAACTTAGGTATATTGACTAAATAGAAAACTGCATAGTAATAAAGATCATTTTTTAAAGGCACCATATCGTTTTTTTTTCAATAAAATCGAAACAAAAATTAACGATAAATAACGACAATTGCCTTAAAAAGAAATTGCCTTAAAAAAAGAAACATTCGCGGTGATTTTGTCTTGCATTCGTTTATACAATTATTATATACCCGAGAATATACGAATATATGGGAACGCCCGGGTTTTACCCGATTAAATGCTTTTATTCAAATACTATTCGTTACAATTATAAATTGGCGCCGTGGATGTCATTCTTGTATAATATATAATAGGTTTTAAAAATTGTAAAAAAAAAAATGCATCGGCCGGGAATCGAACCCGGCCGCCCGCGTGGCAGAGCATTCTACCACTGAACCACCGATGGTTATGAAAAATCCCATCCGTGAGCTTCAAACAGACAAACAGACAGAATAAGGCAAATATATAAGTAGATACATTAATTATATTAATGTTAAAATCCATATATATCTAAGTTAGCCTTTTCTTGAAAGTATATTATTTATGGATCGCAATGCTTATTGAAAATAATAAATATTTATTTGTAGAAATCTCTATACAAGAATTATCTGTTTGGAGTCATTTCCTGATTCGCATTTATTATAGGTTTTATAGAAAAAACAATATTTGAATTTAAAGAACAAAATTTATAGTTGCATAGGTATGTTAGTCGTTGGAATCTGAGTTGTGTTATGTTGTGGGGGTCGAGAGACTTCCTTCCAGCCTGCTGGGATGACTGACCACGCCGCCAACAAACATACAAGGGGGCGGCATGTAATAGGAGATGACCACCGCTGCGCGGCGTGGCAGATCAGCGGAAGTCAATAAAAACCAGAATAGACATTCTAGGGCAAGCATGTCAAACTCGCGGCCCGCGGGCCTCATGCGGCCCACAACGAATAAATTTGCGGTTCACCAGACAATATATTTTAATATAAAAAAATATATAAATAAAAAATATAATAAAAATTTGTTGCCTAATTTTTAAAAATTGTAATTATATATAATTTATTTATTAATAACGAACCACTGGTCGCCATACATAAGTCGTAAGTTTTGATAATATTATACCTACATACTTAACGTATGTACATCGCCATAAGTATTGTGTGCCTTAGAGTTTAAAGAAAATATTCTTTCGGAGTACTAGAAAAAAAAATTTAAGTTACGTTCAATAATTTGTGCAGTTATTCTGTGTGTGTGTCTGGTAAGTTAAAATATATTAATTAAAAAAAAAAATATATTAATTAAAACGTTTTATTATTTTGTGTTAGCGATTACTAATTTTTTTTCCACACACACACACACAGACATTTGTATTCAATATGTGGAATAATGGCGTCCAGACGGCTTGGGTGACAGTAAACAAACATGCCCGGCGCCAGCCGCCGACAAAGGACTAGAACACGGCTTGGTCTACTACCGACCAGTTGGGTGTTTTCCTCTGTCCTCTTAAGATGTATTAAATAAAGTTAGTTAGAAGGAGATTTTTACCCTCTCCTTTCTGCTATTCAGTGATCGTATTTAAATCCTTGCAACAGCCCACAAAGAATCATCACAGCGAATTCTTCTACCGAATCACACTTCAGTGTTTTGTGAAACTATTACCCAACATTTCTTCACAAAAAGTGGCGTCCCCGGGTGGGCTTCTGACAAGGCAAGATCAAGTGGGTTAACGGCGGAGTACAATTTCAAGACTTAAGATAAGTACCTTTTGTTTTACCTTCTGTTTATAGTGTTTTTTGAAAAATGGAAATTTTTAAAAGGCATAGAAATTTACTTAGAAAGCGACTAACTCGCAGCTTGAAGACGACAGAAGAGCTTCTGCCAGGTACTCCACCGATACCTGTAGAGGACATTGAATATAATAGAGAGATCATTGAAGAAACTCACAGTGAGCTTCTTGTGATCCAAAGCAAGATAAGAGACTTCATGCTAACTTCAGACGTTAGCGGAACTAGAGCAAGACGATGAGTGTTATGATTGAACGAACGGACAAGTTGATCCGGCAACACTGCAGACTCGACTTGTAAACATTCTTAGATATTAAAAAACGAAAGAAAAAAATAAAAGATAAAAAGATCAGGTGTCGAAATCAATATTAAAAATGGCATATCCTGAACAGGAGCACATGTGCTTTATAGAAGGCAGAGCGCCATCTGGTGGAACAGAAATCAACTAACATTGATTTAGCCTGTTCCCTGATATTTGGCCAACCCAATTTCTTGATAAATCAAGAAAAGCCATCCACGAACGCGTTTCGCGCTTTTGGCGCTCGTCAGCGTGGAGTAGGCTGAACCATTGCGACCAAAAAATATTTTTTGATCCCAATGGCTTCCCGAACAACCAAGAAATGGGTATTTAAGGCCAAACTTGCGTAAATACGCTTAGCACATTAAAAAATGAAAGAAAAAATAAAAGATAAAAAGATCAGGTGTCGAAATCAATATTAAAAATGGCATATCCTGAACAGGAGCACATGTGCTTTACAGAAGGCAGAGCGCCATCTGGTGGAACAGAAATCAACTAAACATTGATTTAGCCTGTTCCCTGATATTTGGCCAACCCAATTTCTTGATAAATCAAGAAAAGCCATCCACGAACGCGTTTCACGCTTTTGGCGCTCGTCAGCGTGGAGTAGGCTGAACCATTGCGACCAAAAAATATTTTTTGATCCCAATGGCTTCCCGAAAAACCAAGAAATGGGTATTTAATGGCCAAAGAATGGCCAAGAAATGGCCAAATATCAGGGAACAGGCTAAATCAATGTTTAGTTGATTTCTGTTCCACCAGATGGCGCTCTGCCTTCTGTAAAGCACATGTGCTCCTGTTCAGGATATGCCATTTTTAATATTCTTAGATATATAACCATGTTATAAAAATATAAGTTAATAAATAAATACTTAGTTCAGTTGCATTCTGCGTGATCAAATAGGCACAAAGAACAACATTAACAACATGGTGGCAGCGGAAAAGTGAGTACTTTTTCAAATAAATATATTATTGAAAAATATTAGTGAAAAAAAAAGAAAACATGGACTTTGTTAGGCCTAGCGAACTCGCCTTGCACGGAAATGTAGCGGAAAATTGGCGAATGTTCAAACAGCGATTAATGCTTTATCTTGAAGCAACAGAAAAAGCCACAAAGCCTGATAAACTGAAAGTTGCCATTTTATTAAATTTTATTGGCGAAGAAGCCTTGGAAGTTTTCAACACATTTCATTTAAAAGAAGATGAAGCAGAAAATTTCGATCTTGTAATAAACAAATTTGATGATTTTTGCGAGCCTAAAAAGAACGTCATTTTTGAAAGATTCAAATTTTTTTCAGCGACCCAGAAGGATGGTGAATCCATTGATAGTTTTATAACAGAACTAAAAGGATTATCCACATCATGTGAATTTGAATCACAAAAGGATAGTTCAATTAGGGATCGCATTGTGTATGGAATACAAGACAAGGCTTTGCAGGAACGCCTCTTAAGAGAGCCCAATTTAACTCTTCTCAAAGCCATTGAAATGTGCAAAACAGATGAAATAAGCAAGCAACAGATCAAGATCATGCAGAACAACCAGAACATCTGTCAAATAAGAAAATATGAAAAGAAACACAGTCCAAAGCAAAATCAAGAATCTGAAAAAGAATTCAAATGCCAAAGGTGTGGAAAGTCTCACAGAGCAAAAAATTGTCCTGCATGGGGTAAAAGATGCTCCAAATGCAAAAAGATGAATCATTTTTCAGCTTTCTGTAAAAGTTCAGCTATCAGAAGTCTGAATGATGAAACAGAAGAAACTGTATGGTCAATACATGAAGCAAAAGTAGTCCATACTTTGGAATGGAAAAAATCCATCATAGTAAATGGAAAGGAAATATGTTTCAAGTTGGACTCTAGAGCAGAAGTAAATGTTTTGCCATACACATTCACCAGACAAATGAAAGGTTTGGAAATATTTCAGACTAACCGAAAGCTAACATCATATACAGGACATGAAATCAAGATAAAAGGAATTGCCACACTAAATTGCAAAACCAAAAATAAGACGGAAAGTCAAGAATTTTCATTGCTGATGGATACTATCAACCAATTTTAGGAATAGAAGCTATTGAAAAGCTTTCACTAATTAAGAAATGTGATGCTGTCCAAATACAGCAGAACAACTCAGCAAAAGAAATTTTGAACAGGCACAAAAATATATTTGAAGGCATAGGAAGACTGCCAATTGAACACAAGATTAGACTAAATGAAAATACAACTCCAGTTATTGCTCCAAGCAGAAAAATTCCTTTTTCCATTAGAGAAAAAGTTAAAGCAGAATTGGAACGGATGGAAAAACTTGACATTATTGAAAAAGTTGAAGAACCAAGCAAATGGACACACCCTATTGTAGTGGTACAAAAACCTTCTGGAGATGTCAGAATTTGCATGGCCCCCAGGGAACTGAACACGTATATTCAGAGAGAGCGCTATATTCTGCCAACAGCTGAAACAATATTTTCTGAACTGAAAGGTGCTACAGATTTCTCTGTATTTGATGCATCATCAGCTTTCTGGCAAGTCTCATTAGACAAAGAAAGCACCAACCTGTGCCCCATTGCGACTCCCTTTGGAAGATTCCGGTTCAAGCGACTTCCCTATGGATTGAACAGTACATCGGAGGTATTCCAACGATGCATAAACAATATTCTTTCAGGTCTCCAGAGAACTGCTTGCTATATGGATGACATCTTGATCTATGGAAGCACAATGGAAGAGCACAACCGAAACCTTGAAACAGTTCTTCGAAGGTTGGAAGAAAATAATGTCAAGCTCAATACTAAGAAGCAGCAGATAGCTGTCGACAAAGTAAATTTCTTAGGCCATATAATCAGTCGAGATGGAATAGCCATTCAAGCTTCAAGAGCAGAGGCAATACAAAAGTTGAAAAGACCTGAGAACAAGACTGAAGTCCAAAGATTCTTAGGTATGGTAACATACCTTGGCAAATTCATTCCTAATCTTTCTGACAAGACTGCACCTCTAAGGAAATTGATAAGCAACAAGAGTGAATGAAAATTTGGAGGCGAAGAAAATGATTGTTTTGAAAAACTCAAGGATATGGTTTTGAATGCTCCAATATTGACATTTTTTGACCCAACCAAGCCAATCACCATTTCATCTGATGCAAGCCAATATGGTATTGGTACAGTGCTCATGCAAGGGGGACAAGCAATTGAGTATGCGTCCTTCAGCCTGAATGCAACTCAAAGAAAATACGCACAGATAGAGAAATAACTTTTGGCTATAGTCTTTGGATGTGAACGCTTCCAGTACTATTGTTAGTGAAAGGCAAGCCCGCGCGACGAAGAGAAGAACAGTTTTCAACCAACCCCACCGCCAACGGACGGTGGCGACGTCACGGTCGGCGCGCATGCGCGGCGGCGGAGGTCACGTGGGAAGCACGGTAGTGGGCCCTTCGAATTCTGACGGCCAACACGGACTGACTTCCTTCCCAATCCATCCTTTTCAATCGAACATTTTTTAACTTCTTTAATTACTAAAATTAATTTGTAACATAATATTTATATCTATATTTATCCTGAATAAAATTTAAAATATCAAGGATGATTAATTGAATCATTCTTCCAATACCAAACGAACCTGTCATAGTGTACCATTCAAAAAGTGTACCGAAAATTGTGGCGAGCCTGCCAGGATCTAAGATGGACAAACTCAAGAAAGCTTGTGAGACGAAAAAGAGGACTTTGGAAAGTGTTATTGCAGAAGCAGATGGCGAACTTGGAAAGCAAGAACCAAGCCTAGAAATGTTGATGTCTCTACGACCAAAGCTCCTCAGATGTAAAGACAGGTTCTTAATTGCCAGTGATTGTCTCATCGAACAACTGATAAAGGCGGATAGGGAAGATGAAGAAATTGAAGATGTCGATATCGTTCAAGCGAATCTATTTGGAAGGTCTGAAGGCGTTTTGCAAAAAATGGAACAATTACTAGCAAAACCAACAGTAGACCGAGAATCAATAGTTTCCGGGGGGAATGAAGGAAAGTCAAATCTTCATCGACTTCCGAAGTTGGAACTACCGAAATTTGGAGGAGAAGCACGGGAGTGGCTGCAGTTCTGGTCAGCCTTTCAAAGCGTCCACGATGATGACTCCATTTCGGCCTGTGTCAAGTTCCAATACCTACAAAATTGCATGATAAAGGGATCGGTGTCGGAGGAAATAGTTTCATCCTTTCCAAACTCAGCGGCAAATTATCCACTTGCCATCAGCACTCTTAAGGAACGTTTTGGCCGTAAAGACATGTTGGTGGAAGTGTACGTAAGGGATTTGATTGCTATCACTTTGGAAAATGCTCATGGAAGGAACACGACACCTTTTCGACTGTATACGTTCGGTTATCATCACAACTACGAGCGTTGGGATCTTTAGGAGTCACAACAGATAAATGCGCTGCTATTCTGTACCCCATGGTGGAATCAGCTTTACCTGAAGATCTCTTCGTCGCGTGGGAAAGGACTCGTCATCATCACAAGCCTGATGAAGATGGAAAGCATAAATCAAGTGAAGTCCTCCTGGAGAAGCTTATGGAATTCCTAAAACACGAAGTTGAGGGAAGTGAAAGAATGCGTTTGGCTCGTCAACCGTTTTCGAGTTCGTATCCATCACAATTTAATCGAGATAAGCCGCCCAAGCCGAAGACATCTGTCGCCACCGCTGCAAGTCTGGTAGTTGCTGATGGGAAGTCAAATAACGCTTATAAATGTGTATTTTGTGATGGAAAACATTGGAGTGAACAATGCTGCAAAGCCATGTCAATGTCTCTTGAAGCAAGAAGGAAAATAATTCAAGAGAAACAGTGTTGTTATTCTTGCTTGAAGCCCGGACACTTTTCCAAGTATTGCAGAAACGTTGTGAAATGTGTCATCTGTAGTAAAAAACACAGGGCAATCTTGTGTCCAGTTTCAAAAGGCAGCCAAAAATCTGATGGGATTGAAGAGAGAAGTAAGAACATAAATGCATCCGTGGACATGTCGAATCAAATTCGGTGCCAAGATGTCTTACTTCAAACAATCATGGTAAAGATTAATGGCGAAAATAAATCAAAAGTTGTTCGAGCAATGTTAGATAGTGGATCCCAGAACTCATATGTATTGGAACAAACTGCTTCCGAAGTTGGACTAACTATGCTCGGGAAAAAGGAAGTTGTACACTTACTATTTGGTGGAGTGAAATCGAGACCACAGCAGAACAAGCGGTATCGAATCTACATTTCTGATGTGGACTCCAAGTACAACTGCAATTTTGAAGTACAAGACTGCTCAACGATTTGTAGTGCAATGCCTTCCGCTCAACCTACCGAATGGATGACGGAACTTCGATCAAAGGGAATTGACTTGGATGTCTATAGGTCGAACACGGAGATTGAACTACTACTAGGAGCAGACGTATACGCCAAGCTACTAACAGGAAAGAAAATAGAATTGGAATCTGGTCCCGTCGCTCTCGAAACGAAGCTGGGCTGGACTGTTAGTGGAAAGGTTTTGGGAAATGTTCAAACAACTAAATCTCAATCATCAGTTCTGTCATGCTTAGTCCGTGATGCAACAATACAAGATCTTTGGAGATTAGATGTCATCGGTATCATGGAACCCATGAAGGAAAAGAGCAAAGAAGAGTTGTCAGTTGCAGCGTTGGAACATTTCAACCAAACAGTGAAACAGAATGAAGATGGTCGATATTCTGTCAATTTACCTTGGATAGGAGGACACCCACCACTCCCTAATTACAAGCTAATTTCGGAGAAGAAACTTGAATCTACTACTGCAAGATTAGAAAAGTTGGGAGTTTTGTCAACCTATCACGATGTTTTCAAGTCCTGGGAGGATGAAGGAATAATAGAGCGCGTCGATTCGGAATCTGGACATGTTCTGAGCCATCATGGAGTAATCAAACCAGAAAGCCAATCTACTCCTGTGCGTCCAGTATTCAATGCCTCATTTCGCACAAAAGGAAATCCTTCACTCAACGATTGTCTGGAAGTTGGACCAAATATGTTAGAAAACATTCCAGATATCATTACTCGTTTTCGTCTCGGTCCAGTGGCAGTAACTTCTGATATTAGAAAGGCATTCTTGCAAATCGAGGTCGCTGAAGAAGACAGAAACTACTTACAGTTTTGGTGGTACAAAAATCAGAAATTGGAAGAAAAGCAAATGTACCGTCATTGTCGTGTCGTCTTCGGAGTATCAAGTAGTCCTTTTCTTCTCGCTGCGGTAATTGATCATCACCTAAGCACTTATGAAGATGAATACAAGAAAACGATTGATATTCTGAGAAGGTCAATGTATGTTGACAATTGCGTCGCTTCCGTTGGATCAAAAGAAGATGCTTTGAAGTTCAAGGAAGAATCAGTTGAAATATTTGGAACAGCAAAAATGGACTTAAGAGAATGGGAAATTGGTCCATCGTCTGAAGAAAAGCAAGTACCCGTACTAGGTCTGTTTTGGAACCTGAGGACTGATGAGTTAACTTGTGATCTTAGAAGTTTTGCGAAGAAAATGGAACCGGGAAAAGTGACAAGAAGGAAGATATTATCGGCAGCTCATTCATTGTTCGACCCGATTGGATTCACTTGTCCGTTCACAATCATTCCTAAGATGTTACTTCAAGAATCTTATGGGGTCAAAGCTGGATGGGATACAGACTTATCGGAAGACATCAGTCGAAGATTCAATGCATGGTTGAGTCAGTTAACTGAGGTGGACAAATTGAAAATTCCTCGCTGTGTTGTTCAATCTCAAGATAGAAGAACATGGACATTGCATGTTTTTATGGACAGTAGCAACGCGGCGTTTGCAGCTTGTGCCTATTTACGAAGTGGATTTCCTGGGAGTGTTCAAGTTCAATTACTCATGGCTCGTTCGAGAGTAGCTCCTATGAAGAATACCACTATACCAAGGCTAGAATTGGTTGCATGTGAAATTGGATCTAGATTGGCTGTCCACATAAAATCAATGATGGAGTTCGAAGATATACCAATTACATTGTGGACAGACTCTACTACTGCTTTAGCATGGATTAAACGTGATATGAACTGGTCAGTGTTTGTCGCAGGAAGAGTAAAGAAGATTCGACAAAATTCAAGCGTAATTGATTGGAGGCACGTTCCTGGTAAAGAAAATCCTGCAGACATCCCCTCACGTGGAGCTTCAATCTCACAATTGATTACTACTAGATGGTGGGAGGGACCAGTTTGGCTTAAGAAAGAAGAACAATTTTGGACACAGTCTGTAGAAAAGGAGTCAATCGAAGAAGTCAATAGTGAACTGAGAAAGGCAGTCGTCACACACTGCAACATAGAAAAGGGAGATATGTTGGCGAAGATCACTCAGTTCTCCAATTATCACAAAATTCTTCGGATGGTTGCACACTGGAGAAGATTTCTGGATTGGCTGCAGAGAAAACGTTCAAACAAAATTACAAAAGGCCCTATTACGATGGAGGAAATGACATTAGCTGAAGAAAGGGTGATCAGATTGGTTCAGCAGTGCTCGTTCGAGGGAGTCAAGGATAAGAAATTCAAGAACCTGCGTGTTTATGAAGATGAAAGTGGACTCTTGCGGGTAAAGTGCCGTTTCGTCCCCGTGGAGAAAGTAGATGCACACTCTTATCCAATGGTGATGCCTTCGAATGGAGTTACAGGTCAGCTAATTTGGAGTTACCATCGACTAATGTGCCATGCTGGAGTTCAGTCATTGCATGCAAATTTGCGGGAAAGGTACTGGATTCTAAACAGCAGACGCACAATTCGCAACGAAATTCGTCCGTGTGCGCGTTGTCGTCGTTTCCGAGCACAGCCTTGCTATGTTGAAGAGGGACCTTTACCGAGGGACAGAGTTCGAGTGGGGCCAGCGTTTGATGTAACTGGAGTCGATATGACAGGTCCACTACATCTAAAAGGAAACAAAAAGTACTGGATTGCAATTTTTACCTGTGCTACTTACAGAGCAATCCATCTAGAGCTGTGTACTTCCCTTACTACGGAAACATTTATTGGAGCAATGCGCAGGTTCGTAGCTAGAAGAGGAAGACCATCTACGATATACTCGGACCATGGATTAAACTTTGTTGGGTGCAAGAACCTGTTCAGTTCATTGGATTGGAACAAGATTGTGGAATATGGAGCAATCAATCGCATATCGTGGAAGTTCAATCCACCAACGGCCTGTTGGTGGGGAGGTTTTTGGGAGCGCATGATCGGGATCGTCAAGCAGCTACTTAGGTCAGTGTTGGGATCTGCACGTGTCACTAACGAAGAATTACAGACACTGCTTTGTGACGTGGAAGCTGTAGTGAATAACCGTCCACTTACGTATGTATCAGAAGATGATGATGAATTGGCGCCTCTAACCCCAAACAAACTTATTAACAACTGTGGAAGCTCAATTTTACCAGAAGCCGATGAAGTAGAACGGGATTCAATGGTTTCTCGCTACCGAAATATGCAAGCTTGTAGAGAAGAACTTAGAGCCAGATTCACGAAGGAATACTTAGCAATGCTGGTTCATCATGGAAAAGCAAGAAAATCACGGAGGATTGAGGTAGGAGAAATAGTACTTATAGGAAACGATCAAAAGAGAAGGATTGCATGGCCATTAGGAAAAGTGGAGGAGGTGCTACCTGGGGCCGATGGACAAGTTCGAGTCGCAAGAGTGAAGACATCATCGGGAGTTTTTCTTCGTCCGGTACAGCGACTTTTTCCGTTAGAAATAAAACAAATTTAGATTGGCCTCTACTATAGCCAAGAAAATATAGTATTAGAATTTAATTTATCAATTAAATTGGTGGGAGGAATGTTAGTGAAAGGCAAGCCCGCGCGACGAAGAGAAGAACAGTTTTCAACCAACCCCACCGCCAACGGACGGTGGCGACGTCACGGTCGGCGCGCATGCGCGGCGGCGGAGGTCACGTGGGAAGCACGGTAGTGGGCCCTTCGAATTCTGACGGCCAACACGGACTGACTTCCTTCCCAATCCATCCTTTTCAATCGAACATTTTTTTAACTTCTTTAATTACTAAAATTAATTTGTAACATAATATTTATATCTATATTTATCCTGAATAAAATTTAAAATATCAAGGATGATTAATTGAATCATTCTTCCAATACCAAACGAACCTGTCATAGTGTACCATTCAAAAAGTGTACCGAAAAACTATATTTGGGGAAATGATGTTATTGTGGAAACTGACCACAAACCTCTTCTGAGTATTGTTAAGAACCTTTAGAAAAGCTTTCCCCAAGACTGCAAAGAATGGTCTTACGTCTCATGAGATTTCAAATATCTTTGAAGTTCACACCAGGGAAAAACATGTTTGTAGCTGACCATCTGTCTAGAGATCCATTAAAAGATGAGGTGGACACAAGCTATTTAGAAGGTCAAACTGAATCAGTGCAGATGTTGCTGGTTACCACAGATGAAAAAAATAAAGAGACTACAAAAGGAAACTCATGGGGACCACACCTTGATACAACTAATAGAGTATGCGAAGAATGGATGGCCGAAATATAAAACTAAGGTCTGTGATGAAGCAAAACCTTACTGGCAATTTCAAGATGATATTCATGTGAGTGACGGAATTGTTTACAAAGGAAATTGTATCATGGTGCCATCGACTCTTCGAAAATAAATCCTGCAGGTTGTTCATTCATCACACCAGGGCATAGCAGTTTCCAAAGAAATAGCAAGATCAGCATTTTACTGGCCCGGCATGATAACACAAGTAGAAAATGAAGTGGAAAAGTGCAGAACATGTCAGGAATATTCAAGAAAGAATCCTGAGGAGTCAAGAATAGCTCATGAAATCCCTGAATTTCCATGGGAAAAAATTGCTGTAGATTTCATGGAGGTGAGTGGAACCAGTTCCAAGATGAAATTTGAATGGTTGTCGATTACCATTCAAAGTTTGTTGAAATCTGGAAATTATCAAGCAAAAGAGAAACCGAAACCATCATGCAGTTGAAAACCATTTTCAGGACTCATGGAATTTCAAGAACTCTAGTTTCGGATAATGGACCCCCTTTTAACTCTACTGGATCAAAAATTTTGCTCAGAAATATGAATTCAAACACCAAACCTCCAGTCCCAAATATCCAAGATCTAATGGACAAGTTGAGAGGACAATTCAAACCATTAAAGGACTGATAATTAAAAAATAAAGATACAAAACCTTTCGCAATGAGGTTCATTTTTGCCTGTAGAAAGGCGGCTCCAGCCCGAAGCTCGCGTTTATTGTAATAAAAGAAACTCATTGCGAAAGGTTTTGTATCTTTATTTTTTTATATTTAGAGCGCAATTATTCGTTTACTATAACTGATAATTAAAGCTGTGAAGTCAGGAAGATATCCCAATCTGGCTTTGATGGAGTTCAACAACACACCTAAGTATGACTTGCCATCTCCGACCCAAATGCTTATGGGAAGATCTGTGAGAACTCTTTCGACATACTCCCGACAACAGTTGAAGCCACTGTTTGACACAACAAAGAATTACCAAAAATTGCGAGACCATCAACAAAAGTATGCAGGAAGTCCAAAGAGAATTTTGAGACCTTTGGAAGTAGGATACAACATCATGTTGCAGGAATGGCATAGAAAATGGGTTCCGGCAACAGTGACCGTAAAGCATGAAACTCCACGCTCATATATGGTGAAAACACCAAGTGGGTCTGAATACCGCAGGAACAGGTCTCACCTTAGACCGAGAAAGTTCAGTGTAGAAGATTCTGCCCCAACAATTCAAAGTCCAAGCATTCCTGGATCTCAAGCAGGGACAGCCATGGATGACACATATAAGATCATGGAAGACCCACTTCCGAAAACAGAAGAGCATATGATCCAAGGGAGAACGTTGCCAAGAAAGGTGAAGAATCATCTACTTCTCCTAGTGTGCGAACCCGCAGTGGTAGAACAGTGAGAAAACCTTTGCGTTATAGAGACTAGGAAAACTGCAATCCTTTTTTATTTTTGTTCAAAGGAAACATGTTATGATTGAATGGACAAGTTTATCCGGCAACACTGCAGACTCGACTTGTAAACATTCTTAGATATATAACCATGTTATAAAAAGATAAGTTAATAAATAAATACTTAGTTCAGTTGCATTCTGCGTGATCAAATAGGCACAAAGAACAACATTAACAACAATGAGGAAGCCTTGCAATATACCCAGGGATATAAGAGGATATATAAAAAATGTCTCGCTCTTGTTGAACCCAGGATCACTGCATCCAGTCCCACGACCAGTGAAGTGAGCTTCGCTTCTAGCTCACACCATAGAACTGTAAAACTACCCAAGATAGAATTAAAGAAGTTTACAGGAGAAATAAAAGATTGGTTGGGATGGTGGGCAACAAGATACATGTCGATCCTACTTTAGAAGACAGCGACAAGTTTCAGTATCTTGTGCAATCTATGTCGCCGGGAACCAGAGCTAGTAAACTGGTTGATAGTTACCCCCTGACTGCCGAGAAATACTCCAAAGTTATAGAAACTTTGACAGAAAGATTTGGAAGGCCTGAACTGTTGCAACAAGTCTATGTCAGGGACCTTATCCGCCTTATGATCGATTGCTCCTCCAAACAACAGTTGAAGGTGACTTCATTTTATGATGAGTTGGTGACTCATTTGAGAGCATTGGAATCCTTAAAGATTGAGGCCAGACAGATGTCTGTATTTATATTTCCAATGATTGAGGCATGTCTCTCAGAGGAACTCATGAAGGCTTGGCAAAGAAGCCCCCTCCATGATGTCAAGATTGATGCTAATGATTCGACTCAAACTAGAGTTGACCTAATAATGAGTTTCTCCAAAAGGAAGCTGCAGCAGAACAAGACAGAGCCTTAGCTGGATCCAAGTTTGGACTTAGATCTCTGAAACAGGATAGAAACGTGGGCAGACAATCACATCCTGCTAAGATACCTACGGCCTCTGTACTATTTGCTGGACGTGCCCAGAATTGCATCTTATGTAATAAAGATCATAAAAACACAGAATGTCTTGCTGCGCGCAGAATGAGCATTAAAGAAAGAAGAGAGCGTATTAAAAATGCTAAATGTTGTTTCTCCTGCCTCCAACCAGGTCATATCTCTTCTAATTGTAGAAGGTGCATAACTGAATGCATTCGATGTAAGAAGAAGCACCTTGATATTTTATGCCCTCTTAATGCTCCTGGACGAGAGTCAGCGGATGAAGACAAGGAACAGGTGGAAGACTGTGACGTTTCTCCTACAGTTGAAAACGGAGTTTCATTCTCCGGTCTTAGCGCTTCGTCTCTGATTTTGCTACAGACTCTGAAGATTAAGGTCGAAGGTGCGACTTCGGCGATCCTATATTTTGTCTAAAACTGCCCAGGATCTCGGACTATCTCCCATTGGCCAGGAATCACTTAAACATGTGGTGTTTGGAGGTCATACTAGTGAAAGTGTCCACCAAGAATACAGAGTCAATTTGGGTCATGCATCGGGGAATTTTAAGATGGTAGCGAAGCTTCTTGACCAACAAAAAATCTGTGGTAACCTACCAAGATTGAGCCGCGGGCCATGGTTGAAAGAACTCAAAGCCCGCAGAATCTGGGTTCCTGATATTGGAAAGGATGACATGGAAATTGAAATACTTCTAGGATGCGATGTGTTGGGGTCTATTTTCATGATGAAATCTTGTGTGTTGTCAAATGGCTTGAATGCGTCGCAGACGCGTTTTGGATGGACTTTAATGGGAGAATGTCAGCAAGGTAGTGACGTTTCACTCGCTCATCATGTTACAACGATGACAATTTCGGAGAGCAGTATAACCAATCTGTGGAATCTCGATGTTCTTGGCATTATGGATCCTATTGAGGTTAAACAGAGAGATCAGAGAGACACACTGGCGCGTCGACATTTTCTAAAAACAGTCCAACATTCTGTTTCTGGAAGATATGTTTCCCTCCCGTGGACTGTAGAGAAAGCTAAAATCGCGGACAACAGGGGTGTTGCTATGAAGAGATTAGAACAGACGACTAAGAAATTAATCTCTTTGAATCTCTATGAGGACTATGATGATATTTTCCGAGGCTGGTTGGATGATGGGATAATTGAGAAAGTCCCAGCTGAACAACACGACGCTGAGGCCTTCTACCTGCCTCATCGTCCTGTGGTGAAACTCTCCAGTGGGACTACGCCTATCAGGCCTGTCTTTGATGCTTCTAGCAAGGTCTATAGATCCCCATCTTTAAATGACTGTCTTGAAAAGGGACCTAACCTCATAGAGATGATTCCCAACCTTATGCTAAGGTTTAGAAATGGCAAGTTTGGTGTCGTGGCAGACATTAAGAAAGCGTTTCTTCAGATTGAGGTGAATGAAAGGGACAGAGATTACCTGCGTTTTCTGTGGTATTCCCAAAATGGAGAAAAGACAGAAGTATTCCGACATAGACGTGTCGTTTTCGGTGTTAACTATAGTCCTTTCATTTTGGGGGCAGTAATCGAATACCACCTGTCTAATGTTCGACCTGAACATAAACCGTTAGCTCAGAGGTTGCAGAAATCCTTTTATGTGGACAATTTAGTCACAAGCGTGAACTCTTTTGAAGAGTTACAAGATCTCAAATTGACCGCAACGTCCATCATGTATAATGCTCGGATGGAGCTAAGCCGTTGGGAGCATAGCCTGGACGTGGCCTCCGATACTTACCCCTTTGAAAGAGCAGAGATATCTAAAGTGCTTGGTATATATTGGGATAAAAGGGAAGATTGTTTGTCATGTGAAATTCCCGTAGCCATACCCCCCAAGATAACCAAAAGGAGTATCCTGTCCTGCTTAGCTCAGATATATGACCTTATTGGATTTCTGAACCCAATATTAATAAAGCCTAAAATTATATTGCAAAAGGTTTGGATAAAGCGCGATAACCAGTTGGGTACCTTTGTCGCGAATCGCGTGAAGGAGATATGCAGACTTAGTGATCCTGGAAATTTGAGATATGTTCCTAGCGAGTGCAATCCAGCTGATTTACCCTCCAGAGGATGCAGCCTCTCCCGACTGATACAGTCTACATGGTGGGAGGGCCCTTCCTGGTTAAAACTCTCCAAAGAATTTTGGCCTTCCAGGTATAAAGACCTGAATGAAGAAGAAATCTGTGTGAAAAGAATGCTCAGAACATCAACATTAACATATCACCAATTGATGACCCTGCTGTGTCATACAGAGGCAGTGATGAATGGAAGGTCCATGACTTATGTCAGCGACGATCCGAATGGTCTTGTGTCAATATCACCTTCCGTGTTTCTACAAGAACAGACAGATGTCGAGTTTCCCGAGTGCCAGAATATGGGATCTAATCCAACGACACAGAAACTGCGCTATTTGAGCAAGCTGAGGGAGGAGTTGAAATCACGATTCAGGAAGGAATATTTGTCCCTCCTGGTCCAGAGAAACAGACGCATTTACAATCCAAAACTCCAGGCTGGGGATGTTGTCCTTGTTGGTATGGACAATAAAAGCGTAACTTCTGGCCATTAGCAGTGATCGAGGAGATATTTTTTGGAAGAGATGGAGTGAATAGATTAGTGAAGGTGAAAACCGCAGTAGGAACCTTCCTAAGACCTATTCAGAAAATATATCCCTTGGAAATATCATCAACAGCAGCTTCTTCGCGTTTGCTGAACGATAAAGAGAAAACTGCAAAAATACAGACTAGATAGGGAAGAACCGTTTGTATACCAACCGATTGGACGATTATTATTGTTTTTCTGTGTGCCTAGATAAAACAGGTGGGAGTATGTGGAATAATGGCGTCCAGACCGCTTGGGTGACAGTAAACAGACATGCCCGGCGGCGCCAGCCGCCGACAAAGGACTAGAACACGGCTTGGTCTGCTACCGACCAGTTGGGTGTTTTCCTCTGTCCTCTTAAGATGTATTAAATAAAGTTAGTTAGAAGGAGATTTTTACCCTCTCCTTTCTGCTATTCAGTGATCTTATTTAAATCCTTGCAACAGCCCACAAAGAATCATCACAGCGAATTCTTCTACCGAATCTCGCTTCAGTGTTTTGTGAAACTATTACCCGACATTTCTTCACACAATATGTCTTTATCAAAACCAAGTGGCAGTAAAACTAAACGAAAAATTGCTGACGAACATAGGAATTTTCAAGAAAAGTGTGAATTAGAGTATTTTTGCTCTGAAGTAAAATATAAAATCATCTGCTTGATATGTAATAATGCTATTAGTGTACCAAAATTATATAACATTAAAAGTCATTATGAACAACATAAATCAAAATATGATACCTACGAAGGTTTAATGAGACAAGAAAAGTTAAAAGAGTTCAAGTTGGGAATGAAAAAACAACAGTTGATGCTTACTAAAGTATCACAAGAGAGTGAAGCGGCGGTGCATGCAAGCTACGTTTTATCGGAGATGATGTTGGGGTACGTTTTTGTATCATACCCCAACAGAAGATGTATGATCAACATCAACTGGATACATGGCTTCCCTCCCACATAGACTTATAGACTACCTTTTTGCCCAGAAACCTAGACACTTGATGACACCAGACTTCCATGCCGAAAGCTGATGCCTGGTGGAGAAGAAGACACCAGTGACATCCAGAGACATCCGTGCTGGAAGCTGCTGTACCATATGTACATATATGCCCCTCAATTAATATTTAGATAGAGGTGACCAAAAGAAAATAATTTATCATATAAACATTTAAATCAATAATTTTTTTAATACTCGGAATATATATATCATTTAATTTCCTAAAGGAATTAATTTGTTTTTCAATCTACAATGTTTTTTTTTTCTTTCTCTCGCGGCAACACGGTAAATTGGAGGCGTGGTCATGATCACGTGCGTGTTTTCTTTCGACGAATGAAAATGCCAACCAATAGAAACTTTGGCGCGAGCAGCGAATGAAAATGGAGAGAGGCAAGGATAAAAAAGGGTTTCTTTGCCAAAGGAATTCAGATTTAATCAGAGTTCATAAGTCAGAAGGGAAGCCGACAGTCGGGCTCGAGACGCAGAAGGGAGGAGACCAGACTTTCGCCGGCGCTTTCGGGGAAAAGGTAAGCCTCTTTGCCATTATGGCTTAGTACCCCCTTTTTGAGCAGAAACTAACTTAGATTTCGCATGGGCCCTAAAGGGCTTTAAGTAACTTAAAAAAAAATTGATAGAGTTCTCATATTTTGTCTCGCCAGAATAGATGGAGATCTAGGCTTTCCCCTTTATAAAGGCAAATTTGTAACTTCAAGTCACCTCTATCTAGATCACTATATAAATAGCATATCTCGCCAGTATATAAATGTTCCCTAAATTTGTTTATTTTGAATAAATATCTAGTATATAACTTATATGGATAATATTTTTTGTTTCCTCTCATACATATTTCATTCTTTTGTTTTATGGTGCTACCCCCACATCTTATTATTACAAATTGTATTGGAATATAGAACTACCTACTCTGATGGAATGGAGTTGTGTACTGTACCTTTGCTGTGATACTTTAATACAGCAACAGCTGCAAATATGACTTTATTAGGGCTGCCTTGAGGGTATCTCTTTGTCAGATTTTAGTAATATTTGTATTTCCATATGAGGAATTTGCCCTTCTTTCACTGTTTAAATGAAATATTGTATGATTCTTACCTATTTGGAGGGAATGCTACTAAAAATCAAGTCTTCTAATAATTGCTGGCCAACATACATTGTCGAAAGTGCCTGCCATACCCACTGTGATCAAAGAAGCCAGTTCTCCTGCCCGTGTTTCAGTGTGTTTTCCATCATATCTACCATTATACTATTCGTTGATTTAATTTTAGTAAAGACCCATGTTGCCTTATACTCATTAGATTGTCCTCTTCATGATATTTACTGAAACCCTTTTGTTTTAAATATATTACAAATGTTAATGTCAACAGTATAAGTCTATAGCTTTTGCTTGTTTTATAGCTTATTTGTTGGATTTTGGTATAATCTTTACAAATAGAGTCTTTTCCATACATCCAGATAGTAACCTAATTCAACGCATTTGTTGAATCTTTGTTATTAAAATCGGGATTAAAAGTGTACCTGCATGTTTAATCATATTATTACTAATAAAATCTGAACCTGGTGCTTCCTTGATATTTAATTTTGAAATTGTGCTGAGAACATGTAAGAAAACCTTTACGTATGTTTTCCCACGTGACGCAGCGGAGCGTGACTTTGCCTGCACGGGTGAGTCAGTTGTTGTTTGGAACTCTGTATGGATGGACATTAAAACATGGTGGCAGCGATAACTGGATAAAATACGAACCCGTATATTGCAAAATATCGATTTTTGCGTACCTTGGAAGATAATTCAACATGGCTCAGATTCAACATCCAGAAACTTTCGACTTCTCGACTCCCAACGAATGGCCCAAATGGAGGAAAAGATTCGAACGATACCTCGTGGTCAGTGGAATGAAGAAAAAAGAGGAGGCGGACAAGATCGATTTGTTCATGTACTTGATGGGCGACCGCGCGGGATGATATATTCAGGACCTTCAAGTTCGAAAAGGAGGAAGAGGCAACGAAAATTGATTTCGTCCTCAAGGCGTTCGACAGCCACTTCTGTGTCAGAAAGAATATTATCTACGAACGTGCGAAATTTAATTCAAGAATCCAAGAGGATCGGGAGCCAGTGGACGAATTCATCACTTCATTGTACAAATTGGCTGATAGTTGCGAATTTGAGGGTCTTCATGAGCAGTTGATCCGTGACCGAATAGTGGTTGGAGTGAGGGACAAAGCTTTATCTGAAAGAATGCAGTTGGACAGCGAACTGACTTTGGAAAAGGCGGTGAAAATGGTTCGACAGCAGGAAGCCGTTCGACAGCAGCAAGTCGACCTGCAGCGTCCCTCAACAAGCCAAAAGGTAAATCAGGTGAAGTTCAACTCGAAGAAACAATCACCGAAACAACAACAGCAGCCTTCGAGGAAGAAGGAGAAGTCAGCCAAAACAAGATCACGATGTCCAAAATGCGGAGGTTTCACCCACAGGGAAGGACAGGCTTGCCGTGCTGAAGGACAAAAATGTAACCTGTGTTCAAAAACTGGCCATTTTGCAAATTGCTGCCCAGATAAGCAGGCGAAGACTGCGGAAGTCAAAGCTGTTTCTGAACTTGATGAAGAAATTGGTTTTCTCCTGGAGGTCTCAGCTGTGGAGGATTCATCTAATCTCGATGATGATGAAGGCGAGTGCAGGAGGCGATGGACAGCAGAAATCCAAGTGAACGGGAAACAGGTGAAGTTCAAGCTCGACTCCCAGGCGTGTTTCTGTGTCTCTTCAAGAAGATAATGGGACAGCAACGACTAGTGAAAAGTGATATCAACATTAGAGCTGCTGAATTCTCCGAACTTCAGACTGTGGGTATGTTCATATCAATGCTGCGAAATGACAATTATGAAATCAAGGAGAAGATTTATGTCATTCGTCGTTTGAGTGAACCTCTTCTGAGTCGCCGGGCATGTGAGCTCTTGAACCTGGCGAGGCGGATTGAAGTGGTTGCGACGAGAATTAACCCAATCAAGGAATTCCCTGAAGTATTTGAAGGACTGGGACAGATCGGAAACCCTTACGAAATCAAATTGAAACCTGGAGCAAAACCATATGCTGTGCATACTCCACGACGGGTACCAATACCTTTGATGGAAAAGCTCAAAACAAGATTGGACATCCCTGGAAAGGAGCTGCTCGATGCCGATGCATTATCCAGACAACCACTTCTTACAACCGAGGGAGGTGAAGACGAACGGCCAACCTCGGCGCACATAAATGCAGTTCTCTCGTGTATAACCGACAAAGACGAGATGTTGACGAAGAATTTTGAAGCTCAACAAGAAGATACGACCCTGAAAGCAGTAGTCAACTACCTTGGGCAAGGCTGGCCAGATAAGAAGAAGCTGTCACAGGCTCTGCTCTCTTATTGGCATGTCAAGGATGAACTCGGCGTTCAAAATGGACTACTGATGCGTAGCTGTCGTCTTGTTATTCCAGCAAGTATGAAACTGGAGATCCTAGATGAGTTGCACGCTGGGCACTTCGGGATTACAAAAACAAGACTTCGCGCCACGTGAGACGGTATGGTGGCCTGGAATTTCGGAAGAGAACGCGGAAACGGTCAGAAAGTGCAGTGTCTGTATCCAGGAAGCTGTCTCAAAACATGAACCTTTGATACCAACCAACTTTCCTACACGACCGTGGCAAAAGATTGGAATGGATTTGTTCAAGTTCGTGAATAAGTGGTATCTAGTCGTCATTGACTATTATTCTCGCTTTCCTGAAATGATTCAGCTGGATCGGCTCACAGCCAGTGTGGTGGTGCGTAGTTGCAAATCCATATTTGCCCGACATGGAATACCGGAAACTGTTGTAAGCGATAATGGGACGCAATTTGGAGCTGCTCGTGAGTTTTCAAATTTCGCAAGGCAGTACGGATTCACACATGTCACTTCAAGTCCTCGATTCCCGCAGAGCAATGGGATGGCAGAAGCAGGTGTGAAATTGCTAAGTTGATCCTCAAGAAAAATCAAGACCCATCGCTTGGACTCCTGGAGTATCGATCGACCCTTTGGAGAACGGTTTACAGCCCTGCTGAGCTTCTCATGGGACGTAAACTCCGAACGACCTTGCCAATTGCACCAGAGAATCTTAATCCAAGGTTGGTGGACTCTCAGACCCTGAAAGAAAGGAAGGGAGAAGGAGAAAGGATATGAAATCCAGATATGATCGACGCTGCGGAGCTACGGACATGGAGGAGCTATCCGAAGGTGACACGGTTTGGATTACAGATATGCGAACCTGGGGGATTGTAAAGCAGAAAGCATCGACACCAAGGTCATATATGGTTGATACTCCAGTTGGGACTTTACGTCAAAACAGGTTCCATCTACGAAAAGGAGTTACAGTGCAATATCCAGCCGACCCATCGACGCCGACCTTTTCGGGGGAGGAACTGGTTGAAATGAAAAGACCCCAGTTGTGGATTATCCCTCTAACGACTCAGAAGACGGCCAGATAAGAACCCGGAGTGGAACGAATTGTTAAACCTGTGGATCGCCTTCATTATTAATTATATTATGCATTTAAAGTTTGTAATGTATATATATATTTCAAGTCTTAAAAAGGGGGATGTGCTGAGAACATGTAAGAAAACCTTTACGTAGGTTTTCCCACGTGACGCAGCGGAGCGTGACCTTGCCTGCAACGGGAGGAGTCAGTTGTTGTTTGGAACTCTGTATGGATGGACATTAAAACAGAAATAATATTTTCAACATATTATATTTCTATAAAAAAATGTTAATTTGGTCTTATATTCAGGTTTATAGTTTCTAAAAATAACATGCTCCTCTTTATCTGAGATCCCTCATTGTTGTTGGATGTTCTCAGAGAATTTAAAACTATATGGGTGCTTCTTAATTAATAATACTTCGGCTTGTCACTGACCCGAGTCCTCTAGTCTGCAGAGACGGCCAATAGACGGCATTCAATTCCAGCGTCCATTTTGATGGGAGAGCCAACCACTATTTATAGATTATCCAATTTAATGTATAAAACAAGAATAATTCAGCATTTCCCTCCTTTTTTTTCAAGTACACGTGAGCCTTAGTTTAATGAGGAATTTCTTTACACATCTGTCCTAAAACTTTCCTCACTATATCTTTTGTGTATGAATCTATTTACAATTGATTTGTAGAAATTATAGAGATCTATTGCTATAATTCCCTCTCTGAAATAGTTCCCAGCGTCTTCAGTGGGTTGCTAAATCTCCAGAAGGTGTTATTTATAGATTATCTAATTTAATAATGATTTCATGGATGTGTGTGTGTGTGTGTGTGTATGTTACACAGTATATGCCACAAATGACTAAGGATAATTTTAGAAGAGATCGGTGCCAGACAAGTGTATTGAGAGAGAAAAGTAAAAGAATAAGGTTGTACTAGATTTCGCGGATAAAGTCAAGAAAGGACATTATTCATTATTCCAGAAGTATTTCAAAAGATAGTTGACACCCCCCCCCCCCCCCCCCCCGGGCCCATCATTATCTCTTTTCTTCAAAAAGGAAGCTGATACCCCTGGGACATTGGAATTTCACATACCAGAGACCTTGTTAGCGTCGGGACAACCCGACGCTCTATACATTCCAGGAAGGAATCTGTCAACAGCTCCCCCCATATCTGCACCTCTCAGGGACTTCTCCCACGGTAGCTTGGAAGCAAATTTTGGTGTGCTCTGGCACTATGTAATCTCAGGAATACATCTACCCCCCCATACTATATGTTATTTCATTTTCCCAATTATAATTCTAGATGCTCAAGCTCTACATTGTTTATCTCTATATCATACACCATTCCTATAATGGTAACGACGCTGTAACTGAAATGTCACACTTACATATTTTAATAAGGAAATTTTTACTAAGTCACATCTTACATGCTCCCTTCCCATATATCCAAAAACGGGAATACAACAATGATAGCTAAACACTCAAAACCTTTTACTGAAGGTGATTTCATCAAGGAATGTTTAATTGAAGCTGCAGAAATTGTTTGTCCTGGAAGTGTGAAGACGTTTCAAGCAATATCTTTGTCTCGAAATACCGTTGTGGAAAGAGTTACTGATATGGCCAGAAATTAAATGATCAGATAAAAGAAAAATCATCTTGTTCGAAGCGCTTTCCATTGCCTGTGATGAGAGTACGGACATTGGGGGCGTATCTCAGTTAGCTGTTTTTTTTTTTCGAGCTTGCGACACGGATTTCAACATTTTTGAGGAATTATTGGAACTAGTACCGATGCATGGCACTACTACAGGAGAAGATATATTTAATTGCGTTTATGATCTTCTGCAAAAATACAATTTACCTCAATCAAAATTGACTTCTGTAGCAACAGATGGAGCTCCTTCAATGACTGGAAAAACCAACGGTTTCGTAGCATTACTGCAAAAAAAACTAAGTGAAATTTCTGATGGTTCCAATATTCATCATACGCATTGCATTATACATCAGGAAGTATTATTTACGAAGGTAATAAAAATGGAAAATGTGTTGACACCTATAAAAAAATTCATCAATTTCATAAGATCTCAAGGTTTAAATCAGCAACAGTTCTCTCTTAACTGATTAGAAAGCGAATATTCAGGTTAACATACTATACTGAGGTACGTTGGCTATCATGCTCCAAGGTTCTCAAACAATTTTGGAACTTGAAAGAAGAAATATGTCAGTTTTTAATCACCAAGAATCAAGACATCACTTTGTTTTTTGATCAAGTATGGTTGCAAGATTTTTCCTTCATGGTTGACATAACAAAACACTTGTCGGATTAAATTTGAAACTGCAAGGAAAGGATCAGATCATTACCAACATGTGTGACCAAGTTAATGCATTCAAATGTAAGCTAGTTCTTTGGGAAAAGCAGTTGGAAAACGAAGATTTAATGCACTTTCCTACATGCAACATGTACAAATCAAGTTTAGGTGAAACTGCATCGTATCAAAAATATGCGGAAAAAAATTTAAGTCTTAGAAATGAATTTGAAACAAGGTTTTCTTCTGATTTAAAATCTTTGGAAGGCAAGTTTACTTTGTTTTCTTCGATTTTCTCGATAAATATAGATCAATACCTAATCATATGCAAATGGAGGTAATAGATATCCAGTGAGATTCAGATTTAAAGGCAAAATTCATTGAAGTTGGCGTTTCTGAATTTTACAAATATTTGCCAGCCAGATTTGAAAACACTCGAAAATTAGCATATGAAATTATGTCCATGTTTGGAAGTACTTATCGGTGCGAGCAGTTATTTTCACTTATGAAAGGAAATAAGTCTCCAATCAGATCGAGAATTACTGACGTTCACCTTGGGTCAGTTTTAAAATTAATCACTGCGAACAAGATTTCCCCCGAAGTAGGGAAGATGGTAGCAGAAAAGAGATGCCAAATATCAGGGAGAAAATATTAACTTTACTTTCTTTTTTCTTATTAGTATTTTTTAAAATAAACCTACATAAATGTTACTATAAAATTTTAATTACTTGTTTTCTTTTTTTGCGGCCTACATAATCTTATTACTTTTTTATTTGGCCCGTGTTAGGATTTGAGTTTGACATTCTTGTTCTAGGGTGTTGTCCTTCTTGTCCTTCTCTGAAAATGTAGCTAATAAGTAATACCAATAAAAACAATAACTTTGAAATACTTTCTGGGCCATCGTTGGACTAATAAATCGACACACTATATGTTAACCATTAACCAGAAGCTGTGTGTATCTTTAATTCACTTTTTTTTTATTACAGATCTCTAGCACATATACTTAGCAAAATATTTCAACAATTTATTTTTTTAATTCAAAATTTCGTAGAATTTTCTGTAGAATGTAATAAAATAAAGGAATTAATATACCTTGTTTAGTATCATAGAATATATGAATAAGGAGGAGCCTTAAGTATTGCAATGGAAGCTTCTTAAATTATTTCTTTATTATAAATTCTTCAATTTTTAAAATGTAAATTTGGGAAAACTCATGGCACAGTGTTTATTCTGAAGTTTATCATTGTTGTGTATGAGAGAGATAGCTAACTGACAGGAAGAGTATGGCATAGCATTACCATTTAAAAATTTTATCTTCCATTCTAATTTTTTCTAATAAACAAAAGAGAGGTATATATGATGTAGAAGGGCTACTGTAACGTCCTCGTATTTGTTGATTGAAGTTAATCAGCAAGAAGTACTTGGAAGTTTAAAAAGAAAACTCTTTATTTCTTTTAGGCAAAATCAGAACATAATCTCAATTATATCAGACATAAGTTTACATGTGATATATATTACAATAAGTCAAAAGGCAACTGCACAGAGTATCATCAGTGATAATAATGTGCTCACTGATAATTTACTATATACATTACAGCTACAATTTTGTGCTCAAAAATCATAACTTTGGTTAGTAGCCCGTAAAACTATATTAATAAGTTACAGCTACAACTTATAAGCAAATAAATCCATAGTCCAGGGTTGTGGTATCTACAAATTCCTAGGAAATCCATATTGCTTTGATCTATTGATCCTGCTGAAGAAAGTTCCACAATGCGATTAGATGGAAACTGTATTTAGATTTCTCTTGAGAAGCAGTTGTATAGTTAGCGTTTCTTTTTGCGGCATATTTATATCATCACACGTGTCCTTGAAGATAAACCATTGGATAATCTCATAATACCGATCACTAGACCCATTCTTGTAGATGGCTCAATTTTAGATATTTTAAAGGTGGCCAGATTGTGAGTTACTACTTCCTGTAAATTTTCAACGTGTGATCTCCAACGACTAGATCTTGCTGCAGCCCTGATGCCACCCATATCAATTCCTTGATTCTTCGCAAGTGTAGACTATAAAATTGATGATTGATATTTATCAGGGAATTTAGTTTCTCTATCAGTTTCATATAACTCAAGCTTTCCAGTGTAACACAATGACTTAAGCAGCTATTGAGTTACTCCTTTTGAATAGCTGATAAAACAGAAAGCTTGTGTTGTAATATCTATCTCATCTCTCTATATATAAAAGTCAATGTCTGTCTGTCTGTTTCGCTATAAACTCAAAAACTACTGAACCAATTGGTACCAATTTTGCATGTCACTTTTTATAAACCTGAGAAAATTTTCGGCTGCATTTTGATTAGTATTTTTGGCTATTTCTTTTTTTCATTTGAAGAACTTTTTTTTACGCGGACTAATCGGAATGGAATGAATACCTAAATATGGCCTTTTTTTTTAAGCATCGGTGGTTCAGTGGTAGAATGCTCGCCTGTTACGCGGGCGGCCCGGGTTCGATTCCTGGCCGATGCATTTTTTTTTACAATTTTAAAAACTCATTTATATTATATATAATATAAATATATATTATTATATCAACTATATTAATTAAATAAAATACCTAAACACTAATATAATACAATTTATGCCATCACACACACTTTTTTCCTGTAGTTTATGTGTTACTTCTGTATTGCTATTCTATGGCACTTCTAATATTTATTATTGATATACTTTTAGTATGAAGGAAATTGCACCCACGGGATTTCTCGGGCGAAGCCGGGTCATTCGCCTAGTATCTATATATAAATGAATGTTTGTATGTTTGTATGTCTGGTATACAAATTCGCAGTAGTTCACTAATTCAAACCAAAATTTCCATACATAGGTAAAAAAATACGGGGAAGACGATAGGCTATTTTGAAAAAATATATAAATCAATTATTAAAACTATATATTCAAATTATTCTACTTAGCTCGCGAGCAGCGCCTCTAGCGGCGAAGATGGGAGGTATATCAGCTGACCTAATGTACATGTGAAGTTTGGTGCGGGACGTTTCACAAGAGTGACATCCACGGCGCCAATTTATAATTGTAACGAATAGTGCTTTATAGTGTTTGAATAAAACATTTAATCGGATAAACCGGGCAACGCGCCGGGTTTCGTCTAGGAACTTATAAAGAAATTTATTCATGGATTTATTTAATCGAAAACAGGCAATTCATATTTATTAAAGTGACGACTATATAACCATGCATTCCTGATAGATGTGGTTTGCCAAGTCCATCTTTCCTCTATGCCATTGATCAGATAAATTTGGCTCTTCTGCCAATACCAGATTTAAAAACACTGCGAGTACTTTTTCTAAAGCTTTCCATTAGGCAATAAATTTCCATACATACAATGTATTAACAACATTAAAAAAAATTGTATTATAAGAGTCTATACTCTTGTTTGCTAAAGAATGTGCTGATGTCTTGGAATATTGTGTTTGATTAGAAGATTGATTGTGGTGAGTTTGCTTTGAAGGGTAGATATGTTTTATTTATTATAATTTTAAACAATTTTGGAATAGTGGTGTGAGGATGAGTCCAAAGTTGACTCTATTTATGGTATTTACTCCACCTGTGTGTGTTTGTGTGCCAGTCCATAGTCCAGATGAAAAAAGAGGAGGAGCAGTAACTCGCTGGCCACTGATAGTATCCTGTAAGGACTTCTGATCCAAGGATACAGGATGAGCAGCGTCTGTACTCCATGTTAGGAGCAGCTGCACATGGAGTCTGTTCATCTTCAATATGAAATGGGTGCCTCTGATATGAGGAACATAATTTCAGGTTTGTTAAAGAGAAGGTTCGCTATATATCTCAAGGTTCATTTTGGTGGGGTTTTACTGTATATATATTATATTTTAATAATTTGTATTCTAAAAGGAAATTATGCTGAGTTGAGTTTGCGCAGTCGAGGCCTTTTGTTGAAAAGAGATCAAACACTTTCACTATTGACGGGTTTATTTATTAACCAAATCGTCACAGTTTTTAAAAAATCAATGATAATAATAATCTTGAGGCCTCTTGATAGGTAGAGTACCTCAAAAATTGAAAAAGAGAAAAAAAAAAACTTAATAAAAAATATGATATTAAAATTTACATATTGGCCAACCGAAACAAAAAAAAGTCTAACTATGCAAAAAAAAAACTATTTATATTTACATCCGCGCCATCTGGTGTTCTCGGCGTCACAGAGTTCATCTATGAAAATAAATAATAAAATATTAATAAAAATATACAAGTTATGTAGAATATAATATTACCAAATTATCTACAACATATATATATTTTAGTTTAGAAAACACAACTTAAAAGTTTAGCCAATACTCACAAGTCATCACAGTGATCATAGGTTGGAAGTAGTGTCTTTGTGATCAAAATAAAGACAATAAATAAAAAGGAAAACAATTATTTTATTATATTTGAACATCTTTGTTTAAAGAAGAGAGAAATTATAATTTAAAAAAAAGACATATTTCCCATTAAAACAGATTCAAATGACAATTTAATAAAATTGAGACAATTTCTCAGTGAACTAAAAGATTTTCAGACAGTGAATCTAAATGATAAGGAAAAATTTACATTAAAGATTAGACACATAAGGTTAACAAGACCAAATCCAAATAAATATATTGTGCAGAATATTTTGATGACAGCATTATAACCAAAACATCCTTTACATTTGTTGATTTGGTTTTGTTACCTTATATTTCTTTTAAGTCTATTTTGATGGGAAAAGATTTTTTTTTTTTCACTTCTTAAAAAAAAAAAAATATTCAGTTATCTTGTGTATGGTGCCTACTCCTTAGGTCTCATGAAGTTTGGCAAAGGCAGTTGGGTGGATGGAGTTGACTTGAAAAATGAGTAGGAGAGAACGACCTCCTTGACATAGTTCAGGTTGGGATCATCGTCGAACTCTGTGTCGATGTAGAAGTAGACTGGGAGGTCCACCTGCGCAACCAACCAAACTTCTGGAGGAAGTACATAATAACCTCTACCTAGAAGACAACATCTAGTTTGCTGAGCCAAAGTGTTTTTTAGGGAGAGATGTGTCCTCTTAGAGAGCAGCGAATTGGTCAAAATAGTAATTTTGGAGATACAGTAGAACCTCCTTTTAGCGGACACCTCTCCACAAAGGACAGTTTTCATTTGCAAAATTACCATTTTTACTATTTAGCAACTTTCCAGTAAGAGGACACCTCTCCCTAAAGAACACTTTGGCTCTGCAATTAGGTGTCCTTTACAGGAAGGTTCAACTGTATGCGGAGAAACAGAGAAAAGTATTCTTGGGCAACTATCCTTCTCTCAACCCCGATAGTCAACAAAATATATAACTGGATGAATACAAGGATGTTTGATCAAGTTCTCTTCTTTGGTTTATATAAATTCTATAAGGCTGCATATCCACTGAACTGAAAAAAAAAAACATTACACACCGATTGGCTAATGAAATCAAAGCTATATTCAAGCCATGTAACAGTAAGAACCAATTAAGGCATACATTATAAGTTACATAACTGTTTAATTAGCATGGCTATTGATTATTGGGACAAATTTATTCCTAGAATGTGTGTTCTTTTTTTTTTTTTTGTTTCCTAGTTTGGAGTGTGCATAGAATAACAGCCTTTTTTGGATTTAAAAGAAATAAAAATATACCTTTTCTCCTGGAAATAGAAGTTGCTCCTCAAAACAGAAGCACTGAAACAAAAAATCATATCATCATATATCTATATATATAAAAATGAATGTTTGTATGTTTGTTTGTTTGTATGTCCTGTCCTGTATACAAATTCGCAGTAGTTCACTAATTCAAACCAAAATTTCCATACATAGGTAAAAAAAATATGGGGAAGACGATAGGCTATTTTAAAAAAAATATATAAATCAATTATTAAAACTATATAATCAAATTATTCTACTTAGCTCGCGAGCAGCGCCTCTAGCGGTGAAGATGGGAGGTAATATCAGCTGACCTAATGTGCATGTAAAGTTTTGAGTGGGACGTTTCACAAGAGTGACATCCACGGCGCCAATTTATAATTGTAACGAATAGTGTTTGAATAAAACATTATCATGGGAGACTTACTGTATTCTATAAAGAATAAGAAGTCCAAATCCTCCAAACACGAACACAAAGTAAGTGAGGAAAAAAAAATTCTTGACAGAGGGCTTAAGATGATGTTAAAACAGGAAACCATAACAGAAACTTGGCAACTCCGTACAACAAACAAGTTGTGTGTGAAAAATCTGGTATTAGCAGACCTATTAGGTAATGACCGGCCAGATGATACCCTGCTAGAAGACATGTACATCAACTGATGTCAGGATATTCTGTCAGAATACTTCACCTGAACTTCAACTGATGCCAGGATATTCTGTCAGAAGACTTCACCTGAACTTCAACTGATGCCAGGATATTCTGTCAGAAGACTTCAACTGATGCCAGATATTCTACCGGGAAAGTCCACAAGAACATTCAATTAAGAAAATCCACTGATTACAAGATACCCTGTTAAAAGACTCTGCACTGAGGGGTGTTCTAGGGCTGCTTTGTAAGTTGGGAGATTGTCTGGAATTGTGTGATAGAAAGTGAGATCGAATACCTGGATCTTTTTGAAGTAAGGTCCAACTTCGTAAGGCAGGATGTTGTAGGTGCGATACCTTTAACTGGTTCATCTGTCTGGTTCTCTACGGTGTAGAAAGCCAACGCTGGCTCTCCTGGACAGACCTGTCACCACAACCATATCATTGAAACAATATGAAATAGGAGATAACCAATGTTTATGCTACCCCAGAGAAGGCACAGCGCCGAAGCAAAGACCAACTGATGATTATTGATAAGACAGAGGTGGGGATGTAGATCTCAGAGGGATTATAAAGTATATACTCTTTAAACACAAGGTAATAAGACCAAATCCAAATAAATAAATAGTGTGCAATGTTTCAGTAACAACTCTGTTACTGGTCGCTCATGGGATGAGTTGCTCATGAGAGACTCTACTGTATTTCAGTTATAGATAACCAGAGAGTGATGGTATTTCAAAGGATAGATAAGATGGTCACATTCACACTTACCACCAGTTTGGGCTGGATGGGTTTGAAGTTCCAGGTCAGAGCTGAGTCATTGTCAGCATTGAAGGATATCAGAATCTTGCGATCCTCCACTTTCTTTAACTTCAGCACTCTGTTGCGATCATCATCTTAGTCCACCTGTACCCCGAGTCCTGTCCTCTGTGGACACACAGCACAACCTGGGGTCACAGAACTGTCCTCTGTGGACACACAGCACAACCTGGTGTCACAGAACTGTCCTCTGTGGACACATACAGCACAACCTGGTGTCACAGAACTGTCCTCTGTGGACACACAGCACAACCTGGTGTCACAGAACTGTCCTCTGTGGACACACAGCACAACCTGGTGTCACAGAACTGTCCTCTGTGGACACACAGCACAACCTGGTGTCACAGAACTGTCCTCTGTGGACACATACAGCACAACCTGGTGTCACAGAACTGTCCTCTGTGGATACACAGCACAACCTGGTGTCACAGAACTGTCCTCTGTGGACACACAGCACAACCTGGTGTCACAGAACTGTCCTCTGTGGACACACAGCACAACCTGGTGTCACAGAACTGTCCTCTGTGGACACACACAGCACAACCTGGAGTTACAGAACTGTCCTCTGTGGACACACAGCACAACCTGGAGTTACAGAACTGTCCTCTGTGGACACACAGCACAACCTGGAGTTACAGAACTGTCCTCTGTGGACACACAGCACAACCTGGAGTTACAGAACTGTCCTCTGTGGACACACAGCACAACCTGGAGTTACAGAACTGTCCTCTGTGGACACACAGCACAACCTGGAGTTACAGAACTGTCCTCTGTGGACACACACAGCACAACCTGGTGTCACAGAACTGTCCTCTGTGGACACACAGCACAACCTGGTGTCACAGAACTGTCTGATGTGGACACACAGCACAACCTGGTGTCACAGAACTGTCTGATGTGGACACACACAGCACAACCCGGTGTCACAGAACTGTCCTCTGTGGACACATACAGCACAACCTGGTGTCACAGAACTGTCCTGTGTGGACACACACAGCACAACCTGGTGTCACAGAACTGTCTGATGTGGACATACACAGCACAACCTGGTGTCACAGAACTGTCCTCTGTGGATACACACAGCACAACCTGGTGTCACAGAACTGTCTGATGTGGACACACACAGCACAACCTGGTGTCACAGAACTGTCCTCTCTGTGGGACACACAGCACAACCTGGAGTTACAGAACTGTCCTCTGTGGACACACAGCACAACCTGGAGTTACAGAACTGTCCTCTGTGGACACACACAGCACAACCCCGGTGTCACAGAACTGTCCTCTGTGGATACACAGCACAACCTGGTGTCACAGAACTGTCTGATGTGGACACACACAGCACAACCCGGTGTCACAGAACTGTCCTCTGTGGACACACACAGCACAACCTGGTGTCACAGAACTGTCCTCTGTGGACACACACAGCACAACCTGGTGTCTCAGAACTGTCCCCTGTGGACACACACAGCACAACCTGGTGTCACAAAACTGTCTGATGTGGACATACACAGCACAACCTGGTGCCACAGAACTGTCCTCTGTGGATACACACAGCACAACCTGGTGTCACAGAACTGTCCTCTCTGTGGACACACAGCACAACCTGGAGTTACAGAACTGTCCTCTGTGGACACACAGCACAACCTGGAGTTACAGAACTGTCCTCTGTGGACACACACAGCACAACCCGGTGTCACAGAACTGTCCTCTGTGGACATACACAGCACAACCTGGTGTCACAGAACTGTCCTCTGTGGATACACAGCACAACCTGGTGTCACAGAACTGTCTGATGTGGACACACAGCACAACCCGGTGTCACAGAACTGTCCTCTGTGGACACACACAGCACAACCTGGTGTCACAGAACTGTCCTCTGTGGGACACACACAGCACAACCTGGTGTCTCAGAACTGTCCCCTGTGGACACACACAGCACAACCTGGTGTCACAAAACTGTCTGATGTGGACATACACAGCACAACCTGTGTCACAGAACTGTCCTCTGTGGACACACAAGCACAACCTGGTGTCACAGAACTGTCTGATGTGGACACACACAGCACAACCTGGTGTCACAGAACTGTCCTCTGTGGACACACACAGCACAACCTGGTGTCACAGAACTGCCCTCTGTGGACACACACAGCACAACCTGGAGTCACAGAACTGTCCTCTTTGACACACACAGCACAACCTGGTGTCACAGAACTGTCCTCTGTGGACACACAGCACAACCTGGTGTCACAGAACTGTCCTCTGTGACACACACAGCACAACCTGGTGTCACAGAACAGTCCTCTGTGGACACACACAGCACAACCTGGTGTAACAAAACTGTCTGATGTGGACACACACAGCACAACCTGGTGTCACAGGAACTGTCCTCTGTGGACACACACAGCACAACCTGGTGTCACAGAACTGTCTGATGTGGACACACACAGCACAACCTGGTGTCACAGAACTGTCCTCTGTGGACACACACAGCACAACCTGGTGTCACAGAACTGTCTGATGTGGACACACACAGCAAAACCTGGTGTCACAGAACTGTCTGATGTGGACACACAGCACAACCTGGTGTCACAGAACTGTCTGATGTGGACACACAGCACAACCTGGTGTCACAGAACTGTCTGATGTGGACACACAGCACAACTTGGTGTCACAGAACTGTCCTCTGTGGATACAAACAGCACAACCTGGTGTCACAGAACTGTCCTCTGTGGACATACACAGCACAACCTGGTGTCACAGAACTGTCCTCTGTGGATACAAACAGCACAACCTGGTGTCACAGAACTGTCCGATGTGGACAAACACAGCACAACCTGGTGTCACAGAACTGTTCTCTGTGGACACACACAGCACAACCTGGTGTCACAGAACTGTCCGATGTGGACACACAGAGCACAACGTGGTGTCACAGAACTGTCCGATGTGGACACACAGAGCACAACCTGGTGTCACAGAACTGTCCTCTGTGACTACACACAGCACAACCTGGTGTCACTGAACTGTCCTCTCTGTGGACACACGTCAAAATCTGGAATCAAGGAAGTGACTTACCCTACAGAAGATGTTGTAGAGAGGGACAAAGGCGTAACTCATGCCTCCCATGAAGAGAATTAAAGCGAGGAAATAGTTGCGAAAGATCTTGTTGCGTATTTCAACATCCTTCCGGTACAATGTGGCATGGACCCAAGGACTTGGGGATGTGGAGGGTTGGATGGTGGACCACTGAAGTCAGAGGAGGGGTCCTGAGGACTGGCCGGAGATGTCTGATGGAAGGGAGGGTCCTGGAGAGAATTCCAGGGAGAGTAACTTGCTGAAGACCATGGCTGGACCCACAGTCAGCTCTGCTGAAATCACAGTCTCCAATTTCTTCAATTTAAAACCCCAAAGAATCAGAAATTCTCACTTGAATTAAAATCAATGTGAGAAATAAAGTCAGTTAAGATTATTAGCAATTTTTTACAACATTCACTGCTAATGGACATTTTTCTGGAACATTTAGTTGTCAATGCTTAAGGGGGGTGTTGAATTAAAGTGTCTTTATTAAATTACAACTGTTTCAATTAAAATAAAATAAGGTTAATTGGGATTTGAAAAAAAAAAAAAAAACATTGAATTGAAATGGCAATTTGAATATTAGTTGAATTATTGTAAGAATGGAATTAGAAGTCAGTTGAATTTGAGAGGTTCTACTGTAATGTAATAGAAAAGCTAAAGATCCACAGATTTGATATAATTGAGAGGAGAAGACTTATTCAAAAATAAATTTTAAAAAAGAGATTGGTTCTTTGACTCCAGTTTAGCAATATCAGGAGCTGATCCAGTTGACCTAGATCTCCCTCTCAACATTCACAGAAACTTATTTGCTTTTCTACCCATTACACAGCTCTTCATCCCACCCTAAATAGATTTCTGTTGCCAGTGTGTAGTTGAACAGAGTCTGATCAAAGCTAGTTAAATGCTCTTCTTTTTTTTTGTGTCCATCCTAGGTCCAAGCGTGCCTTTTACGGGTTTATTGTGACCCACTAAAAACTTCTACCAGCACCTTTCAAAAAGTTTTTAAAGAGAGGCAACCCACACCTACTTCTACTATACAGCATAATACCTTCGTTTCTGAAGACAGGTTCAACTAATTTTAGAACGCAAGAAAGTTGACCCGTGACCAGATAAGTGCATACTTATTTGCAACATTTCTATAGCTGCCCCTTTCACATAAAAAAAAATCGCAATCGAGAAAGAGTATACTAATTATAAAAAATACGATGAACAATTAAGTTGATTATAAAATACAATATCTGTTACCTTTGTGTATTTAAATTTGTATTAAAATGAGTTAAACAATTAAATTCATACATAATGGCAAATCGAATTTTAAAAAGACAACCAAAATGTTCTAGATAAAAACTTGATAAAAATGGTCAAAATGCAAAATATATATTCATTGAAAAAGAGTTAATATTTTGCATTGAATATATATTTTTATAAGCATTTCAATTAAAAAAATAATCATATAAATTTATATTACACCCAAAATGACATTTAATTATCAAAATTAATAACAAATTCATATCTCGATATGGAATATATAAAGAGAGGGAGAAAGAGTTATTCTATCTTTTTTCAAATAATATTGATTCAAATATATATATATAGCACATTATATTCTATATTTAAATATATTTATATACATTAATTATATTAATGTTGAAATCCATATATATCTAAGTTAGCCTTTTCTTGAAAGTATATTATTTTATGGATCGCAATGCTTATTGAAAATAATAAATATTTATTTGTAGAAATCTCTATACAAGAATTATCTGCTTGGAGTCATTTCCTGATTCGCATTTATTATAGGTTTTATAGAAAAAACAATATTTGAATTTAAAGAACAAAATTTATAGTTGCATAGGTATGTTATTCATTGGAATCTGAGTTTTGTTATGTTGTGGGGGTCGAGAGACTTTCTTCCAGCCTGCTGGGATGACTGACCACGCCGCCAACAAACATACAAGGGGGCGGCATGTAATAGGAGATGACCACCGCTGCGCGGCGTGGCAGATCAGCGGAAGTCAATGAGAACCAGAATAGACATTCTAAAGCAAGCATGTCAAACTCGCGGCCCGCGGGCCTCATGCGGCCACAACGAATAAATTTGCGGCTCACCAGACAATATATTTTAATAGAAAAATATATATATAAATAAAAATAATAATAAAAATTTGTAGCCTAATTTTTAAAAATTGTAATTATACATAATTTATTTATTAATAAAGAACCACTGGTCGCCATACATAAGTCGTAAGTTTTGATAATATTATACCTACATACATAACGTATGTACATCGCCATAAGTATTGTGTGCCTTAAAGTTTAAAGAAAATATTCTTTCGGAGTACTAGAAAAAAAAATTTAAGTTATGTTCAATAATTTGTGCAGTTATTCTGTGTCTGGTAAGTTAAAATATATTAATTAAAAAATATATATTAATTAAAACGTTTTATTATTTTGTGTTAGCGATTACTATTTTTTTTCACACACACAGACCTTTGTATTCAATATGTGGAATAATGGCGTCCAGACGGCTTGGGTGACAGTAAACAAACATGCCCGGCGCCAGCCGCCGACAAAGGACTAGAACATGGCTTGGTCTGCTACCGACCAGTTGGGTGTTTTCCTCTGTCCTCTTAAGATGTATTAAATAAAGTTAGTTAGAAGGAGATTTTTACCCTCTCCTTTCTGCTATTCAGTGATCGTATTTAAATCCTTGCAACAGCCCCACAAAGAATCATCACAGCGAATTCTTCTACTGAATCACGCTTCAGTGTTTTGTGAAACTATTACCCAACATTTCTTCACAAAAAGTGGCGTCCCCAGGTGGGCTTCTGACAAGGCAAGATCAAGTGGATTAACGGCGGAGTACGATTTTCAAGACTTAAGATAAGTACCTTTTGTTTTACCTTCTGTTTATAGTGTTTTTTGAAAAATGGAAATTTTTAAAAGGCATAGAAATTTACTTAGAAAGCGACTAACTCGCAGTTTGAAGACGACAGAAGAGCTTCTGCCAGGTACTCCACCGATACCTGTAGAGGACATTGAATATAATAGAGAGATCATTGAAGAAACTCACAGTGAGCTTCTTGTGATCCAAAGCAAGATAAGAGACTTCATGCTAACTTCAGACGTTAGCGGAACTAGAGCAAGACAATGAGTGTTATGATTGAAAGGACAAGTTGATCCGGCAACACTGCAGACTCGACTGGTAAACATTCTTAGATATTAAAAAACGAAAGAAAAAAATAAAAGATAAAAAGATCAGGTGTCGAAATCAATATTAAAAATGGCATATCTTGAACAGGAGCACATGTGCTTTATAGAAGGCAGAGCGCCATCTGGTGGAACAGAAATCAACTAAACATTGATTTAGCCTGTTCCCTGATATTTGGCCAACCCAATTTTTTGATAAATCAAGAAAAGCCATCCACGAACGCGTTTCGCGGCTTTGGCGCTCGTCAGCGTGGAGTAGGCTGAACCATTGCGACCAAAAAATATTTTTTGATCCCAATGGCTTCCCGAAAAACCAAGAAATGGGTATTTAAGGCCAAACTTGCGTAAATACGCTTAGCACATTAAAAAACGAAAGAAAAAATAAAAGATAAAAAGATCAGGTGTCGAAATCAATATTAAAAATGGCATATCCTGAACAGGAGCACATGTGCTTTACAGAAGGCAGAGCGCCATCTGGTGGAACAGAAATCAACTAAACATTGATTTAGCCTGTTCCCTGATATTTGGCCAACCCAATTTCTTGATAAATCAAGAAAAGTCATCCACGAACGCGTTTCCGCGCTTTTGGCGCTCGTCAGCGTGGAGTAGGCTGAACCATTGCGACCAAAAAAATATTTTTTGTTCCCAATGGCTTCCCGAAAAACCAAGAAATGGGTATTTAATGGCCAAAGACTGGCCAAGAAATCACCAAATATCAGGGAACAGGCTAAATCAATGTTTAGTTGATTTCTGTTCCACCAGATGGCGCTCTGCCTTCTGTAAAGCACATGTGCTCCTGTCAGGATATGCCATTTTTAATATTCTTAGATATATAACCATGTTATAAAAATATAAGTTAATAAATAAATACTTAGTTCAGTTTGCATTCTGCGTGATCAAATAGGCACAAAGAACAACATTAACAACATGGTGGCAGCGGAAAAGTGAGTACTTTTTCAAATAAATATATTATTGAAAAATATTAGTGAAAAAAAAAGAAAACATGGACTTTGTTAGGCCTAGCGAACTCGCCTTGCACGGAAATGTAGCGGAAAATTGGCGAATGTTCAAACAGCGATTAATGCTTTATCTTGAAGCAACAGAAAAAGCCACAAAGCCTGATAAACTGAAAGTTGCCATTTTATTAAATTTTATTGGCGAAGAAGCCTTGGAAGTTTTCAACACATTTCATTTAAAAGAAGATGAAGCAGAAAATTTCGATCTTGTAATAAACAAATTTGATGATTTTTGCGAGCCTAAAAAGAACGTCATTTTTGAAAGATTCAAATTTTTTTCAGCGACCCAGAAGGATGATGAATCCATGATAGTTTTATAACAGAACTAAAAGGATTATCCACATCATGTGAATTTGAATCACAAAAGGATAGTTCATTAGGGATCGCATTGTGTATGGAATACAAGACAAGGCTTTGCAGGAACGCCTCTTAAGAGAGCCCAATTTAACTCTTCTCAAAGCCATTGAAATGTGCAAAACAGATGAAATAAGCAAGCAACAGATCAAGATCATGCAGAACAGCCAGAACATCTGTCCAAATAAGAAAATATGAAAAGAAACACAGTCCAAAGCAAAATCAAGAATCTGAAAAAGAATTCAAATGCCAAAGGTGTGGAAAGTCTCACAGAGCAAAAAATTGTCCTGCATGGGGTAAAAGATGCTCCAAATGCAAAAAGATGAATCATTTTTCAGCTTTCTGTAAAAGTTCAGCTATCAGAAGTCTGAATGATGAAACAGAAGAAACTGTATGGTCAATACATGAAGCAAAAGTAGTCCATACTTTGGAATGGAAAAAATCCATCATAGTAAATGGAAAGGAAATATGTTTCAAGTTGGACTCTGGAGCAGAAGTAAATGTTTTGCCATACACAATCACCAGACAAATGAAAGGTTTGGAAATATTTCAGACTAACCGAAAGCTAACATCATATACAGGACATGAAATCAAGATAAAAGGAATTGCCACACTAAATTGCAAAACCAAAAATAAGACAGAAAGTCAAGAATTTTTCATTGCTGATGGATACTATCAACCAATTTTAGGAATAGAAGCTATTGAAAAGCTTTCACTAATTAAGAAATGTGATGCTGTCCAAATACAGCAGAACAACTCAGCAAAAGAAATTTTGAACAGGCACAAAAATATATTTGAAGGCATAGGAAGACTGCCAATTGAACACAAGATTAGACTAAATGAAAATACAACTCCAGTTATTGCTCCAAGCAGAAAAATTCCTTTTTCCATTAGAGAAAAAGTTAAAGCAGAATTGGAACGGATGGAAAAACTTGACATTATTGAAAAAGTTGAAGAACCAAGCAAATGGACACACCCTATTGTAGTGGTACAAAAACCTTCTGGAGATGTCAGAATTTGCATGGACCCCCAGGGAACTGAACACGTATATTCAGAGAGAGCGCTATATTCTGCCAACAGCTGAAACAATATTTTCTGAACTGAAAGGTGCTACAGATTTCTCTGTATTTGATGCATCATCAGCTTTCTGGCAAGTCTCATTAGACAAAGAAAGCACCAACCTGTGCCCCATTGCGACTTCCCTTTGGAAGATTCCGGTTCAAGCGACTTCCCTATGGATTGAACAGTACATCGGAGGTATTCCAACGATGCATAAACAATATTCTTTCAGGTCTCCAGGGAACTGCTTGCTATATGGATGACATCTTGATCTATGGAAGCACAATGGAAGAGCACAACCGAAACCTTGAAACAGTTCTTCGAAGGTTGGAAGAAAATAATGTCAAGCTCAATACTAAGAAGCAGCAGATAGCTGTCGACAAAGTAAATTTCTTAGGCCATATAATCAGTCGAGATGGAATAGCCATTCAAGCTTCAAGAGCAGAGGCAATACAAAAGTTGAAAAGACCTAGAACAAGACTGAAGTCCAAAGATTCTTATATGGTAACATACCTTGGCAAATTCATTCCTAATCTTTCTGACAAGACTGCACCTCTAAGGAAATTGATAAGCAACAAGAGTGAATGAAAATTTGGAGGCGAAGAAAATGATTGTTTTGAAAAACTCAAGGATATGGTTTTGAATGCTCCAATATTGACATTTTTTGACCCAACCAAGCCAATCACCATTTCATCTGATGCAAGCCAATATGGTATTGGTACAGTGCTCATGCAAGGGGGACAAGCAATTGAGTATGCGTCCTTCAGCCTGAATGCAACTCAAAGAAAATACGCACAGATAGAGAAATAACTTTTGGCTATAGTCTTTGGATGTGAACGCTTCCAGTACTATATTTGGGGAAATGATGTTATTGTGGAAACTGACCACAAACCTCTTCTGAGTATTGTTAAGAAACCTTTAGAAAAGCTTTCCCCAAGACTGCAAAGAATGGTCTTACGTCTCATGAGATTTCAAATATCTTTGAAGTTCACACCAGGGAAAAACATGTTTGTAGCTGACCATCTGTCTAGAGATCCATTAAAAGATGAGGTGGACACAAGCTATTTAGAAGGTCAAACTGAATCAGTGCAGATGTTGCTGGTTACCACAGATGAAAAAAATAAAGAGACTACAAAAGGAAACTCATGGGGACCACACCTTGATACAACTAATAGAGTATGCGAAGAATGGATGGCCGAAATATAAAACTAAGGTCTGTGATGAAGCAAAACCTTACTGGCAATTTCAAGATGATATTCATGTGAGTGACGGAATTGTTTACAAAGGAAATTGTATCATGGTGCCATCGACTCTTCGAAAATAAATCTGCAGGTTGTTCATTCATCACACCAGGGCATAGCAGTTCCAAAGAAATAGCAAGATCAGCATTTTACTGGCCCGGCATGATAACACAAGTAGAAAATGAAGTGGAAAAGTGCAGAACATGTCAGGAATATTCAAGAAAGAATCCTGAGGAGTCAAGAATAGCTCATGAAATCCCTGAATTTCCATGGGAAAAAATTGCTGTAGATTTCATGGAGGTGAGTGGAACCAGTTCCATCTTGGTTGTCGATTACCATTCAAAGTTTGTTGAAATCTGGAAATTATCAAGCAAAAGAGAAACCGAAACCATCATGCAGTTGAAAACCATTTTCAGGACTCATGGAATTTCAAGAACTCTAGTTTCGGATAATGGACCCCCTTTTAACTCTACTGGATTCAAAAATTTTGCTCAGAAATATGAATTCAAACACCAAACCTCCAGTCCCAAATATCCAAGATCTAATGGACAAGTTGAGAGGACAATTCAAACCATTAAAGGACTGATAATTAAAAAATAAAGATACAAAACCTTTCGCAATGAGGTTCATTTTTGCCTGTAGAAAGGCGGCTCCAGCCCGAAAGCTCGCGTTTATTGTAATAAAAGAAACTCATTGCGAAAGGTTTTGTATCTTTATTTTTTAATATTTAGAGCGCAATTATTCGTTTACTATAACTGATAATTAAAGCTGTGAAGTCAGGAAGAGATCCCAATCTGGCTTTGATGGAGTTCAACAACACACCTAAGTATGACTTGCCATCTCCGACCCAAATGCTTATGGGAAGATCTGTGAGAACTCTTTCGACATACTCCCGACAACAGTTGAAGCCACTGTTTGACACAACAAAGAATTACCAAAGAATCAACAAAAGTATGCAGGAAGTCCAAAGAGAATTTTGAGACCTTTGGAAGTAGGATACAACATCATGTTGCAGGAATGGCATAGAAAATGGGTTCCGGCAACAGTGACCGTAAAGCATGAAACTCCACGCTCATATATGGTGAAAACACCAAGTGGGTCTGAATACCGCAGGAACAGGTCTCACCTTAGACCGAGAAAGTTCAGTGTAGAAGATTCTGCCCCAACAATTCAAAGTCCAAGCATTCCTGGATCTCAAGCAGGGACAGCCATGGATGACACATATAAGATCATGGAAGACCCACTTCCGAAAACAGAAGAGCATATGATCCAAGGGAGAACGTTGCCAAGAAAGGTGAAGAATCATCTACTTCTCCTAGTGTGCGAACCCGCAGTGGTAGAACAGTGAGAAAACCTTTGCGTTATAGAGACTAGGAAAACTGCAATCCTTTTTTATTTTTGTTCAAAGGAAACATGTTATGATTGAATGGACAAGTTTATCCGGCAACACTGCAGACTCGACTTGTAAACATTCTTAGATATATAACCATGTTATAAAAAGATAAGTTAATAAATAAATACTTAGTTCAGTTGCATTCTGCGTGATCAAATAGGCACAAAGAACAACATTAACAACAATGAGGAAGCCTTGCAATATACCCAGGGATATAAGAGGATATATAAAAAATGTCTCGCTCTTGTTGAACCCAGGATCACTGCATCCAGTCCCACGACCAGTGAAGTGAGCTTCGCTTCTAGCTCACACCATAGAACTGTAAAACTACCCAAGATAGAATTAAAGAAGTTTACAGGAGAAATAAAAGATTGGTTGGGATGGTGGGCAACAAGATACATGTCGATCCTACTTTAGAAGACAGCGACAAGTTTCAGTATCTTGTGCAATCTATGTCGCCGGGAACCAGAGCTAGTAAACTGGTTGATAGTTACCCCCTGACTGCCGAGAAATACTCCAAAGTTATAGAAACTTTGACAGAAAGATTTGGAAGGCCTGAACTGTTGCAACAAGTCTATGTCAGGGACCTTATCCGCCTTATGATCGATTGCTCCTCCAAACAACAGTTGAAGGTGACTTCATTTTATGATGAGTTGGTGACTCATTTGAGAGCATTGGAATCCTTAAAGATTGAGGCCAGACAGATGTCTGTATTTATATTTCCAATGATTGAGGCATGTCTCTCAGAGGAACTCATGAAGGCTTGGCAAAGAAGCCCCCTCCATGATGTCAAGATTGATGCTAATGATTCGACTCAAACTAGAGTTGACCTAATAATGGAGTTTCTCCAAAAGGAAGCTGCAGCAGAACAAGACAGAGCCTTAGCTGGATCCAAGTTTGGACTTAGATCTCTGAAACAGGATAGAAACGTGGGCAGACAATCACATCCTGCTAAGATACCTACGGCCTCTGTACTATTTGCTGGACGTGCCCAGAATTGCATCTTATGTAATAAAGATCATAAAAACACAGAATGTCTTACTGCGCGCAGAATGAGCATTAAAGAAAGAAGAGAGCGTATTAAAAATGCTAAATGTTGTTTCTCCTGCCTCCAACCAGGTCATATCTCTTCTAATTGTAAAGGTGCATAACTGAATGCATTCGATGTAAGAAGAAGCACCTTGATATTTTATGCCCTCTTAATGCTCATGGACGAGAGTCAGCGGATGAAGACAAGGAACAGGTGGAAGACTGTGACGTTTCTCCTACAGTTGAAAACGGAGTTTCATTCTCCGGTCTTAGCGCTTCGTCTCTGATTTTGCTACAGACTCTGAAGATTAAGGTCGAAGGTGCGACTTCGGCGATCCTATATTTTGTCTAAAACTGCCCAGGATCTCGGACTATCTCCCATTGGCCAGGAATCACTTAAACATGTGGTGTTTGGAGGTCATACTAGTGAAAGTGTCCACCAAGAATACAGAGTCAATTTGGGTCATGCATCGGGGAATTTTAAGATGGTAGCGAAGCTTCTTGACCAACAAAAAATCTGTGGTAACCTACCAAGATTGAGCCGCGGGCCATGGTTGAAAGAACTCAAAGCCCGCAGAATCTGGGTTCCTGATATTGGAAAGGATGACATGGAAATTGAAATACTTCTAGGATGCGATGTGTTGGGGTCTATTTTCATGATGAAATCTTGTGTGTTGTCAAATGGCTTGAATGCGTCGCAGACGCGTTTTGGATGGACTTTAATGGGAGAATGTCAGCAAGGTAGTGACGTTTCACTCGCTCATCATGTTACAACGATGACAATTTCGGAGAGCAGTATAACCAATCTGTGGAATCTCGATGTTCTTGGCATTATGGATCCTATTGAGGTTAAACAGAGAGATCAGAGAGACGCACTGGCGCGTCGACATTTTCTAAAAACAGTCCAACATTCTGTTTCTGGAAGATATGTTTCCCTCCCGTGGACTGTAGAGAAAGCTAAAATCGCGGACAACAGGGAGGTTGCTATGAAGAGATTAGAACAGACGACTAAGAAATTAATCTCTTTGAATCTTTATGAGGACTATGATGATATTTTCCGAGGCTGGTTGGATGATGGGATAATTGAGAAAGTCCCAGCTGAACAACACGACGCTGAGGCCTTCTACCTGCCTCATCGTCCTGTGGTGAAACTCTCCAGTGGGACTACGCCTATCAGGCCTGTCTTTGATGCTTCTAGCAAGGTCTATAGATCCCCATCTTTAAATGACTGTCTTGAAAAGGGACCTAACCTCATAGAGATGATTCCCAACCTTATGCTAAGGTTTAGAAATGGCAAGTTTGGTGTCGTGGCAGACATTAAGAAAGCGTTTCTTCAGATTGAGGTGAATGAAAGGGACAGAGATTACCTGCGTTTTCTGTGGTATTCCCAAAATGAAAAGACAGAAGTATTCCGACATAGACGTGTCGTTTTCGGTGTTAACTATAGTCCTTTCATTTTGGGGGCAGTAATCGAATACCACCTGTCTAATGTTCGACCTGAACATAAACCGTTAGCTCAGAGGTTGCAGAAATCCTTTTATGTGGACAATTTAGTCACAAGCGTGAACTCTTTGAAGAGTTACAAGATCTCAAATTGACCGCAACGTCCATCATGTATATGCTCGGATGGAGCTAAGCGTTGGGAGCATAGCCTGGACGTGGCCTCCGATACTTACCCTTTGAAAGAGCAGAGATATCTAAGTGCTTGGTATATATTGGGATAAAAGGAAGATTGTTTGTCATGTGAAATTCCCGTACCATACCCCCCAAGATAACCAAAA
>CP092879.1:64100909-64113181 GCA_030710605.1 Cordylochernes scorpioides
TTTTATAATACAATTATTTATTTTTTAAAATACAATAGAACTTGGATAATTCAAACTTCTTTAATTCGAATATTTATCTTGGTCCCTAGAATTTCCTATAAATAGAATCTCTGTTTTTAATTCGAATTTTTGGATAAGTCGAAAATTTTTTTTTTGGTCCCTTGGGCTTTGAATTTTCCAATTTCGATTATATTATTAATACATCTCATGAAATTATCGCCTAATGGAAAGCTAATGTTTTTTATACAATGTTGTTTTAAAAAAATTGTTTTAAATCTGATATTGGCAAAATATATACAATAAAACCCTGCTAATACAAACCCGCGATATAGCGAACCTTCACTTATAACGAACTTAAGGCAATTCCTAATTCCATTCCATTGAAAATAGAGTAGAACCTCCCTGTAAAGGACATTTAGTTTCACAGTCAAAGTGTCATTTAGGTATGGAACACTTCACGATTTTGCGTGTCATCCTTGCGCAGGGGCCATGCTAATCTTCTCTGTATCGTTCCAATTTTAGTATATGTACCGCCGAACAAGCGTTTAGGTAGAGATATCATCTTACCAGAGAGTTGCTAAATAGTAAAAAAAGGTAATTTTGGCAATGAAAACTGTCCTTTGTACATAGGTGTTCTCTAGCGTGAGTGTCCTCTCATGAAGGTTCTACTGTACCATTGTTATATGAACTTTGCTATTTCTAAAATAGCGAACTACCCATATAACGAACCTAATGAATATTACATTCAGATACAGTAAAACCTCCTTGTAAAGGACAACACCTAATTGCAGAGCCAGAGTGTCCTTTAGGGAGAGGTGTCCTCTTATTGGAGAGTTGAAAAATAGTAAAAAATGGTAATTTTTGCAAATGAAAACTGTTTTTGTAGAGAGGTGTCCTCTAGCGCGAGTGTCCTCTTCTGGAGGTTAGGACAACACCTAATTGCAGAGCCAAAGTGTCCTTTAAGGAGAGGTGTCCTCTTATTGGAGAGTTGAGAAATAGTAAAAAATGGTAATTTTTGCAAATGAAAACTGTTCTTTGTAGAGAGGTATCCTCTAGCGCGAGTGTCCTCTTCTGGAGGTTAGGACAACACCTAATAGCAGAGCCAAAGTGTCCTTTAGGGAGAGGTGTCCTCTAGCGCGAGTGTCCTCTTCTGGAGGTTAGGACAACACCTAATAGCAGAGCCAAAGTGTCCTTTAGGGAGAGGTATCCTCTAGCGCGAGTGTCCTCTTCTGGAGGTTAGGACAACACCTAATAGCAGAGCCAAAGTGTCCTTTAGGGAGAGGTATCCTCTAGCGCGAGTGTCCTCTTCTGGAGGTTAGGACAACACCTAATAGCAGAGCCAAAGTGTCCTTTAGGGAGAGGTGTCCTCTTATTGGAGAGTTGAAAAATAGTAAAAAATGGTAATTTTTGCAAATGAAAACTGTTCTTTGTAGAGAGGTGTCCTCTATGGCGAGTGTCCTCTTCTGGAGGTTCTACTGTAAATGCAAGTTATATTGTATTTCTCTTAACACTAATTGAAGTCACACATGCATAGAGGAGTTTATCGTTGTGATAAACGAATACAGTATTTCTCTTTAGTTCTCTTAAACTTTTTGTTATAAAAGGAAGATCGCTATAGGAGAGACTTCTGTCTACTAGGTCGAAACCTAGCAATGTATGTTCTTTCGAACGCCAATTAACTTCTGTGTGATATTTAGAAATTAAGCTATGAAGACATTGACTATGCTCATACATGTATTGAAAGTTCCTTCAGTTATATACTTTTTTTTTGGTTATCCCTTGTACAAATGGTACAGTCCATGATAATCATGGTAGGTAGAAGTAGGCGGCTGCTTTTACTTTAAGTGCACCACATGTCTACAAATGTGAAAAGCAGTTCGACTTTGCACTTACAAACATGCCAGAACCCCTTTTGGTTACTTGCACTCGCTGGTGGGGTTGGACTTTTGCAAGAATCGGGGCCATTGGAGCACTTTTTTTTATCAGAAAAAAGTGCCCAATGCGGGAATCGAACCCAGGTCGTAGCGGTCGAAAACCAACGGTTTAGACCATCCTTCCACCGACCCCCGTTATATAATATTAGGGGCGTGAATAAAAAGTATTTTGATTTAAACATCGCCCAGTTTTATTGTATTAGGGCCGTGAAGAAAGCCTTTTGGCTTGATAAGAACCGCTATAAGTTTGATTCTCGTGTTTCGAGTGACATCCGCGATTTTTGGTTTGTTTCATAAATGGCACACAGCTACGTGGGCAGGATGAATGCCCCAGTCGTTTGATCAGATGAGACGCTGCAAGAAGGCTGAAAAATGACAAATAATCATGATGATGCCAAAATAATAAGCTAAAAATACCGAATAGATTATTTTTAATGCTCTATCGATGATTTAAAACGATATGTTTCAAGATTTGGAAGAGAAAGGTAGATACAGTAGAACCTCTCTTTAGCGGACACTTCTCCACAAAGGACAGTCTTCATTTGAAAAATTTCCATTTTTACAATTTAGAAACTCTTCGACACCTCTCCCTAAAGGACATTTTGGCTCTGCAATTAGGTGTCCTTTACAGGGAGGTTCTACTGTATATGAATCATGGGTGAGATGGAAAAACCGCAAGAAATCTTGCCTCGAGAACATACAATCCTCGGGGGGGGGGGGGGGGGGGGGGGGGATAGACCTGCATGGCGACTACACATATGAAATCGCGCAATCATCATCTCCTGGATTTGATCTAAAAAAAAGACAAAAATAGAGAAAAAGACAAACTCTTCAGAATAAAGAGAAGAAAACGACTTTATTTGTAACTAGGAGAAATACACGAAGAGTAGAATGACTCAGCAACATGGATGCACAGGCCCATCTGAGGGATCTCTACCATGAATGGAATAAGCCAGAACAGCAGCAGCTAGATGTACAGAACAGTTACTGGGAATACAGAGAGCCAAGGACCTTCCAACGAGATCCTGGATGTCCAAGGACCTCGGTAAGTCCACTGTGACTTTCCCATTGTCATCCGCAGTCACCAGTCCTAAGTCCATGAGAAGAGGTCCCAAGTTGTTGCTTGCGATGTCTCCCCATTGATGCACATGCAATCCAACCGTCTCTTTGGAAGGTAAACCCTCGATGGCACCAGTAGCTCCGGTCTTGTCCTGGATGTGAACAGTTCCTCGGATTGTCCCCTGGAAGTCTCCAACTAGCATCTTGCTTGACATCTGCACAAATGTCACCAATCTCGTTCAACGATGACAGAATTACGTCATTCAGACATTCATTCTCAATGGTCGTACACAGAAACATTCCTAAATCTAAACTACACAGGCTCAGCGGAAACCTATGCTATACAATCAGGGCCATCTCGAAAACATAATAATATTTTTAAAAAGCAATATATATATATATATACATATATATGAAAAAAAAACGAAAGAAAAAAAAAAAAGATAAAAAGGTCAGGTGTTGATATTAAAAATAAAGAAGGCATCTCCTGACCACGAGCACATGTGATTTTTAGATAGCAGAGCGCCATCTAGTGGAGCAAAAATAAACTAAACGTTTATTTAGCTTTCTCCGTGATATTTGGCCAACCCAATTTCTTGATAAATCAAGAAAAGCCATCCACAAACGCGTTTCGCGCTGTTGGCTCTCGTCAGCGTGGAGTAAGCTGTAACCACTGCGACCAAAAAAAAATTTTTTTTACCCATTTCTTGATTTCTCAGGAAGCCATTTGGACCAAAATTTTTTTTTTTGGTCGCAGTGGTTACAGCCTACTCCACGCTGACGAGCGCCAACAGCGCGAAACGCGTTCGTGGATGGCTTTTCTTGATTTATAAAGAAATTGGGTTGGCCAAATATCACGGAGCAAGCTAAATAAACGTTTAGTTTATTTTTGCTCCACTAGATGGCGCTCTGCCATCTAAAAAGCACATGTGCTCGTGGTCAGGAAATGCCTTCTTTATTTTAAATATATATATATGGAATTTTTTCCGGGAGAATAATGATCTAAAGAGACATGGGTCGCCTCTCCCGTCAAAATGGACGTCAACCGAGCCCGAAACCATGGTCTCTAGGTAGACGCTTTTCAGTTTGACAAAGCTGGTGTTGTGGCTTTGTCTTCGACCCCAGGCCGCTAGTTTGCGGCGACGGTCAATAGATGGCATCAGGTTTTGACGTCTATTTTGACGGGAGAGGCGACCCTTGTCTCTTTATATAAATATATATAGGTTCTGACCTTACTGCAACGAGAAATACTTTGGGAGGGCCTGACTCATTACAGTTAAGGCAGTATGGAGTTGTTTAAAAAAATACATTCATGAACAAAAAGTAAAGAAGCTATACATTTTAGCATGTATATCGGGATTCAGATAATAACTCTGAAAGATATTACAGTGACCTTTATTGAAGACACGAAATAACCAAGTGTGAACAAAATTGACTCTGTCTTCTTCAAAAAAGATAAAATATGAAACTTCCTTAAGTTTTGTCCATGAGTTTACTTCTTAATGCATATATCTTTTATTTCACGGGTGTCGGTAGTTTTGTTGTTAGTCTCCATCAATTCCAGTTCGAATTTTAGTAACTATATGGACAAATATTCTCTAACTTGATCAATAGTGACCATCACTCATCACAATTCATCTAGTGGCCTTCTGATATCTTTATAGAAACAGAATGCTACCTAACCGATGATTTTCCGTTACCAGTCAAACGATGCATAGCTCAATCGAGAATACTATTTACAGTCTTCAAAAAAAAAAAAAAAAAACACGTTCTGACGTTTGAGGCCAAAAACCTAATATGCTCACTGTGTGACAAGGAAATTACGGAAGAACTCCCCCATTACCTGCTTAATTTTACAGCCCTTGATGAAGAAAGGAAGGCCCTATATCAACAAATTAAATGTACCAACATTTCACCCTACGTATTGCTTTCAAAAATATCAGCAAACAAATCTAAGGCAATAGCTTATTATACATTTTTTAGATCATCATTATTTAGACCAGTCAACAATTGAATGACTTTGAGACGAAGAATAAAGCCAGTTCAAAATTTCCATCTTACTACCTATGTAAATAACACAAGATGATTATTACCTTACCCCATTGGGAGAATCTGTATGGGGCATGTCCCTGATAAAGGCTTTGTGTGTGTGTGATAGCTTTATTGATCCCTTCTAGCCAGCTCATTACAGGTCTTCCTCTCTTCCTTCAATTTTTCCCAACATCAACGTCTTTTCTAAATCATTTGCTCCCATTATATGTTCAAAGTAAATCAGTCTTTGTTTATATATTTAGGATTCTAGGGATCCACCAGGATTAATTTCAATTAAAGATTGAAACATTTGTCTTTTTATTTGTCTATAGGTTGGCAGACGAGTGATATAAACTGTCGGACAGCCACGAACGGGGATCGAATCTCTCATTGGATAGTTTTTTCTGATAAAAAAAAAAAGACCCACGATTCTTTAAAAAGTCTAAATTACCATCAGTGAGTGAATTTAACCAAACGGTGCCTTTTAACACTTATAAGTCCAAAAGTGGATCTGTTTTTTACATGTGTAGATATTTAGTTCACTTATGCCGTACCAGGGGGGTGAGAAGTCTGACCACACCTCCCTGCGGTCTCCCCTGGACCCTTGGAATATTCGACCAAATTCTGGTTTGTTTCCAAGGTGACTAACGTGGCAACGGCACCCATTTACCAATGAAGAACAAAACCGATCACCCAAGATAGTGGATATTGCTGCTGCTGTGATGGAGATGTATGGAGACATCTGAGGCTCTTCATTGGACATGACAACAGAAAATTGACATGGACCCAGAACAGCAGCTTTACACACCCAAGATAGTGGATATTGCTGCTGCTGTGATGGAGATGTATGGAGACATCTGAGGCTCTTCTTTGGACACGACAACAGAAAATTGACATGGACCCAGAACAGCAGCTTTACACACCCAAGATAGTGGACATTGCTGCTGCTGTGATGGAGATGCATGGAGACATCTGAGACTCTTCTTTGGACACGACAACAACAAAATTATGTGTACCACTCATACTAGGAATAATAAAAATCATGATGAAAAGTTGCTGATGGCTTGCGTCAACTATCGGAATAAATATCACTACCCTTTCTTGATTGATATTCTCTCTCTTGGTTAGATTTCCTTGATTAATCAAGAAAGGGTATTTGACCAATTCTGGAATAAAATCAACGAATAGTTTATATTTATTCCGATAGATGGTGCATGACACCAGCAACTTTTAGTTGCCCCATTAGGAGATACCTTTTTTTCTTTTCATAATATTATGAACCTTATCCCAGTACAATATCACATTTGTACTATTTTTCACAATAAGTATAAAGCCAGATTCTATTTATCGCTCTCTTACCAGAATCTGAAAAATATATCAGCAGAATAGGCTTATTATTTTTCGTTTAGATACGAATTCAAGAAATCTGCTTCTAAAAATGAAAAAATATATTGTAAAGTAGTTTATATTTTATTTCAACACACAAAACGCGATATCCCGGCTCGGGATAATTGCGTCGATTTACATTTTTTAAAACAGAAACAGTTGTAAACATTTTATAAAAAAAAAGGAATCAAAAATAAAAAAGAGAAGCAATAATATATATTAGGAACCTGAACCTTCCAGGTTAGAAATATATTCATAAATATATTTACAAAAATAGTTAAACCTATGAAAATTCTCTCTGCTATTTACAAATTGATATAGATCTACAACATTATTTATTGTCTGTTGTCTAGCGGTGAAGAAGAGTGGGCATTCCAGCAGTAGGTGTCTCGAGTCCTGGAATTCGTTGCCACAATGACATCTAGAGTTTTCAACCGCTCCAATTTTTGATAAAAATCCCTTAAAATTTCCATGGTTCGTTGTAAACTGGGTATTATAAAAATTGGAACGGAAAAATGTTGGAATTCCAAACGGGAAAAAAGCTGGTATTATCTGGTAAAAATTTATAGTGCCGTTCAAGACAGAAATTGATTATATTTTGTGATCCTGTTTTCCTCCCTTCAAAACGACAAATTCTTACAATTTAGATATGAGGGGGAAGGCTGGTTAAACCGTTTGGTTTTCGACCACTACGACCCGGGTTTGATTCCCGCATTGGACACTTTTTTTCTGTTTAAAAGAAAAAAATGCTCCAATGGCCTCCGATTCTTGCAAAAGTCCAACCCCACCAGCGAATGCAAGTAACCAAACGGGGCTCTGGCACATTTGTAAGTGCAAAGTCGAACTGCTTCTCACATGTGTAGACATGTGGTGCGCTTACAGTAAAAGCAGTCGCTAGCTACCCACCATCTTTATCATCATGGCTTTGAGATAAGAAAGAAGAAGAAGAAGATATGAGAATTCGAAACTATTATAGATACGTATATATCCAATGCTGCACATGACTGGTACAGAGCAGGTAGGACAAGCACCAGTTCTGTCCTCCCAAGAGAACAACAGTCTTTGATTTCCAGACTTAAGTCTGGTCATCTACGGACAATGACTTTCCAGAATGGTTGCAAGGTTTTCCCACTATGTACTAAGTGTCAACCTACAACCCCAAGACATATTATTGACTGTATTGACTCATCCATTGATGAGCTCTACTCTTCCCCGGAAGACACCATCAAAATTCTCAAGCTATATAAATTTGATACCCTGATATGATTGAGTGGAGATAAGAAATAAGAAGAAGATAGAAGCGTATGATTCTTTTGAAAATTAAACAATTTCTACTGTCCTTACGCTTAATTTATGGTATCTCTACATTTTCCCGGGTAAATGGTGATTTGCGCTAATGGAACCAGAATAACCAATATTTTCTCTTACATATGAATCTCATTGTCTATCATAGTAAGGACAGTAGAAATTGTTTAATTCTCAAAAGAATCATACGCGTCTATAATATTTTCGAATTTTCATAACAGATGGCGCGCATCGGTGGATGAGAGGGTAACACGCTCGATTCCCGATAGTCATGAAACGGGATTGAATCCCACGTTAACATTTTGTTTAATATGTGAATAACCTTCACATTATGAACTAGTTATTATGAACTAGGTTGCTCTTGCTGAGCGGTACCTATTTATGTGATTTTTTTTAACCAGATGGCGCGCTAATTCATCATAATAAATGCGTTTGTTTGTGAATATAACCTGGGTTCTACTGAACTAAAGAAAAATTCAAACTACTTGACCAAGAATCCTGTATAGGGTCAGTGACCCTAAATAAAGGCTTTTTTGTTGTAACTACTTTGACCAAAAACGCATTTTGTTAGTGTAATATTTCATATAGATAGAGGACGAAATGATACTTATAAATATAACTTGAAACATTTTATAGTCAAAAACTAAACCTAAATATAAACAAAAAGTAATACAAAAACTTACGTTTAATATTTGAGATGAATTTCTATACAAAAAAAAAAAAAAAACGACTTTGTAAATCTTTGTAAAAAGTTGTTTAGTATGAGCTCATTATTTCAAAGAATTTTACAAATATTCTATGAATAGATAATTTCAACTATTTATTTAAATATATATTTGCATATTTACGGTCTTTGCGATAAGATTATCTAAATAGAGATCATCAAAAAACCTTTCTATTTACTTAAAACTAGCCGAATGACCCGGGCAACGCCCGGGTTTTACCCGATTAAATGTTTTTAATTCAAATACCGCCGTGGATTTCACTCTTGTGAAACGTCCCGCTCCAAACTTTGCGTGTTTTAAAATATAAAACTAAAAATGTAAATTTTCACAAAGATATTTTTAAATTCTATTATTTTGATTTTTAAATACTATTCGTTACAATTATAAATTGGCGCCGTGGATGTCACTCTTGTGAAACGTCCCGCTCCAAACTTTGTGTCTGAGAAGCGATATTTTTAGAGAGAGATAATCTGGCTTTGTGTCTTCTGCTTGAATGAATGTTTTTTCTGTTAGAATTTTGTTCCTACATACTAAAAATGAACTGGCTTCACCCCTGGTCTCTGATTTTTGGAAATTTTCCCGATATAATTTTGTATCTGATAATCAAGCATGATTAAGCAATATTGTCATCATCATTTTCTGACTAAAAAACAACTATCTTTGCCCAAAACCTATCAATTTCAATTTCTTTGGCTAAATATCTCTTCCAGATTTTCTCTATTTCCTGTTAAAACATGTTTTACATGTACATTAGGTCAGTTGATATTACTTCCCATCTTCACCGCTAGAGGCGCTGCTTGCGAGCGAAAGGGCAAATTTGCAAATAACTCTACGAATATTCGGGATAGAGACCTGAAATTTTCACTATAAGTTTTTCCAGATTCTACTCTATATACTGTTAAAAATTCAGTCAGATTAGTTACGTATTGTGGACGTGTATAGCCGACATAGGAACAAACACACATACATACACTGACTTTTAAATATATAGGGATAAGATCGGTATAGTTGGCGTTCTTTTATCCAATAACTGGGTTACCTCTACACATTTTAGTTAACAACGTAAAAGGATGGAAAAATTCATATATTAAAAACAATATAATTTTGCAAGATAACGTGCTAGATATGTGCTTTATTTTTCTCGATGTACTTATTGTTAGGAAGAAATATCTTGATTTTTTTCCCTATCTGGCTTAGGTCATTCCTGTCCAAGATTGGAATAGCCACCACTACCATCTTTACTACAGAGATCCAACATGTCCTCAATGCCGGGAGAGTCACACACTGTAGATCACCTTCTCTTCTTTTGTCCAGATTTTATACTACACAGTCTACAAACACTACTTGGAGTACAAGACTTCAGTCCTGTCTCTACTTCCTGACTCAATGCCGGGAAGAGTCACAAACTGTAGACCACCTTCTCTTGTCCAGATTTTATACTACACAGTCTACAGACATTACTTGGAGTACAAGACTTCAGTCCTGTCTCTACTTCCTGACTCAATGCCGGGAAGAGTCACAAACTGTAGACCATCTCCTCTTCTCTTGTCCAGATTTTATACTACACAGTCTACAGACACTACTTGGAGTACAAGACTTCAGTCCTGTCTCTACTTCCTGACTCAATGCCGGGAAGAGTCACAAACTGTAGATCACCTCCTCTTCTCTTGTCCAGATTTTATACTACACAGTCTACAAACACTACTTGGAGTACAAGACTTCAGTCCTGTCTCTACTTCCTGACTCAATGCCGGGAAGAGTCACAAACTGTAGACCACCTTCTCTTGTCCAGATTTTATACTACACAGTCTACAGACATTACTTGGAGTACAAGACTTCAGTCCTGTCTCTACTTCCTGACTCAATGCCGGGAAGAGTCACAAACTGTAGACCATCTCCTCTTCTCTTGTCCAGATTTTATACTACACAGTCTACAGACACTACTTGGAGTACAAGACTACAGTCCTGTCTCTACTTCCTGACGCAATGCCGGGAAGAGTCACAAACTGTAGACCTCTTTTCTTCTTCTGTCCAGATTTTATACTACACAGTCTACAGACACTACTTGGAGTACAAGACTACAGTCCTGTCTCTACTTCCTGGCTCAATGCCGGGAAGAGTCACAAACTGTAGATCACCTCCTCTTCTCTTGTCCAGATTTTATACTACACAGTCTACAAACACTACTTGGAGTACAAGACTTCAGTCCTGTCTCTACTTCCTGCTCAATGCCGGGAAGAGTCACAAACTGTAGATCACCTCCTCTTCTCTTGTCCAGATTTTATACTACCTAGTCTACAAACACTACTTGGAGTACAAGACTACAGTCCTGTCTCTACTTCCTGGCTCAATGCCGGGGAAGAGTCACAAACTGTAGATCACCTCCTCTTCTCTTGTTCAGATTTTATACTACACAGTCTACAAACACTACTTGGAGTACAAGACTACAGTCCTGTCTCTACTTCTGACTCAATGCCGGGAAGAGTCACAAACTGCAGACCTCTTCTTGTCCAGATTTTATACTACACAGTCTACAAACACTACTTGGAGTACAAGACTACAGTCCTGTCTCTACTTCCTGACTCAATGCCGGGAAGAGTCACAAACTGTAGACCTCTTCCTCTTGTCCAGATTTTATACTACACAGTCTACAAACACTACTTGGAGTACAAGACTACAATCAGTCTCTAATTCCTGACTCAATGCCGGGAAGAGTCACAAACTGTAGATCACCTCCTCTTATCTTGTCCAGATTTTATACTACACAGTCTACAAACCACTACTTGGAGTACAAGACTTCAGTCCTGTCTCTACTTCCTGACTCAATGCCGGGAAGAGTCACAAACTGTAGATCACCTTCTCTTCTCTTGTCCAGATTTTATACTACACAGTCTACAAACACTACTTGGAGTACAAGACTACAGTCCTGTCTCTACTTCCTGACTCAATGCCGGGAAGAGTCACAAACTGTAGATCACCTCCTCTCTTCTGTCCAGATTTTATACTAAAACAGTCTACAAACACTACTTGAGTACAAGACTACAGTCCTGTCTCTTCTTCTGACTCAATGCCGGGAAGAGTCACAAACTGTAGATCACCTCCTCTTCTCTTGTTCAGATTTTATACTAAACAGTCTACAAACACTACTTGGAGTACAAGACTACAGTCCTGTCTCTCTTCCTGACTCAATGCCGGAAGAGTCCACAAACTGTAGATCACCTCCTCTTCTCTTGTTCAGATTTTATACTAAACAGTCTACAAACACTACTTGGAGTACAAGACTACAGTCCTGTCTCTACTTCCTGACTCAATGCCGGGAAGAGTCACAAACTGTAGATCACCTCCTCTTCTTCTGTCAGATTTTATACTACACAGTCTACAAACACTACTTGGAGTACAAGACTACAGTCCTGTCTCTTCTTCCTGACTCAATGCCGGGAAGAGTCACAAACTGTAGATCACCTCCTCTTCTCTTGTTCAGATTTTATACTACACAGTCTACAAACACTACTTGGAGTACAAGACTACAGTCCTGTCTCTTCTTCCTGACTCAATGCCGGGAAGAGTCACAAACTGTAGATCACCTCCTCTTCTCTTGTTCAGATTTTATACTACACAGTCTACAAACACTACTTGGAGTACAAGACTACAGTCCTGTCTCTACTTCCTGACTCAATGCCGGGAAGAGTCACAAACTGTAGACCACCTCTCTTCTCTTGTCCAGATTTTATACTACACAGTCTACAAACACTACTTGGAGTACAAGACTACAGTCCTGTCTCTACTTCCTGACTCAATGCCGGGAAGAGTCCACAGACTGTAGACCACTTCT
>CP092879.1:64113281-64256555 GCA_030710605.1 Cordylochernes scorpioides
CACTTTGGACTTATAAGTGTTAAAAAGCAACGTTTGGTTACTTTCACTCACTGATGGTAATAGGACTTTTGCAAGAATTATTTAAAAAAGAATACACCTATCCCCCGATTTACACGGTAGATACGTTCCTGAGAAAAACGTGTAAATCGGGGGATAGGTGTACACAGAAATAAAAATAAAATGCATTGACAGGTTAAAATATGTAGTCAGCACATAAGCTCGGGATTCCTCGTGAGATGTGTACACAGCGCATGTGTTCAATCACAGTAGCATTTAGTATAGTGCGATAAAAACAAAACAAAAAAAACTTATTTGGAAAACCGTGTAAAAGCGAAAACAAGTACCGTGTAAATCGGGGGATAGGTGTATTACACGTCTAAAATAGTTTCGTAATTTGATAACAGATGGCGCGCTAGTGTATCGTGTAATAAATCAGTCTTTGTTTATATATTTAGGATTCTAGGGATCTACCAGGATTAATTTCAATTAAAACATTTGTCTTTTTATCTGTCCATAGGTTGGTAGACGAGTGATATAAACTGTCGGTTTTGTACAGCCACGAACCGGGATCGAATTGTGCATTGGATAGTTTTTTCTGATAAAAAAAAAAAGACCCACGATTCTTGCAAAAGTCCTATTACCATCAGTGAGTGAATGTAACCAAACGGTACCTTTGAACACCTATAAGTCCAAAAGTGGAACTGTTTTTTACATGTGTAGACATTTAGTTCACTTATCCCAACTAATACTTATCTTGATTATCTTTATGTGTACCAGGGGGGGGGGGGGGGAGAAGTCCGACCACACCTCCCTGCGGTCCCCCCTGGACCCTTGGAATATTCGACCAAATTCTGGTTTGTTTCCAAGGTGACTAACGTGGCAACGGCACCCATTTACCAATGAAGAACAAAACCGATCACCCAAGATAGTGTATATTGCTGCTGCTGTGATGGAGATGTATGGAGACATCTGAGGCTCTTCATTGGACATGACAACAGAAAATTGACATGGACCCAGAGCAGCAGCTTTACACACCCAAGATAGTGGATATTGCTGCTGCTCTGATAGAGATGTATGGAGACATCTGAGACTCTTCTTTGGACACGACAAAAACAGAAAATTGACATGGACCCAGAGCAGCAGCTTTACACACCCAAGATAGTGGACATTGCGATTGCTGTGATGGAGATGCATGGAGACATCTGAGACTCTTCTTTGGACACAACAACAACAAAATTATGTGTACCACGCATACTAGGAATAATAAAAATCATGATGAAAAGTTGCTGATGGCTTGCGTCAACTATCGGAATAAATATCACTACCATTTCTTGATTGATATTCTCTCTCTTGGTTAGATTTTCTTGATTAATCAAGAAAGGGTATTTGACCAATTCTGGAATAATATAAAAATCAACGAATAGCTTATATTTATTCCGATAGATGGTGCATGACACCAGCAACTTTTAGTTTCCCGATCCTTATCGGGGGAGATGCTAAAGGAGATGCCTTTTTTCTTAATATATGAACCTTATCCCAGTACAATATCCCATTTGTACTATTTTTTTCACAATAAGCATAAAGCTAGATTCTATTTATTCTCTCTTAGAAGAATCTGAAAAAAAAAAGCAGCAGAATAGGCTTATTATTTTTCGTTTAGATACGAATTCAAGAAATCTGCTTCTAAAAATGAAAAATATATTGTAATGTATCAATTGAAAAAGCCCTGTACGATTTATGTGCCGAAAGCTCGTATATATTTGTTCTAATAAAGATACGCAGCCCTTGATGCTTTGTTTTATTCATTTATATTGTAATGTAGTTTATCTTTTATTTCAACACACAAAACGCGATATCCCGGCTAGGGATAATTGCGTCGATTTACATTTTTTAAACAGAAACAGTTGTAAACATATTATATAAAAAAAAAGTAATCAAAAATAAAAAAGAGAAACAATAATATATATTAGGAACCTGAACCTTTCAGGTTTAAAATATAATCTCATAAATATATTTAAATTTATAAAAGTAATTGCCATCTATCGTTAATATTTTACACAAATAAATTAACTGGCAATGCGTTTCTTTTAAATATCATCAAATATTATCTCTACAGACCTTAAATCATTGCAGTAAGGTCTGTAGAGATAATATTTGATGATATTTAAAAGAAACGCATTGCCAGTAAATTTATTTGCGTAAAAAATATAAATATATTTACAAAAATAGTTAAATCTATGATAATTCTCTCTGCTATTTACAAATTGATATAGATCTACAACATTGTTTATTGTCTGTTGTCTAGCGGTAAAGAAGAGTGGGCATTCCAGCAGTAGATGTCTCGAGTCCTGGAATTCGTTGCCACAATGACAGCTAGAGTTTTCAACCGCTCCAATTTTTGAAAAAAATCCCTTAAAATTTCCATGGTTCGTTGTAAACTGGGTATTATAAAAATTGGAATGGAAAAATGTTGGAATTCCAAACGGGAAAAAGCTGGTATTATCTGGTAAAAAGTTATAGTGCCGTTCAAGACAGAAATTGATTATATTTTGTGCTACTATTTTCCTCCCTTCAAAACGACAAATTCTTACAATTTAGATATGAGGGGGAAGGCTGGTTAAACCGTTTGGTTTTCGACCACTACGACGCGGGTTCGATTCCCGCATTGGACACTTTTTTTTCTGTTTAAAAGAAAAATAAAATGCTCCAATGGCCCCCGATTCTTGCAAAAGTCCAACCCCACCAGCGAGTGCAAGTAACCAAACGGGGCTCTGGCATATTTGTAAGTGCAAAGTCGAACTGCTTCTCACATGTGTAGACATGTGGTGCGCTTACAGTAAAAGCAGTCGCTAACTACCCACCATGATTATCATGGCTTTGAGAAAAGAAAGAAGAAAGAAAAAGAAGATATGAGAATTCGAAACTATTATAGATGTGTATATATCTAATGCTGCACATGACTGGTGCAGAGCAGGAGGGACAAGCACCGGTTCTGTCCTCCCAAGAGAACAACAGTCTTTGATTTCCAGACTTAAGTCTGGTCATCTACGGACAATGACTTTCCAGAATGGTTGCAGGGTTTTCCCACTATGTACTAAGTGCAATTCTCAACCTGCAACCCCAAGACATATTATTGACTGTATTGACTCATCCATTAATGAGCTCTACTCTTCCCCGGAAGACACCATCAAAATTCTCAAGATCTACAAGCTTGATACCCTGATATGATTGAGTGGAAATAAGAAATAAGAAGATAGAAGCGTAGGATTCTTTTGAAAATTAAACAATTTCTACTGTCCTTACGCTTAATTTAGGGTATCTCTACATTTTCCCGGGTAGTTGTCGATTTGCGCTAATGGAACCAGAATAACCAATATTTTATCTCGCATATGAATCTCATTGTCTATCATAGTAAGGACAGTAGTATTTGTTTAATTTTCAAAAGAATCATACACGTCTATAATAGTTTCGAATTTTCACCACAGATGGCGCGCTAATGCATCATAATACATGCGTTTGTTTGTGAGTATAATCTGGGTTCTACTGAACTAAAGAAAAATCGTGCGCCAACTGCTCAGCCAAGGGTCTCTCTGCCGACCACGAGGCAAGATCAATGTCTTGCCCAACTGCCAGAGCTAGAGCTGCAAAGTTCTAGTCCTCCCGCCTTCTTCCTGCCTCCTGACCTCCGCGGACCCAATCCAGCCTAACCTGCCTCTTCCCTGACGGTGATCCTGTCCTTTGCCTCTCCACCCTGGTCATAGTGGTTTCATATATTCCGCTTTACGTGGCCATTGGGGCTCAAAAATCATTTATTTCGGTTAGCAGAGCCCCGTAAATAAAGATTTTTCTCTAAAGAAAAATGCAAACTACTTGACCAAAAACGCATTTTGTTAGTTTAATATTTCATATAGAAAGAGGACGAAATGATACTTATAAATATAACTTGAAACATTTTATAGTCAAAAACTAAGCCTAAATATAAACAAAAACAAAAAGTAATACAAAAACTTACGTTTAATATTTGAGATGAATTTCTATACAAATTAAAAAAGCAAACGACTTTGTAAATCTTTGTGAAAAGTTAGATAGTTGTTTAGTATGAGCTCATTATTTCAAAGAATTTTACAAATATTCTATGAATAGATAATTTCAATTATTTATTTAAATACATATTTGCATATTTACGGTCTTTGCGATAAGATTATTTAAAGAGAAAACATGAAAACCTTTTACAAAACATTTTTATTTATTTACTAGCCGAATGACCCGGGAAACGCCCAGGTTTTACCCGATTAAACGTTTTTATTCAAATACTATTTGTTACAATTATAAATTGCCACCGTGGATGTCACTTTTGTGAAACGTCCCGCTCCAAACTTTGTGTCTTAGAAGCGATATTTTTTATAGAAAGATGATCTGGCTTTTGTTTTCTGCTCGAATGAATGTTTTTCTGTTAGAATTTTGTTCCTGCGTACTAAAAAATGAACTGGTTTCACCCGTGGTCTCTGCTTTTTGGAATTTTTCCCGATATAATTTTGTATCTGATAATCAAACATAATACAGCAATATTGTCATCATCATTATCTGACTAAAAAACAGCTTTTAATGCCCAGAACCTGTCAATTTCAAATTTTCTTGCCTAAAAATGCGAAAAATATCTCTTCCAGATTTTTCTCTATGTCCTGTTAAAACACGTTTTACATGTACATTAGGTCAGCTGATATTACTTCCCATCTTCACCGCTAGAGGCGCTGCTTGCGAGCGAAAGGGCAAATTTGCAACGGAATTTGCAAATAACTCGAAGAATATTCGGGATAGAGACCTGAAATTTCCACTATAAGTTTTTCCAGATTCTAATATATATACTGTTAAAATTTCAGTCAGATTAGTTACGTATTGTGGACGTGTATAGCCGACATAGAAACACACATACATACATACACTGACTTTTATATATATAGGGATACTAATATTTCTTCGGTATAGTTGGCGTTCTGTGATCTAGGAAGTGGGTTACCTCTTCACATACGTTGAAAAAATATGGGAAGATGGAAAAATTCATATATTTTATATATTCATATATATATATATATATATATATATATATATATATATATATATATATATATATATATATATGGTAATTTAAAACAACAACCTCATATTGTGTAGATAACTTATAACAAGATTGCCATGTTGTATATAGAAACACATCTATAAATAATTATGCGCATGATTAATCTGTGTCATTGCATCACCTATGTAATGTAATTTGTACAAAGTGGATAAATAAATAAAATCTGTAATAGATTTAATAGTTGAGCTAAAGCAGAGATCGAGCATAGAATTGCCAAAACAACAGAGTCTAAAGATGGGAGTCATAAATCAGGTAGATTCACAGTTCCCACGACAGGCCACCCACACTGTCACATGTGGTGGAATGCAGAGACCCCTCTCACACCTGGACAGGTAAAGGCGCCCTTTCTCAAACGCCCCTGTCACATAAGGTCACCCCGTCTTTAACCTATAAATCATCACCTTACAGTGGCTTGACAGCTCAGTACAGTTCAGTCAGTTGAGTTTAGTTCACCCTTATCGTCAGCTCACGTCGGTCGTACCTTATGTCGATCTCAACTATCATGTAGACGAGTAAGAAACTTCTATGTCTCCATCTTTCGCTCCTGGCTCAACTTTTATCTGTTTACGGAACTTTCTTAGTGCAACTGTGTCTTCGTTTTTTGTGTGGATATCCCCAGCTTTCCACTCTGCCTCGACCACGACTGCCTGTATTTTGTGAGAACTTTTAAAGGTCTTCCAAGGTGCAGAGAGGTACTGGAAAACTCTACATCCTGACTGTTCCTCTCGGTCAACACAGTACAACAAGAGCTACCAGGACTTCAACTTTTATTTCATATATCTATATATAAAAATGAATGTTTGTATGTTTGTTTGTCTGTCTGTCTGTTTGTTTGTCCGGTATACAAATTCGCAGTAGTTCACTAATTCAAACCAAAATTTCCATACAATAGGTAAAAAATACGGGGAAGACGATAGGCTATTTTAAAAAATATATAAATCAATTATTAAAACTATATATTTTTAGTCAGAAAATGATGATGACGATATTGCTGTATCATGTTTGATTATCAGATACAAAATTATATCGGGAAAAATTCCAAAAAGCAGAGACCACGGGTGAAACCAGTTCATTATTTTGTACGCAGGAACAAAATTCTAACAGAAAAACATTCATTCGAGCAGGAAACAAAAGCCAGATCATCTTTCTATAAAAATATCGCTTCTCAGACACAAAGTTTGGAGCGGGACGTTTCACAAGAGTGACATCCACGGCGCCAATTTATAATTGTAACGAATAGTATTTGAATAAAAACATTTAATCGGGTAAAACCCGGGCGTTGCCCGGGTCATTCGGCTAGTATATATATATAATTTTGCTAGATAACGATATCCATGTGCTCTCCCGTTTAAAAATGTATAAAACCAATTCATTTAGTTTATAATCCTAGTACAGAAAGTGAAGGTAAAAATAGTACAAAAGTGAATTTGTACTTGGATCAGGTGGATAAATTCAGAAAAAAAGGCATATCTTGATCGTGCAACTAAAAATTGCTTGCGCCATCTATCGGAATAAATATCAACGTATCGTTGATATATATATATTTTTAATTATTCCAGAATTGACCAAATACCGTTTCTTTATTAATCAAGAAAAGTTAACCAGCATTTCGGGCTGTTGGCCCCCGTCATAATAAAAAGTCGGTGGACGAGTGGGTAACACCCTCGATTCCCGACAGTCATGAACCGGGATTGAATCCCGCATTAAAAATTGTTTAATATGTGAATGACTTTCACATATTATTCATTGTTCAATTATCATGAACTAGGTTGCTCTTGCTGAGCGGTACCTATTTATGTGAATTTGAACCAGGCAGGAACCAGGCAGGCCCCCGTCAGCGTGGGGTATTGGGTAAAGTTTTCAACTAGCAATAATCGCGCCTCGGAAGATCCTCACTGGCTACGATATCGCCTCTGCGCAAAGTGGTGCAAGCTGTAGTAGTAGCTGTGCAAGAACGTAGTGATTCAGAATATACTATAACATCAATTTTGGAAAATTCAGAAAAAAAGTCAACCTCTTATTATGTTATCGGGTTATAGCCTTCATCAGTACATGGATCGAATCCCGCATTGGGCACTTTTTTTCTAATTAATAAAACGCTCCAATGGCACCCGATTTTTGCAAAAGTCCAACCCCACCATCGAGTGCAAGTAACCAAACGGGACTCTGACACATTTGTAAGTACAAAAGTCGAACTGTTTTTCACATGTGTAGACATGTGGTGTACTTACAGTAAAATCAGTCATTAACTATCCACCATGATTATTATGGCCTGTACCACGTGTACTAGGGATAAAAAAAAACAGTACAATCCTATCCATAACATCTTAAGATCGGCCCTATTGCATCACCAGCTGACACATTTTTTTTTTTGGCAATTTCGACCGATAGGATGTTATGAAATCGAATCTTTATCTGAACTGATGAGAACCATAGACCGAAACTGAATTTGAAACCGAAACCGAAACTGAATTTGTTAAAACTGGTGTGTTGAGTAGCTCATTCTTCATCATCATCTCTAAGCTCTATACTGAGATAACAAACTAAATGTATTGTTCTGTTGTATTTGTAAACAGGAGAGGTTCCTTCTTTCACAGAAAAAAACAATCTATTTCTACATGAAATTGATATTGTTATGTCACCAACTAAAATACCTTCTTGGCAGAATTGTCCAATTTCATGTTGACTCTTCCAGTAGAACGTCAAGACAGATATACTTATTGTGAAAAAAATAGTACAAATGTGATATTGTACTGGGATAAGGTGCATAAATGATTAAAAAAAAAAAAAGGCATCTCCTTATCGTCCAACTGAAAGTTGCTGATGGCTTGCTCCATCTATCGGAATAAATATCAACTATTTGTTGATTTTTAATTATTCCAGAATTGACCAAATACCCATTCTTGATTAATCAAGAAAAGCTAACCACGGACGCGTTTCGGGCTGTTGGCCCTCATCAGCGTGGTGCAAGCTGTACCTCAACGACCAAAAAACAGGTCATTCAGGCATCCTGAAAAATCATGAAACGGGTGTTAAGGCCAGAATTGCGGGAGACTGCGTTAATTATTCCAGAACGCGTCCGTGGTTAGCTTTTCTTGATTAATCAAGAATGGGTATTTGGCCACTTCTGGAATAATTAAAAATCAACGAGAATAGTTGATATTCATTCTGATAGGTGGCGCAAGCAAACTTTCAGTTGCACGATAAGGAGATGCTTTTTTTATAAGATGTACTTATTGTTAGGAAGAAATATCTTGATTTTCCTTATCTGCCTTAGGACATTCCTGTCCAAGATTTGAATGTCCATCACTACCATCCTTACTGGTCACGTTCTTTCAGATCTCTGGCATAGAGATCTAACATGTCCTCACTGCTGGGAAGAGTCACAAACTGTAGACCACCTTCTCTTCTTCTGTCCAGTTTTTATACTACACAGGCTACAAACACTACTTGGAGTTAACACAAAGCAATAACGCGCCATCTATACATATAAAATAAAAGGATTCAAAAGCGTGAATATTTCTTTTATACAGATACAAACTTCTATATTCTCCATAGTTTACTTGAAAACCATTTCTAAGATTCCATCCTTCAATGTAACATATAAAAGCAGAATGATCCAATACAGTATTAGAGCTCTGAGAAGCGGTCTGGTGGATTAAATTGGCGAAACCGCTGGGAGGGTTCACCACTGATGAGCCAAGCCCTCCCAATATATTTTTTCATCGCAGTAAGGACAGCAGAAGTTTGTATCTGTATAAAAGAAACATTCGCGCTTTTAAATCCTTTTATTTTATAACTACTTGGAGTACAAGATTTCAGTCCTGACTCAGCCTGGAACTACCAGGTTCACCACAGCGCCCCCCATAACTAGACTTGTAGACTGTACAGCCCGGGTAGTTGGTGATTTATGCTCCAGGAACCCGGGTTACCTCTATTCTCTCTCTCTCTCTCTAACCCCCCAGTCTGGCTGCCAAACCTCTGTAGCCCACACAGACCGTGACAAGATCTTTTTTTAGTATACAATATCTTTACCCTTTTTATCTGTCCTTGGTACTCCGAGTAGTTTTCTCCATGTCTAAAGCAGTGTATAGCAGCAATCTAACTATTTAGCTAATGTATATACACTCATGGACAAAACTTAAGGATGTTGTACCTTTCAGCATGTATATCTGGATTCAGACAATAACTCTGAAATATATTACAGTGATCTTTATTGAAGACACACAAGATAACCAAGTGTAAACAAAATTGCTTCTGTCTTCTTAAAAAAAAAAACAGATAACTGGTGGCATCAAAGACTTTCCACTTCCTCTCAAGTTTTGTCTAGGAGTTTATATTATAGGAGATATAAAAAAATACACACCAACCATATCCACAAACATATAGATTTATTATATTTTCTTTACATATACAATATAGGACTTGTTTATCACACATCTTCAATATCACATATAAAATACAATATTTATCAATACAATTTATTTAAACATAAACATGCTAAATGAATCAAACAATTCAATCAGTTTTTGCCTCAAAAACTATGAATAAAAAATTCTCTCAACTTTCTATAAATATCATCGAGTGTGCAGGCATTGGTCATGATTACAGAAGCAATGTGATTGGTTGAAATTTCTCAATTATATTTGCATACTATTATTATGATTACCAGTATCGTTTAGTATATAAATTATTCATACATAAATGTTCTATTATGTAGTTCATCTCCAATATTACATATAAATTACAATTTTTATCAATTTATAAACCTGCTAAATGAATTAACCAAAACAATGCGTAGTTTCAAAGGGAAATACTATGAATAACAAATTCTCTCTCAACTTTCTCTAAAAAAATCATCGAGTAAGCAGGCATTGGTCATGATTACAGCAGCTATATGATTGGTCGAAATTTCTCAATTATATTTGCATATTATTGCAATCTTACAGGTATTATTTAATATGTAAATATTCATACATAAATGTTCTATTATGTAGTTTATTTTATTAAGGCCTTATAATTTGGTTAATTTTGTCCATAAAGTAACTGATAATAGCTAATATAGACATTATAATCAAATTTACATAGCAAAGTATCACATACAGACTACTATTTAAATTTTAAATTTGAATTAAAAGAAGAAATTCTCTTATACAAACAATGTTGATCATAATTAATACACAGCATAATTATATAGGTATCACAGGTGGATATATATATTTTTAATCAACAAAAAAATAGTTAATGCAAAATATAGGATTAAAATAGATACATATGACACAAATCTATATATTCTATTGAAACTATGCTATGCTAAGGAATCTGGAAGTTGAAGAAACCTATATGTTAAAATAGGATAGACAATTGCCGTAATCGTTGCTTAGACAGAGTTATAAGATCAATAACTGAATAAGTAACATACAGTGTTATCAATGAAAGGAATATGAAAGTTGAAGAAACCTATATGTAAATATAGGATAGAAATTTGCCTTAATTACTGCTTATATATAGTTATAAAAATCCATGTCCAAATAAGTAACATACAGTTGATGTGATCCAAAGTTTGAATTCACAACTATAACACATTGAAGACAGTTACTGTACTAGAGGAGATATTTTCTTTCAGAGGAAAGTATCAAGAGAAATTGAGATGTATATATAAATAAGATAGAGTTACTGTAATCATAGTTTTGATTGAAATACCAATTTATACTTAAACAGAATGGTTGGTGAGATCCCACATTTGAATCCACCACACACGTAGCTAAATCACAGAAAATAAAGTTACTTGAGAGGATAATTCTCAAAAGAAAGAATCAAGAAGTTGAGATGAATGCATACATTTTTATATAAGATACAGTTACTTTAATTAAAGCTTTGATTGAATCCCAAATTTGCACGTTAAGTTTTATCTCAAGCTAATACATGACTAACTAAATCACATAAAAGAGAGAATCACTGTACTGTAAGGGAGATATTCTCCAATGAAACAATCAAGATGTTGAGAGGCGCACATACATAAATACATATATATATAAGATACTGTAATTAAAGCTTTGATAGAATCACCAATTTATATGTAAAGTTGGAACCGAGGCTGGAATGCACACAGACCAAACTAAAACACTTAAAAGAGAATCACTGTACTTTAAGGGAGATATTATACAATGAAACAACCAAGATGTTGAGAAGGGCCTAATTAAATACTGTAATTAGAGCTTTGTGGTTGAATACCCAAATCTACACATAAAGAACAGTCAGTGTGAACCAAGGCTGGAATGCACACAGACCAAACTAGAACACATAAAAGAGAATCACTGTACTGTGTAACGGATATTCTTCAAAGAAACAACCAAGAAGTTGAGAGAGGCGCACATACATAAATATATATAAGATACTATAATAAAGGCTTTGATTGAATACCTAATTTACACATAAAGAACAGTTAGTGTGATTTGAAGCTGGAATGAATACACAGACCAAACTAAATCACACAAAAGAGAGCCAGCTACCTAACTAAAGAGGATTCAAAGAAAGAATTGAAAGAGAAGCTGTGACCAGGGAGAGAGAAGCTGTGACACAGTTTCTCAGAGCACCAGACGGTCCACACTGGCGGTGGCTGGTGGAGGTTGAGGAGCCGCTGCTTGTTGCTGCCACCAGGCCAGTTTGGCTGCCAGGAGCCGTGCGGTGTCGTCCCACAGCTGTCTCTGTCTCAGCCGGCTAGCTTGGGACTCCCGGACTTCCTTCTGTTCCTCCCGCAGGACCTTGCCAGCTTCCTCGGCCTCCGCTATCTTCTTGTTGATCTGGTCCCTACACACAACAAATGGACAAGTTCATCATTGCCAAGGCCTGTGCTTCATTCTGTTCTCACCTTGAGACTATTGTAGCTATAATAATGGAAAATACATTGAAAAAATCAAAACTATAACCTGTTGTTGTTGTTTCTTATCCCTGTGTGTAAAGATTACACGAATTCCATAAGTTCATGGTCCTTAAGCATTTCATAGAATGGAGTGTAGCTTTCATTGATCATGGCACCATGGCACACTTTGGTGAAAGTCTGACTTTGCATGTAATTTGAGACCGTTCCTAACATGGAAACCTTTGCTGCCAACTCTAACATGAGTACAGACACAGCTCCTCTGTATCCCTGGAGAGGGAACCTTTGCTGAGGTCCATCAACTAGGTCAGTTGAACTCAGGATTTTTAAAGAGGTCTTTCTCCTCTTTCTAACAATGTTGCTGTTGGTCCACGACTGCTTATTCGTCAGAGTTATTCTGCTTGTTTTGCAGCTGGCATTCATATCTGAAGGTCGTTCCCCTATCCACCTGGGGACGCGTCCTGTAGCAGTCAGCTCTGCTAAGGGAAACTATAAACTTTTATCTACTACTGCATCAAATTTCATTACAATTGATTCGGATACGATCACTGCCTCACTTACAAAGCTCGGAAAGCTTGCCGCATCCTGGATATGTCTGGCCTTATCTAAATAGTTGTGGCAGAGCTTGACTGTATCTTCTTGCCAGACTTCTGCTGGTCTCCAACCGAAGCCTATTTGCTTCCTTAAAAGTGCTCACAACACCAGAAAGGCTACCATGATGACACTAATAATTCACCAACACCCGATTGTTACTGACACACCTTTATTAAACTTTCACATCCTTATATACACAATTATATTTACCAATATGTAAATCTTCTGTCTGAATAGCAAAAAGAGAAATTTACATAACCGGCATCTCCAACAATTTTTTGAATTTTTTACTCGCAATAAATTCCAGCTGAAATAATCACCATTGTGGTTATATCCCCAATTTACCTGATACCCCCTGTATTTGTAAATAGAAAGAGAAGGTGGAAAAAGGAGAGAATATGGTTTTACGAGCTACTAACCAAAGTCTATGATTTTCAAGCCCTGAAAAAGAGAAGGGGGAGATAGCATTATTCAGTTCAGACACAACAGTCTTTGATTTCCATACTTAAGTCTGGTCATCTACAAACAATGACTTTCCAGAATGGTTGTAAGGTTTTCCCACTATGTACTAAGTGTCAACCTGCAACCCCAAAACACATTATTGACTGTTTAATTAAAAAGGCATATATTGGATCAAAAAATCATTTATTTTACCAATTTTACCAATATTTCAGTTGGCTGAACGCCAACTTTTATCAAGGTGTTATGACATTTTACAACCTGTGTTGTTGACACACTTTAAAATGTTATAACACCTTGATAAAGGTTGGTGTTCAGCCAACTGAAATATTGGTAAAATAAATTATTTTTTGATCCAATATATGCCTTTTGACGTGACAACGTCTTAAATTAGGTTGCGGCTGGGAGTCACTTATGAAAAAGTGTAACGGCCGGTAACGTTACGATGAGTCACCGAACGAGTGCTGCGCGCGCAGCGCTAGAGAATTAGGCGCATTGAATCGGCGCATGCTTGTCTCTGTCTTTGTCTTTCTCGAACGTTCTTGGCGTTGGAAAAACAAGAAAGCGTCATAATACAAGTTCACACGTGTGGTTAAAGTATCGTCAGCTGTGTCTGTAGTGAAAATGTGGAGTGCTTAGATTCGTCATTTACAACAACTACAACAATAAAGGTAAATAATTGTACACTGATATTTCATTATCGTAAACTATGATTGATTGATTAATTGTTAGATTGACACAAAAGTTGAGAAACTGAGTTTATAGGTTATGTCATACTATTGATAAATGTTGATAGTGTTAAGTAAATTATTAGTTTAAAATTAATTAATTAATTAATTATTATTTTACAAATTTTAAATAGTTTCAAATTTATTTAGCAAAAATTTGAACCTTCGATCTGAATAAATGTTTTGATTTTCGAATTGATTATTTAAAATTACAAATATTAAGAAAAAGTGGCAGATATAAGAAAACTTTATTTAAACTGTGTTGAGCAAGAATTTTAACATCTAATATAAGTAAATGTTTTAATTTTCAACTTCATCATTTACAATTACAAATTTTATTTAATTTCAAATTTATTTAGCAAAAATTTGAACCTTCGATCTGAATAAGTGTTTTGTTTTTCAAATTGATTCTTTAAAATTAAAAATTCATCCATTCAATTTCAAATGTTCAACAGGAATCACCACTCTCAAAACAATGGAAACGGTGCCTTCAACTTCCAGTACTTCAATGGAGACGGAGGATATCGTGCCGTCAACGTCTGCAGTACCTTTCGTTGTTCCACACACCACCTCTACCGCCAGAACGAATGCTCAGCGACAACGTGAGTACAGACTACGAAAAGCATTGAGCAGAACTCCTGAACAAGTAAGAGCCTTTGCAAAAGCGGCTGCGGAGAGGCAACGCAGGTTCAAGCTACGTAAATCTGCTAACATAGCCCTCACCAGCGGTACGTCAGAGTCACCTGCTTCAACGTCTTGTTCTGTGGTGGAGAGAACAAGCGTTCCTGTCGTGGCGGAGAGAACGAGCGTTCCCCTAACTAACGCTCAACGGCAACGTGCATTCCGACAACGTAGAGCAGCATCTTCTCGGACTGATGTACAACCGACTACTTCTTCAAGCCAAACAGCAATACAACTGGAACAATCCACCTGGTATACCAAATGGTCATCGTCAATACGGAGATTTCAATCTACTTTCCTGGACAACGATTTTGGCCATGCTTGCTCAGTTTGTGACAGATTGTGGTTCAAGAATGACCTTAAAACCATCACTGCACTACAACTGAAGGTAATCTCGGATTGGTACGTTAAGGAAAATCGGCAGCTACGCAAGGAGGATTATACAAAGTCTTGCAACACCTGTAGACAATCACTGAATAAGCGTAAGCTTCCTACTCTCGCAAAGGTCAACGGCTTCTCATATCCTGACATACCTCCAGGTCTACCGCCTCTGGATCCTATCAGTGAATGTTTGGTCTCACCGCGCCTTCCATTTATGCAAGTGCGTCGACTGCGTCATGATTTCTCTTATGGAATTATTGGACAAGTGATAAACGTCCCAGTCAACGTACAAGACATGGTAAAATGCTTGCCTCGCCATCTAGAAGAGGACGATGTTATCAACGTTAACATCAAAAGGAATCTTGCACACAGAACAAATTACATCAGCGGGTACATGTCTAAGCGTACGGTCAAAGAATGGTTAGATGTACTTCAAAATTCAAGTCTATATCGTTTGTACGATATCAAAATAGATTTGTCAAGACTGCAGCCTGCATTGCCATCAGATGAAGGCCTTCAAGATGATCCTGCTAATCGGATCGAAGCAATCTCCGCCGAATATACGCCCGAGTCTGAAGTTCTTGCTGCGAGACAGCACACACTACTGTGGAATGAAGAGGATTGTCTTGACATCGCACCAGGACATCGAGCAACGCCTCTTAACATGTACATTGTTTTAGTAAACAAAATATATTTCTATAGTTAAAATTTGTGCAATTCTTATTTTCATTCAATTCCTTGTTCCTATTGTGCAATTTAATTATATTCATATCAATAAATATTCTACCGTTGTCACGTAAAATCTTCGCCCGTAAAACCGACTTTACAGGCAACCATTGTTTTTTATTTAATTAAAGATTTATCTATGGATTGCTCTATTTTCAAAATTATTGACTGTATTGACTCATCCATTGATGAGCTCTACTCATCCCCGGCAGACACCATCAACAAGCTTTACAAGCTTGATACCTTAGAGTGATTGAGTGGAGATAAGAAAGAAGAAGAAGAGAAGAGTTCAGACACAATGAAGGAAGGTCTCTACTCACCTAAGAGTCTTCTTCTTAGCTTCCTGGCTGAGATAAGCCTTGACTTCCTCCTGAGCCAGTTGGCTCTGGGATTCCAGGATCTCCACCATACACAGCAGGTAGTACTTCTTGGACTCTGAGGCTCTGACCTCTTCTCTGAGTCTCTTCACCTCCTGCAACATCAATGGGAACAGAATGTTGACAACTATAGGACAACTCTGGAACTTTGAAAGGGAATCGCTTACTCTTCTTCAGCAAACACAAGGTAATAAGACTAAATACAAATAAATAAACAGTGTGTGATGTTTTGGTAACAGTATTGTTATCATTGTCAGACAAAAGTACATTAGAAACACAAAGTAATAAGACCAAATTCAAATAAATTATCAGTGTGTGATGTCTTGGTAACAGCGTTGTTACCATCATAAGACAAAAGTACTGAATGTAGAAACACAAGGTAATATGATCAAATACAAATAAATAAACAATGTATGATGTTTGGGAAACAGTGTTGTTACCATCATCAGACAAAAGTACTGAAACCATTCTGAAATCATATCAGACTGACATCATTCAATATTTTATCTGATGATGGTAACAATGCTGTTACCAAAACGTCACACACTATTTATTGAATTGGATTTGGTCTTATTACCTTGTAGTTCTAATCTATAATCCAAATTGTGCCTTATCACTTTTGTAAGCATTTCACTTCTAGGTGGATTTTATTATGGTACCAGCTGAATTGGAGGAATTTTTGAACCACTTCTCATGCTAATGGACTTCACATTTCATTGGATTTTTATGAAGTTAGAAAATAACAACAAAATCTACCCCACTTGCCCAAAATGTAGCTTGGCACCTGCAGCTCCAGAACACATTTTGGCTTGCATTAGATGCACTAAAAAGGACCTTTGGGAGAGGCTGCTGTTTATCATAAAACAGCTCGAGGAGCATGAGCTCATGGAATTCGTGTAATCTTTACACAAGGGGATAAGAAACAACAACAACAACACAATCTCACAAGGTAATAAGACCAAATCCAAATCAATAAATGGTGTGTGAAGTTTCGGTAACAGTGTTGTTACCATCTTCAGACAAAAGTATTGAATGAGAAATTTGAGTCTTGAAATTCCGGGCTAATTGGCCTATCAGATAGGTCTTCTAGCCCCAACATTGCTGCACCAAGCAGAACAATCGAGATGCACTGCGGCAATGAGCCAAGCCAGCGGCGAACCACCAGAGCTGCAACGCAGGTGAATGTCCCCGGGTAAGGGAGGGAGAGAAGGCGTAGTAACACTGAAAGAGGGGGAAGATGAAGAAGAGAGAAAAAAAAATCATGGAGAAAAAATTAAAAAAAAAAAAAAAGGTGTAGCAAGAGATAAAGAGTTAAGTTCTAAGAAGTTTTACAAGGGGAAAATAATTATTAAAAAAAATTAAATAGGCATGTGAAACAATGATAGTCTATGGGGAACAGAAAAAAAATCCTGTAACTGATGGTAAAGCCCAAGATTAAAATTATAGCAAATAAAAGAACCAATTTAAAATAAATGGGAAATTTTAGAGCAAAATTTTAAAATAACGGCGGCCAGCCAATGAAAATGAGCGGCCGTCAAACCACATGACCCAGCGGTGACGTCGCGTGATTAATTGACCAATCAGAGAGCGGCGTCCAATTTCGACCTTCAATTTTGAATGAGAAATTTTACCACAGCATGGTTTAAATAGTTACTGTTATCAAGTGTGTAAACAAGATAGCAGATAAGAAGAAGATAATTTTCTGAGAAACACAGATAATTATTCTTAGAATTTTTTTTTTTAGATATAATTAAAAGCATATCTATATATATCACAACACAATCTGTGATACAGCTTTTCACAAGTTCATCTATCTAAACAAGTTTCTGATGCATAACAAGATGAGTAAAGAATACTAATGCATCCTACCTGCTCCAGTTTAGAGAGTCCGGAGTCCAATCCTGCAGCACAGGAGTCATAGGCGGACTTTTTCTGTTCATGTTCCTGGCTGAGGTCCTGGCATCTTTGTCGCAGGGGTCGTAGCTCTCTGATAATCGGAGCCAACCTGGCTTTCTTCTCTGCCACGCGGGCGTTGAGCCGACGCACCAGGGTGGACATTTCACTCAGCACAGCCTGCTTCTGTTGGTCCAGCTCCGACTTCTGGGTGCTGACTTTCTCCAGCTCCTCCTGGGTGGTGTGGAAACCTCCGACCCCCTCTCTCTCCTCCAAGCTGCTCTGTCACATCCAGTCTTCTGTCTTAACTCCATGCCACAATCTATAACATATCTTTATACATGATACATTAGCGCACCATCTGTTATTTTCTTGCTTATCCCTAGTACACGTGGTACAGGCCATTGTAATCATAGCGGGTAGAAGGAGGCAACTGCTTTTACTGTAAGTGCACCACATGTCTACACATGTGAAAAGCAGTTCGACTTTGCACTTACAAATATGCCAGAGCCCCGTTTGATTACTTGCACTCGTTGGTGGGGTTGGACTTTTGCAAGAATCGGGAGCCATTGGAGAATTTTTTTTTGAAATCAGAAAAAAGTGCCCAATGCGGGAATCAAACTCGGGTCGTAGCGGTCGAAAACCAACGGTTTAGACCATCCTTCCACCGACCCCCCCCCCCCATCTGTTATGAATATTTAAAACTATTATAGACGCGTAAGATTCTTTTGAAAATTACACAATTTCTACTGTTAGAAAGAAGGAATCATATATCGCCGCAACTCTTTTTATTATTATAGCGGTTAAGGAAGCTTTCGGGCAAGCCCTTCTTCAGCTAATTATATTGTACAAACAAAGAGAGATTATATATCGTTTTTAATATAAATCAAAATAAACAAAAAGAAATTTACCACGCCCCTATCGCCCTCGTTTCAATAGCACCGCGTGGCCACGTTATGTCTGATCCTAACTTCAAATGTAATATGGTACAAAAATATCTCAAAAGAAAGTTACGTAATTGAATAAATATAACGAATCAACTATAAAGAGTTCAAAGGATTTAGTGGAGATTTTTAGGATAGAAGGGTAACGTACTGTGATGGCAACTGTATACTTTTGTTTAATGGTTTAGGGTGCTTCATGGTTTCTATTGCTTCAAGAATGAGTCTTTGGGTTTTAGTTTTGGCATTTGTATGGAGGATTCTGGTATTATTGAAGTCTGGAGTGTGTCCGGTTTCTCTGACGTGGTCAACAATTAAGGAGTTTGGGTTTAGTTTAGAGATGTTTCTTTGGTGTTCTTTGATTCTGATTGAAAGATCTCTTGATGTCTCACCGATGTAGACACTATTGCAGTTGAGGCAGGGAATTTGGTAAACTAAATCTTTTTTCTGTTTCTGGTCGGTGCTTTTGGTGATTGGGTTTCTTAGAATCGAGCCTATGGAAGGTGAACCTCTGAAGATGGTTTTTATGCCAAAACTTTTGAGTTTGCGGGCTATTGTAATTGTAGATTCTGTATATGGTAAGTAACAGGTGGAGATGTACTGATTGGAGTTATTTCTGGGAGTCCCTGGTTTATATCTATTTCTTTTAATGAAAGGAAGCGGGTATCCAGATTTAAGAAGCTGGTTTTCGATAGATTTAAGTTCCTTATTGTATTCTATTTTTGAAGAACAGTGGGTGAAAGCTCTTTTTGTCAAGGTACGTACAACTGTTATTTTGTGGAAGATGGGAGAATTGGAGGCAAAGTGTAGGTACTGCGTTGGGGAGGTAGGTTTGCCTCCAATTCTCCCATCTCCCACAAAATAACAGTTGTACGTACCTTGACGAAAAGAGCTTTCACCCACTGTTCTTCAAAAATAGAATACAATAAGGAACTTAAATCTATCGAAAACCAGCTTCTTAAATCTGGATACCCGCTTCCTTTCATTAAAAGAAATAGATATAAACCAGGGACTCCAAGAAATAACTCCAATCAGTACATCTCCACCTGTTACTTACCATATACAGAATCTACAATTACAATAGCCCGCAAACTCAAAAGTTTTGGCATTAAAACCATCTTCAGAGGTTCACCTTCCATAGGCTCGATTCTAAGAAACCCAATCACCAAAAGCACCGACCAGAAACAGAAAAAAGATTTAGTTTACCAAATTCCCTGCCTCAACTGCAATAGTGTCTACATCGGTGAGACATCAAGAGATCTTTCAATCGGAATCAAAGAACACCAAAGAAACAACTCTAAACTAAACCCAAACTCCTTAATTGTTGACCACGTCAGAGAAACCGGACACACTCCAGACTTCAATAATACCAGAATCCTCCATACAAATGCCAAAACTAAAACCCAAAGACTCATTCTTGAAGCAATAGAAACCATGAAGCACCCTAAACCATTAAACAAAAGTATACAGTTGCCATCACAGTACGTTCCCCTTCTATCCTAAAAATCTCCACTAAATCCTTTGAACTCTTTATAGTTGATTCTTTATATTTATTCAATTACTTAACTTTCTTTTAAGATATTTTTGTACCATATTACATTTGAAGTTAGGATCAGACATAACGTGGCCACGCGGTGCTATTGAAACGAGGGCGATAGGGGCGTGGTAAATTTCTTTTTGTTTATTTTGATTTATATTAAAAACGATATATAATCTCTCTTTGTTTGTACAATATAATTAGCTGAAGAAGGGCTTGCCCGAAAGCTTCCTTAACCGCTATAATAATAAAAAGAGTTGCGGCGATATATGATTCCTTCTTTCTAATTTGTCGAAATCCGCAAACCGTTTACCATGAATTTCTACTGTCTTTACTGTAATGGAAAAATGAATGGGAGGACCTGGTGGTATGGTAGATTAAACTGGCGAAACTGCTGGGAGGGTTCACCACTGATGAGCCAGGCCCTCCCATTAATTTTTCCATTGCAGTAAGGGCAGTAGAAATTGTTTAATTTTTCAAAATAATCATATGCGTCTATAATAGTTTCGAATTTACATCTCTTTGTACTCTCTCCAAAGGTCAAGGACTAAGGGAGAAGTGTCCTCTTACCAGAGAACAGCCAATTAGTAAAATTTGTAATTTTGACTAAAACTTTGTCTTTTGTAGGGAGGTGTCCTTTTACCAGAAAGCTGCTAAATACAGTAGAACCTCTTGATAAAGGACAACACTTAGGGAGAGGTGTCCTCTTACTATAGAGCAGCCAATTAGTAAAATTGGTAATTTTGACTAAACTCTGTCCTTTGTAGAGAGTTGTCCTTTTACCAGAAAGTTACTAAATACAGTAGAACCTCTTGATAAAGGACAACACCTAGGGAGAGGTGTCCTCTTACCAGAGAGCAGCCAATTAGTAAAATTTGTAATTTTGACAAAAAGTCTTTTGTGTAGGGAGGTGTCCTTTTACCAGAAAGCTGCTAAATACAGTAGAACCTCTTGATAAAGGACAACACTTAGGGAGAGCTGTCCTCTTACCAGAGAGCAGCCAATTAGTAAAATTGGTAATTTTGATGATGAAAACTGTCCTTTGTAGAGAGATGTCCTTTTACCAGAAAGTTACTAAATACAGTAGAACCTCTCTGTAAAGGACAACACCTAGGGAGAGGTGTCCTCTTACTATAGAGCAGCCAATTAGTAAAATTGGTAATTTTCACGATGTAAATTTCCTGATATTTTCACTCAATGTTTAAATTATCTTAGCCTCGTCACAATGAAATTATATTAGCAGCAAAGGTTGGTTCTCATAAGGCAGAAACAGGTAGTGCCTGAATATTAAGCAACTTATTGTCTTTTTTTTTTGGAGACTGCGATATTTATAAACGAGGTACCAACCAGGGTCTGAAGAGTGGCCTTCTCCTTCTGTTCCAGGATCTCCAAGGTCCGGGTGAGGATTCCACACTCGGACTTGAGGTCCGACAACTGCTGTCTCTTGGCCTTGTATACTGTGCTGGTGGAGCGAAGCTTGCTGACGTAACGCTTGAATTCTTCACCTTTCAGTACCTCCTCGCTGGGTACCCCCTGATCCTGCTGCTTGGTCCTCAGCTCCTCCTGGAGAGTCCCCAGCTCCGCCTTGGCTGTGTTCAGTTCCTCAGCTGCTGTCTCCTTGCGTCGGTTGATAATGGCAGCCTGTCCCCAACATCATTTTTACATATTGGCCATAAGATAATGATATTATCTGTATGGGCTACATATAGAGATATAGCCATCAATATCTTTAATTCAACATTTTCAAGAGATCATAATTTTTGGATGAATAAAGGGTTGGTGTGTGTAGTTATACAGTTAAACCTGTCTATAGCACCCCCTCTAAATAGTGCCTTCCTCTCTATAGCGCCTGATTTTAAACATTAAAATGTAAACATTTTACATTAAAAGTGACCTGTCTATAGCACCCCCTTACTATAGCACTCTAAGAGTCCTAAGAGGGAGCGCTATAGACAGATTTAACTGTATTATTATCCCTAGTATACGTGGTACAGGCCATCATAATCATGGTGGGTAGAATTACACTAACAGTGAATTGAAAACCTTTATAGGCACATTAACCAATGGTTAAAAGTAACCTGTCTATAGCACCCTATTTTGTTGAGTCCCAAGAGAGGGCACTATAGACAGGTTCAACTGTATTTATTATCCCTAGTATACGTGGTACAGGCCATCATAATCATGGTGGGTAGAATTACACTTACAGTGAATTGAAAACCTCTATAGGCACATTAACCAATGGTTAAAAGTGACCTGTCTATAGCACCCTATTTTGTTGAGTCCCAAGAGGGGGCTCTATAGACAGATTCAACTGTATTATTATCCCTAGTACACGTGGTACAGGCCATCATAATCATGGTGGGTAGAATTACACTTTTCGACCACTAGGACCCGGGTTCGATTCCCGCATTGGACACTTTTTTTGTTTAAAAAAAAAATGCTCCAATGACCCCCGATTCTTGCAAAAGTCCAACCCCACCAGCGAGTGCAAGTAACCAAACGGGGCTCTGGCATTTGTAAGTGCAAAGTCGAACTGCTTTTCACATGTGTAGACATGTGGTGCGCTTACAGTAAAAAGCAGTCGCTAACTACCCACCATGATTATCATGGCCTGTACCACGTGTACTAGGGATAAGCAAAAAAAAAAAAAAGAATTACACTTACAGTGAATTGAAAACCTCTATAGGCACATTAACCAATGGTTTATTTAACTCCCAACATTTTAGTAACCTGCCATCACTGATGCCCCCCCCCCCCATTTCTCTGGGGAGAGTTACGGCAGTTCACTGAAACATCAACTTTTTTCTAAGTGAATATTGTTAAAATGAAACAACAGTAATGTTTTTTTTTTTTTTTGCTTATCCCTAGTACACGTGGTACAGGCCATGATAATCATGGTGGGTAGTTAGCGACTGCTTTTACTATAAGTACACCACATGTCTACACATGTGAAAAGCAGTTCGACTTTGTACTTACAAATGTGCCAGAGCCCCGCTTGGTTACTTGCACTCGCTGGTGGGGTTGGACTTTTGCAAGAATCGGGGGCCATTGGAGCATTTTTTTTTTTAACAGAAAGAAGTGTCCAATGCGGGAATCGAACCCGGGTCGTAGTGGTCGAAAACCAAAAGGTTTAACCAGCCTTCCATCGACCCCCATAGTAATGTAAAAAGACAGATATGTGGTGATATTGTACCCAACCAAAGTAAGATTTACATGGCTTAGTACTGAATGAGACAACAATAAAGGAGGAGGTAGTTAGTTACCTGCTGTCTGAAGAGGGAAAGTTTGTCGTCCATGGGATCTGAGCTCATCAGTCTCTTCTCTATGAGCTGGTTGACTTCCTGGTTCACTTCTTGGATCTGTGGCCACATGATCACTTGGCGAGTACAGTACCAAACTTATTGGAAGTGTACTGGCCACTCAGGTACAGTGTCTAACTTCCTGTAATTGACTGGTCAAAACTTGGGTGACTCAAGGTATAATATAAATATGCTGTAATGCCTTGACAAAGGTTGGCGTTGAGCCAACTGAATCACCCAAAAATAAATTATTTTTATTCAATCCAATATATACCTTTTTAATTATCTAAAGATTTAATAATGGAGATTGCTCTATTTTCAAAACGATTTATATTTCTAAAAACTATTCTATTTTTTTAAATTATATTTTATTATTACAGAAGCACGAAGTCTATCAGACTATTGTGCTATATTAGAATTATTTACATATATATCTTTAATTATTTACACGATGAATTAGTAGTGATTTATAAATCTGTGTACAAATTGCTCTAAACTTGCCAAAGTGTTCATAAGATTGAGAATATACAGAAAGATGGCATTATGTCAAAGTAAGCAAGTACAATTTGGTTAGTCAGAGGGCAAGCCAACAAAAGATGCTCTGGTGTTTCAACATCTAGACAGCATTCATATGTTGGATCATTTATAACTCTCAAGTCATAAACAAGTTTTTGAAAAAAAGTAAGAGAAAAGGAACATGAAATTTGATAGGAAAATAAATAGTGGAGAGAGTTTACCCTGAGGTTGATACGATGAAGATCCGAAGGTCCGTTGGGGTCCATGATAACCTTCTGTAGATCATTGACGTAGGTCTGTAGTGTAGCCAGTTCCTTAGGTAGTTTCTCCTTCACCATGTAGGTGTTGACACGTAGCTCTTCCTCCACCTTGTTCACCAGACCTGTCTCCCCCCCACACAATGAAGTTTGTATTTATTTATTTCAACTGGTGGGTGATGGAGAAAGTGACTTTGTATATTTTAATACAGTAGAACCTCCGAGGGAGAGGACATACACGCTAGAGGACACAGAGGAAGGTCCCAATTTGGATGAGTAAAACATCCTCTGTGAAAAATCCCAGCGGACACAATCTTTTTATGTGTATTATTTACGAATGGAAAAATATGTCCAGGGTAGCCTAGTGGACATGGCATCTGCCCGGTAAGAGGAACACTGTGGGTTCGATTCCCATCCCTGGACACTTTTATTTTTCCGTTTATCATTACTCTTCACAATTCACCCTTTCATACCTCATCCAAAAGGTTAGAAATAATCGTTGTTTCTCCTTGAAATAAATTTTGATTTTTCATTGAAAAGAAACTCATGCGGGATAATTTCAAATATCGTTTTACAATCTTTTTGTTTAAAGAGAAGGCTTTGAAATAGTTTTTAAAACCAAATACAGTAGAACCTTACTTTAGCGCACACCCTGCTAGCGGACACCTCTCTACAAAGGACAGTCATCATTTGCAAAATTACCATTTTTACAATTTAGCAACTTTCCGGTAATAGAACACCTCTCTCTAAAGGACACTTTGGCTCTGCAATTAGGTGTTGTCCTTTACAGGGAGGTATTACTGTACTTGTTATTTATTTAGGAAGCAATAACACAGCATCTATATATAGAAAATTAAAGCAAGCAAATGCTCTGTTGTTATATGGACATTCAATTTGCATACATTCATGGACAAAACTTAAGGAAGTGGAAAGTCTTTGATGGTCGCTTTTTTAAAGGAGTCAGAGTGCATACAAGAAAATAAGACTTAATCCAAATAATTTATTAGCGTGTGACATTTTGGCAACAGCATTGTCACCATCATCAGACAAAAGATTTCTTACACTTCTTTTGTCTGATGATGGTGACAATGCTGTTGCCAAAACGTCACACACTAATAAATTATTTGGATTAGGCCTTATTTTCTTGTATTATAATCTATAATCCAAATTGTGCTTTATTATAAGGAGACAGAAGTAATTTTGTTCACATTTAAGTTATCTTGTGTGTCTTCAATAAAGGTCACTGTGTTACAATAAAAACAAGAGGTTTCTAGAGAGGAGTTTATTCTCATTTTTATTAATGTAATCTCAAGCTTTAGGGCATCTCTGCCCTTCTACAGGAGTTCATGGAAACATATAATGATGATGTATTAATTTATACCCAGGAAGATTTAAATCAAGTAATGTTCACTTTAGTAATATCTTTCAGAGTTGATAAATCACAATTTGGATTATATAGATAATAATCTTTAATTACAAAGGCATATATTGGATCAAAATATTATTTATTTTACCAATATTTCAGTTGGCTGAACGCCAAAATGTGTTTAATATGTTATATTACCTTGATAAAGGTTGGCGTTCAGCCAACTGAAATATTGGTAAAATAAATGATATTTTGATCCAATATATGCCTTTGTAATTAAAGATTTATTTATGGATTGCTCTATTTTCAAATAGATAATAATAATAATATAAATTTTTTTAAAATAATAATATAAGAAAATAAGACCTAATCTAGATAAGGCACAATTTGGATTATAGATTATAAACACAAGGTAATAAGGCCAATGATAAGGCACAGTTTGGATTATAGATTATAAACACAAGATAATAAGACCAATTCCAAATAAATAAATTGGTCTTATTACCTTGTGTTTAAGACCTAATCTAAATAATTTATTAGTATATGTTAGGTTTCGGCAAAAGCATTGACCACCATCATCAGACAAAAGAATAAATGGCATTTATTCCATTTATTCTTTTGTCTGATGATGGTGACAATGTTGTTGCCGAAACTTCACACACTAATAAATTATTTAGATTAGGTCTTCTTTCTTCTTCTTCTTCTTTTTATCTCCACTCAATCATATCAGGGTATCAAGCTTTTAGAGATTGACAACCATCATGACTGGGTGAAGTAGAATGTGTCTGCCTTTGTCATTAAGACTGGGAGCACTACTCAGTGGCAGGCCGACTTAGCTCCAAAAGAAATGGCCGCCTCTGACATGAGGAACAGATACCATGTGCAGCTGCTCCTAACATGGAGTACAAACACTGCTCATCCTGTATCCCTGGATTAGGAGCCCTTACAGGGTACTATCAGCTCGGCCAGCTGAACCCAGGTTTTTTAGCGAGCTTATTACTGCTCCCCCTCCTCCTTTTTCACTAGGGCTTGGGACCGGCAAAGGTGGAGTTGGATTAGGTCTTATTTTCTTGTATTATCTTTCAGAGTTATTGTCTGAATATCGATATTGTAACAAAGTATTTATTATATTTTATTTACAGATTATTATTTATATTTTGCTACTCTCAAAACTTATCTCATTGCTTGTATCTTATAAATGTTTTTTATTTTGCATTTGTGCCTTAAATAAATTGCTGTTCCCACTATGTACTAAGTGCAATTCTCAACCTGAAACCCCAAACACATTATTGACTGTATTGACTCATTTATTGATGAGCTCTACTCTTCCCCGGCAGACACCATCAACAAGCTTTACAAGCTTGATACCTTAGTATGATTGAGTGGAGATAAGAAATACCATAAATTGCTGTGTCATCCTGAAGTTTGTCTTTCCTGATTTACTATGTTACAATATATACACATGCTTAAAGGTACAACTTCCTTAAGTCTTCTTCTTCTACCTTATCTCCACTCAATCATATTAGGGTCTGGGTGAAGTTGAATGTGTCTGCCTTTGTCATTAAGACTGGGAGCACTACTCAATGGCAGGCCGACTTGCTCCAAAAGAAATGGCCGCCTCTGACATGAGGAACAAACGCCATTTACAGCCGCTCCTAACATGGAATACAGACTCATCCTGTATCCCTGGATTAGGAGCCCTTACAGGGTACTATCAGCCAGGCCAGCTGAGCCCAGGTTTTTTAGTGAGCTTGTTACTGCTCCCCCTCCATCTTAAGTTTTGACTATGAGCGCATAACCAGTGTAGTTTAAAGAATAGATTCTTATCAAAGTTGTTCCTTATTTTTTCTGATGTCTTTACCATCTCACCTTCTGGAGTTGTGCCAATGCTGAGATGTCGCATTTCCTTCAGCCGTTGGGTCAATCTCTGGCTCTTCTGTTCGGTGTGTACCAGCTTCACACATCACACATGTTTATCAACCAATCAATCAATGTGTTTAAACAAGGTAATAAGACTAAACCCAAATAAATAAAAAGTGTTTGATGTTTCAGTAACAGCGTTGTTATCAAAACTTCACACACTATTTATTTATTTGGTCTTATTACCTTGTGTTTTTAATCTATAATCCAAATTGTGCCTTATCAGATATGCTTTTAATTATATCTAAAAAAAAAAGTGGGTTTATTCCAAACACAAGGTAATAAGACCAAACCCAAATAAATAAAAAACTGTTTGATATTTCGGTAACAGCATTGTTATCAAAACATCACACGGTTTTTATTTTTTTGGATTTGGAATATCACACACTATTTATTTGGGTTTGGTCTTATTAACTTATGGACATGCTATATACATATAATAAAGATTTAAAATTATTTTATCTCTACTATTCATATAAAAATATATTTCCTACTACTCCATACTACAGTGTGAAAAAATAAGCTTCATCTATGATAAGGCACAATTTGGACTATAGATTATAAACACAAGGTAATAAGACCAAATTCAAATAAATAAATATGGAATTCATTTTTTCCAGCTCATAGGAAGAATAACTTCTTAGGTCCATTGAAGTCTATAAAAATGATAAGGCACAATTTGGATTTTCAGCACTTTTGTCCGAAGATGGTAACAATGCTGTTACCGAAACGTCACATACTATTTATTTATTTGGATTTGGTCTTATTACCTTGTGTTTATAAGCTTCATCTATGTATATCAGATGTGATTTTAAATTTTTTTGTTGAGAATGATATTTATTTCATAAAAACAGGTTGTACTTATATACGAGTCAAAAATGGGATTGAGAGTCTTGGAAAAAACCAAAACTTAAGGTTCTCTGGAAATTTAGAACTGCTAAATACTAGCTGGAATATGGGTTAAATGGAATTTGTATACATATGAAAACTTAGCTAGAAGGCTAAAAATCTAATTCAGCCATGGCTTTGAAGAGGGAAGAGAGAGAAAAAACATTCACCCTATAATACGACTCTATGTAGTGATAAAGCACAATTTGGATTATAGATTAGAACTACAAGTAAATAAGACCTAATCCAAATAAATTAATAGTGTTTTAATTAATAGCATTTATTCTTTGGTCTGATGATGATAAAAACGCTGTTACTGAAATGTCACACACTATTAATTTATTTGGATTAGGTCTTATTTTCTTATACTCTGTATTGGAATTGTCAAGTCAGCTCTCAAAATCAGTGGGAAACAGGAATCTAAGAAACTCACGGCCATCTTGAGTTCCTGTTTTTGCTGGTCCAAGTGTTCTGCTCTATCCTGTTCTTCGCGTAGCTTGCGAGTGACTGCCAGCATGGCCTCCCGACCTGGATGGGATTCTGCGCGGCGTGCCAATCTCTCTACTCTCTTAGTGAGAGCCTCCCTCTCTTCCTCCATATGGGCAATGTCCCTGCGTATCTCTGCGGTGGACTGTCCATGGCCGCTAGCCACCTCGTGGGCCCGGTGCACCTCCTTGAACTGTTCCATCAGCCCTTCGTACTGCTGGTAGAGCTCCATGATGTCTGAGTCCCCCTCCACCTCTGGGGAGATATCCACCTTCACCAGGAACCTGGCCAGATATGCTCGCTTCTGTAGCTCTGGCAACCTCTGCAGTGCCCAGTATAGGATGTGGTACATCACTGTCTTCTCCCCGCTGATCAGCCCTTGTCTGAATGTACTCCTGTGGCACCACATTTACAAATTATAATTATATTGTAGAGTAGAATAAATTAAATATAATTCGATTTTGAGATTAAATATAGTTTATTTAAAAGTAAGGTTACAAAGAAGAGAATAACGGGAGCTAGCGCAGTATGTTTACAAAAGTTTTGATTATCGTAGGCTGGCGGCGCGCGAGCCGTTCGTTCTGAGCGTTCCTCGCTGTCCACATCCTGGAGGGAGGGCTGTGAAATATGAATGCATCGCCATTTGGAAAGGATGCGCGGGGGGAGGCCCAGGAACAGCTAGTGCGCGCTCAGAACGAACGGCTCGCGCATCCTTTCCAAATGGTGATGCATTCATATTTCACAATATAGTATAGGGTCTCATGAGAGATTATTGCCTATAAACATGGATAAACCCCTCAGTCTCTCCTGGAGGTCTTATAAAAGATTGGTTTGAAATACTCCTGGTGATTTGGTTTGAAATGATCACCTTCGAGGTATTGTGGGGAAGAGCTGAATTCTATCAGTTGAGCAATTAAATATATATATACAGTTAAACCTGTCTATAGCGCTCCCTCTTGGGACTCACCAAAATAGGGTGCTATAGAGAGGGGGTGCTATAGACAGGTCACTTTTAACGTAAATCGCATCGTACTACATATTTAAAATTGGGCCCTATAGAGAGGAAGGCGCTATTTAGAGGGGGCGCTATAGACAGGTTTAACTGTATATATATATCTTCTTCTTTCTTATTTCCACTCAATCAGATTAGGGTATCAAGTTATATGTATATATAAAAGGTTATACTGAATTTGTAAAAAAAAAATAGTTAAAAAAAAAAAAAGTACTTTTATGTGGCATTTTATTTTTTACAAGTTTAAAAAACTATTTGGATGGAGCCAAAACAAAACTGGGAGATTCAAAATTATACATCTATGTGTTCCCAAGACAAAAATAAAAAAGAGACAAAGGAAAAGAAAAAAGAAGATAGCAAAATAATGTTTTCTCCACATATAGAGTGTCCACTCACAGGTCAATGTCAGCAGGAGGTTTGTACTTGAGGATCCTCAGGAAGTTCAGCATCTTGACTGCGACTTGATCTGGATTCTCCATCTTGATGTCTATCTTCATCTGTGACCACACAGAGTTGAATTCAGCATCTTGACTGAGACTGGTACAAAAAATGAAGCCCCACAGTGGATCAATGTGATAAAAATGAAACCCCAGAGTGGATCAATGTGATAAAAATGAAACCCCACAGTGGATCAATGAGATAAAAATGAAGCCTCACAGTGGATCAATGTGATAAAAATGAAACCCCACAGTGGATCAATGTGATAAAAATGAAGCCTCACAGTGGATCAATGTGATAAAAATGAAACCCCACAATGGATCAATGTGATAAAAATGAAACCCCACAGTGGCTCAATGTGATAAAAATGAAGCCCCACAGTGGATCAATGTGATAAAAATGAAACCCCACAATGGATCAATGTGATAAAAATGAAACCCCACAGTGGCTCAATGTGATAAAAATGAAACCCCACAGTGGATCAATGTGATAAAAATGAAACCCCACAGTGGATCAATGCAATAAAAATGAAGCCCCACAGTGGATCAATGTGATAAAAATGAAGCCCCACAGTGGATCAATGTGATAAAAATGAAACCCCACAATGGATCAATGTGATAAAAATGAAACCCCACAGTGGATCAATGTGATAAAAATGAAGCCCCACAGTGGATCAATGTGATAAAAATGAAGCCCCACAGTGGATCAATGTGATAAAAATGAAACCCCACAGTGGATCAATGTGATAAAAATGAAACCCCACAGTGGATCAATGCAATAAAAATGAAGCCCCACAGTGGATCAATGTGATAAAAATGAAGCCCCACAGTGGATCAATGTGATAAAAATGAAGCCCCACAGTGGATCAATGTGATAAAAATGAAGCCCCACAGTGGATCAATGTGATAAAAATGAAACCCCACAGTGGATCAATGTGATAAAAATGAAGCCCCACAGTGGATCAATGTGATAAAAATGAAGCCCCACAGTGGATCAATGTGATAAGAATCTTCTTCTTTCATATCTCCACATAATCATATTAGGGTATTAAGCTTGTAAAGCTTGTGACTTTTTGATGGTGTCTGCTGGGGATGAGTAGAGCTCATCAATGGATGAGTCAATACAGTCAATAATGTGGTTTGGGGTTTCAGGTTGAGAATTGCACTTAGTACATAGTGGGAAAACCTTGCAAAAAACTCCGCCATTGCCGGTCCCAAGCCCGGATGAAAAAGGAGGAGGGGAGCAGTAACAAGCTCGGTAAAAAACCTGGGCTCAGCTGGCCCGGCTGATAGTACCCTGTAAGGGCTCCTGATCCAGGGATACAGGATGAGCAGCGTTTGTACTCCATGTTAGGAGCGGCTGCACATGGCGTCTGTTCCTCATGTCAGAGGCGGCCATTTCTTTTGGACCTAAGTCGGCCTGCCACTGAGTAGTGCTCCCAGTCTTAATGACAAAGGCAGACGCATTCTACTTCACCCAGTCATGATGGTTGTCAAACAGACACCATCAAGGGTCACAACTTGATACCCTAATATGATTGAGTGAAGATAAGGAAGAAGAAGAAGATTGTCCGTAGATGAGCAGACATAAGTCTGTAAATCAAAGACTTCTCTTGGGAAGACAGAACTGGTGCTTGTTCCTCCTGCTCTGTACCAGTCATGTGCAGCATTAGATTTCCATTCTTGCAGGCATTGGGTTTTGATGGTGGTGGTGGTGTCTAGTCCAGTTGGGTTTTGATGTGATGGGTGATAAGAGTGAAGTCCCTCAGTAGATCAATGTGCTAACAGCAATAATAACAGGATTAATGCAATAAAAATGAAGCTCCACAGTGATTCAATTTGATAAGAGTCTTCTTCTTTTTCTTTCTTATCTCCCCTCAATCATATTAGGGTATCAAGCTTGTCTGGAAAGTCATTGTCCATAGATGACCAGACTTAAGTCTGGAAATCAAAGACTGTTATTCTTTTGGGATGACATAACCGGTACTTATCCCTCCTGCTCTGTACCAGTCATGTGCAGCATTAGATTTCCATTCCTGCAAGCATTGGGTCTTGAACCACCACAGAAAATCAATGTAAGAACAAGTGAAGTCTCACCTTGGGGTCAATATGAGAGAAGACCAGGAAGAGAATCTTGAGCAGACTCTCATTCCTGAGAGAATCAAAACTGATGATGTTGAACTTCTTGTTGAACGGCTCTTTGCTGAGCTCTTGTATAATTAACTTGATTTGCTCACTCATCTTTCTGAATGTTCTTCTTTATCACAAGGTCCTAGACACAGAATTATTAACCTCTTATATATTACATTAAAGGATGGGTTAAATAAATCAATATATAGCAAGAAGATAGGGATGTAGTTTTGAAATCAGCGTACAGAACACTCATAGGTATTATGATGCATTAGCGTTTGATGTTTGCGGAAGAGCGATTGCTCAAAGCATAATATATATTTATAATTAAAATATAAGTGGGTCAGGTGTTGATATTAAAAATAAAGAAGGCATTTCCTGACCAGTTTAGTTTATTTTTGCTCCACTAAATGGCGCTCTGCCATCTAAAAAGCACATGTGCTCGTGGTCAGAAAATGCCTTCTTTATTTGCAATATTTATAATTGTATGTATTTCTACTGTCTTCAAAGCTTATGTCCATAGTTAATCTAAAATACCCATTCCAGGAGTCTAGCATCAGTATCACTATAAAAGGAAGATCGAAAAATACAATATAACAGCGGTATGGTAGATTAAACTGGCGAAACTGCTGGGAGGGTTTACCACTGATGAGTCAGGCTCCCATTAATTATTCCATTGCAGTAAGGACAGTAGATATTGTTTTATTTTTTTAAAAAAAGAATCATACATGTCTATAATAGTTTTGAATTTCATTTACATAGGTGTTATCATCAGATATATCATCTCTTTAAATATAAACTTGGCAGCTTAGCTCACAATGTCCCAATATTTTGATGAAATTATCTTCTACTTACGTCTCAAAAAATATTTTTTTAAATGACTTTTTCCCTAAAACAAAAAGGACCTAATTAGAGTGTATTCTTATACTCTTCTAGAGAGCATTATCCGGTTTTCCTTTTATAGTGATACTGATTCTAGACTCCTGAAATGGGTATTTTAGATGAACTATGGACATAAGCTTTGAGAACAGTAGAAATTCCTATAATTATAAATATATAATATGCTTCGAGCAATCGCTCTTCCGCAAACATCAATGGCAGAGCGCCATCTAGTGGAACAAAAATAAACTAAACGTTTATTTAACTTGTTCCGTGATAAATGGCCAACCCAATTTCTTGATAAATTAAGAAAAGTTAACCATGTACGTGTTTCAAGCTGTTGGCCTTTGTCAGTGTTGTGCAAACTGTACCTCTACGACCAAATATTTGGTCTCAGAGGCTTCATGAGAAATAAAAAAATGGGTACTTAAGGCCAATTTGTGTAAATATGATTTTCATGTGAAGAAATAATAAAAAATATAAAAAAGGTCAGGTGTTGATATTAAAAATAAAAAAGGCATATCCTGACCATGCTCACATAATATGTATTTGAATGGTGATTAAGCTATTGACATTTTATTAGGGCCGATTTTTAATACCCTGCTATTAAAAAATATATTTTATTATAAATGATGTCTCAAATATATAATATCTCCCACATTTTTTAATTTATTATAGAATAAGAATCTGTCCAAAATCTTGAAACTTTTGTTATTTAATTCAAATGTGATGTATAGAATTGCGCATTATTAGGAGCGCGTTAGCAATAATAATAAAAAAAAAAAAAGAACGATCACATACGCGTAATATAGTTTGAATTTATATTAACAGATGACGCGCTAATGCATGGTATTTAATATTATATTAGATTACAAATATTTTAACATTAAAATATTTTTTCCATTGTTAATACGACTTACAAAACAAAACAAAATTTGACAACCGGACGGATTAATATATCACCGTCGTTACTTTTTAGAACTACATTTCCTGTTTTAAAATTTCCATTTAAATATCTTTATTTTCTAAAATATCTATTTATATCTAAAAGTGTATATTCCAGTTTCTATTTTATTCAATTCCTAGATCGAAAAGGGCTGTCATTATTTGTTTACTGATGGTTGCCATGGTGAAAACAGCGTTGCTGGTCAGAAAGGGGGAAAAATTAAATTCTGGCTCGTTCAGTTGATATTAAAAAAAAAAACATTAGATCAAAATATTTTCAATGCAACAGTATCATAAATTTAATAATCTTGTGCATAACTTTTTATAATTATTTTTTTATATAAAGAATTTTCAAATTCATTTAGTTTTAAAATTATTATTATGATATAGGAGAGAGAAAAAACGGGGTTTTTATATTAAGATTCCTTTAAATCATTACCGTTTTGATGATATTTACTCTGATAGACGGTCGTCGACATATTTGCATATATCCATTTTGATATTTTAAAACACATTCCTATTTTTACTCTTAGTATTCAAATTTCAGTATATATATATTTTTTCTTATATACATAGAGAGAAATTGTGGGAAACGAACTAGCAGATTAAGAAGTGAATGTTGTCGCACAGTCTAATTTGCAAGTGTTTATCACAACCCTCACAAAAGCTTCGCATAAATTAAAAGAAGACACCTTAAATAGAAAAAAAATGGAGACGAAGTTTTATAATGGAGCCCACTTCACATAAAATCACAGAAGATTTACTACCACTCTTAGACTTTTGCTCTCCATTTTGTTCAAAATCAAGCATGGATTTATGCCAACAACAACTCTGACTGGTCATGGTTAAATCTAAGTTGTAAGCAGGTGTGTTGTATCTTTGCATATTTGCTCTTTGCATATTTGCTCTTAGCATGTTTGATCTTTGTGTGGCACAATTTGCATAGTTGCTATTTAACTTATTTATGCTGGCTATATATAGGACGTATGGATTGAGTTAGGGGTGCGAGTCCATCCTTAGGATAAGAATAGTCTTGTTGCCTAAAACGACTTTTGCTACTGTAATTTTTATCCTGACAAATAAAGAATATTTCTTTAAAACATGGTGGCAGTGGTGACTGGATAAAATACGAACATTGCAAAATATCGTTTTTGTGTACCTTGGAAGATAATTCAACATGGCTCAGATTCAACCTCCAGAAACTTTCGACTTCTCGACTCCCAACGAATGACCCAAATGGAGGAAGAGATTCGAACGATACCTCGTGGTCAGTGGAATGAAGAAGAAAGAGGGGGCGGACAAGATCGATTTGTTCATGTACTTGATGGGTGACCGCGCGGATGATATATTCAGGACCTTCAGGTTCGAAAAGGAGGAAGAGGCAACGAAAATTGAATCCGTCCTCAAGGCGTTCGACAGTCACTTCTGTGTCAGAAAGAATATTATCTACGAACGTGCGAAATTTAATTCAAGAATCCAAGAGGATCGGGAGCCAGTGGACGAATTCATCACTTCATTGTACAAATTGGCTGATAGTTGCGAATTTGAGGGTCTTCATGAGCAGTTGATCCGTGACCGAATAGTGGTTGGAGTGAGGGACAAAGCTTTATCTGAAAGAATGCAGTTGGACAGCGAACTGACTTTGGAAAAGGCGGTGAAAATGGTTCGACAGCAGCAAGTCGACCTGCAGCGTCCCTCAACAAGCCAAAAGGTCAATCAGGTGAGGTTCAACTCGAAGAAACTCTCACCGAAACAACAACAGCGGCCTTCGAGGAAGAAGGAGAAGTCAGCCAAAACAAGATCACGATGTCCAAAATGCAGAGGTTTCACCCACAGGGAAGGACAGGCTTGCCGTGCTGAAGGACAAAGATGTAACCTATGTTCAAAAACTGGCCATTTTGCAAATTGCTGCCCAGATAAGCAGGCGAAGACTGCGAAAGTCAAAGCTGTTTCTGAACTTGAAGAAGAAATTGGTTTTCTCCTGGAAGTCTCAGTTGTGGAGGATTCATCTAATCTCGATGATGATGAAGGCGAGTGCAGGAGGCGAGAGACAGCAGAAATCCAAGTGAACGGGAAACAGGTTCAAGCTCGACTCCCAGGCGGATGTTACATGTGTTCCTCTGTGTCTCTTCAAGAAGATAATGGGACAGCAACGACTAGTGGAAAGTGATATCAACATTAGAGCTGCTGAATTTTCCGAACTTCGGACTGTGGGTATGTTTATATCAACGCTGCGAAATGGCAATTATGAAATCAAGGAGAATATTTATGTCATTCGTCGTTTGAGTGAACCTCTTCTGAGTCGCCGGGCATGTGAGCTCTTTAACCTGGCGAGGCGGATTGAAGTGGTTGCGACGAGAATTAACCCGATCAAGGAATTCCCTGAAGTATTTGAAGGACTGGGACAGATCGGAAACCCTTACGAAATCAAATTGAAACCTGGAGCAAAACGACGGGTACCAATTCCTTTGATGGAAAAGCTCAAAACAAGACTGGAAGAGCTCGAGAAGGCGGGAATCATAGCACAAGTTAACGTTGCGACTGAATGGTGTGCACCGACGGTGATTGCTGGTAAACCGAAGGGCGACATACGACTCTGTGTGGACCTCTCAAGGCTGAACGAACATATACAGCGCGAAAGGCATCCCATGCCAGTGGTGGAGCACATGCTGGGGCAACTGGGGGAAGCAAGATTCTTTTCGAAACTGGACGCGAACAGTGGCTTTCACCAGATTCCGTTGAGCCCGGACTGCCAGCATTTAACAACCTTCATCACTCCTTTTGGGAGATATAAATTCTGCAGGATGCCATTTGGAATCTCACTCGCCCCAGAGTATTTTCAGAGAGTTATGTCAATAATCTTGCAAGGCATGGACGGTGTAATGTGCTACCTGGACGATATCCTGATATTTGCCTCCGACTCCAAGACTCACGATCGAATTCTTCGTTTAGTGCTCCGAAAACTGAAAAAGGCGAAAGTTACACTAAACAAGGCCAAGTGTGTCTTCGGCGTGCCAAGAATTAATTTTCTTGGGCACATACTGGATGAAGACGGTATTCGACCAGATCCAGCGAAAATTGAAGCAGTGGCGAAGATGCCTGCTCCGACCGATTTTCATGGCGTAAGAAGATTTCTTGGCATGGTGAACCATCTGGGACGCTTTGAGGAAAAATTATCTGAAATTGTGGCTACACTGAACCAGTTGTTGGTGAAAGGTCAAGACTTCGTTTGGGATTGCAGCCAGGAGCGAGCATTCCGAAAGTTGAAAGAATTGCTCACGACTCAACCCATCTTGGCACATACGACGTCAGGAAACCAACTATGGTGTCATCCGACGCATCTTCATACGGCTTGGGAGCGGTACTGAAGCAAGAGGGTAAGAATGGAATCTGGCGACCTGTTGCTTATTCTTCTAGAACTATGACACCTACCGAAAAACGATATGCTCAGATCGAGAAAGAGGCTCTCGCAATTACATGGGCTTGCGAACGTTTTCAAGATTTCCTGCTTGGAAAGCGTTTCTGAATTGAGATCGACCATAAGCCTCTCATTCCTCTATTTTCGACGAAAGAATTGAGTTCGCTGACCCCAAGACTGCAACGTTTCCGAATGCGTATGATGAAGTTTGGATTCGAAATAGTGCATATCCCTGGAAAGGAGCTGCTCGACGCCGATGCATTATCCAGACAACCACTTCTTACAACCGAGGGAGGTGAAGACGAACGGCCAACCTCAGCGCATATAAATGCAGTTCTCTCGTGTATAACCGACAAAGACGAGATGTTGACCAGGATTTTTGAAGCTCAACAAGAAGAAGACGACCCATCGACCCCGACCATTTCGGGGGGTGGAACTGGTTAAAAATGAAAAGTCTCCAGTTGTGGATTATCCCTCTAACGACTCAGAAGAAGGCCAGATAAGAACCCGGAGTGGACAATTGTTAAACCCGTGGATCGCCTTCATTATTAATTATATTGTGCATTTAAAGTTTGTAATGTATATATATATTTCAAATCTTAAAAAGGGGGATGTAAACAGGTGTGTTGTATCTTTGCATATTTGGTCTTTGCATATTTGTTCTTAGCATGTTTGATCTTTGTGTGGCACAATTTGCATAGTTGCTATTTAACCTATTTGTGCTAGCTATATATAAGACGTATGGATTGAGTTAGGGGTGCGAGTCCAGCCTTAGGATAAGAATAGTCTTGTTGCCTAAAAAGACTTTTGCTACTGTAATTTTTATCCTGACAAATAAAGAATATTTGTTTAAAACACAAGTAAACTAAGCAAATTAGAAAAGGAGCCAATTTCTGATTACAAAAGTGAATAGTAACTGAAACCCAACCCGTTAACCACCTACTCTTTACCTTCCAAGCCTTTTAAGACTAAAAAAAATCCAGACGGCGCTTGGTGTTACTTCATGAATTGAACCACCAATTGCCTTGTAAATAAACAAAAAAGGATTTAAATCTGGTAGTTGGCGATAACTGTACATTGTTTCAGGAACCTGAGTTAACCAAAAAAAAAAAAAGAATATCTTTTGATAAAATATATAATTAAGACTAGCGGATGTACCCGGCTTCGCCCGTGTTTTACCCGAGTAAAGGTTTGTCTAACGAATCTCTCGATAAAGTGAACATTTTTTCCCGGTCCCTTGAAAAATACTCGATAAGTTGAATAAAATCAATATTAATCGGTACCCGAGTAAAGGTCTGTCTAACGAACATTTGTTAAAACAATTCTCTATAAACTTATAAAAAGAAATATATATATTTTGATAATTTGAAACTGATAAAGTGATCATTTTTTCCCGGTCCCTGTGTGCCGTGTCATTCTGAATTTTGTCTTTCCTAATTTTCTACATTACAAAATCATCGTTTTATCTAGTGAACATTTTTTCCCGGTCCCTTGAAAAATACTCGATAAGGTTGAATAAATTCATGGTCGTTTATGGAAGATGGACGAAGTTCCCGGAGGTCATCTTAGGCAAGCTCCCGCGAGGCTTTTTTTCTTGTCTACTTGGCACAGCTGTGTCACCAACTCTGCCCTGATTGGTCGGTGGGTACTTGGACTGTCGGCCGGCGGCCGGGCGAATCCATTCTCTCACGGGGTGGGGCAGACCTAAGCCTATCTCCGTCGCAAGGTGGCGCTGCTTGCGAGTTAAAGCTACAAATCTGCAAATAACTCTAAGGATATTCAAGATTTTCAAGAAATTATTTTTCGTAAACCTTTCCGGGGATACGCCTAATATTATCCCAAAATTTCACGGCGATTGGATGTATGGTTTTTGAAGCCATAGAGGACACACACACACACACAGACAGACAGACATTCAATTTTATATATATAGATTAAGAAAACGACATCTGCTGATCATGCAACTAAAATTTGCTGACAGTTTGCACCATATGTCTGTGAGGGCCAACAGTCTGAAGCGCGTTTATAGTTAGCTTTTCTTAATTAATCAAGAAAGTGTATTTGGCCAATTCTGGAATAATTAAAAATCAACAATTAGGTGATGTTTATTCCGATAGATGGTGCAAGCCATCAACAACTTTTAGTTGAACGATAAGGAGATGCTTTATATCCTAACAATGTATGTGTAAAGAAAAAAGGAAGATTAACACTCCATTACTGGCAATACATCAACCAGATCTTAAATCTCCCATCAACCACAGTTATTCAAGAAATTCAGTAGGGCAGGGAGAAATTTGAAATAACATCATTCATGCTAAGAAGGTCTCCAGAAATTTTGTAATTGCATATTGGCTCCCTATTTTGCATAATGATGATGATATATAGTTTGAAGATAATCTTATTTTGGATTAATTCTTCTAAATAGAGTTATTATGAATTACTCCATTTTCAGATTGATATATAGGTGTAGAAAAATTTTGTGCAAGTAAAAGAGAGGCAAATAAAGAGACAAAAATCAATAAAAATCTTTTATTTTACATACACAAACAACAGACTATACTGAGATGTTTCAAATAAAAATATTTATGGTACTATGAAACACTATAAAAAAGTATTTGTATATATATTATATTCAAACTACTGACAAAAATTGTATTGATATATACATATTGACAATTTTATTTCTTAAAAGTAATATAAAAGGCAATATATAAATAAATGTTTATTTTCTGTGATACAATATTATCACAATTACAATAAAATACACTCTTTCTATTCAAATCAATATAAAAAATACTTTCTATATGTATAGTTAAATAGTCATGAATTTCTAGCAACAATTAAATATATTAAAGTGCAAAGCACTATTTAATAATGTAGTATTTTGACATTAAATTTTCTTTTTCATATAAATCATCATAAAGTGTTTTTAATTTTACCATAAATTTATATGTCTGATACAAAATAGTTTTTTGAAACTATAACATTTTAAATAAAAAAACTAGTATGTGTTCCAAATCAATCAAAAAAGACGTATATATGTCTAAATTCTATGATAAAAAATTAAACCTAAGAGATCGTGTTTATAATATTGATGAAGTAGAGTTTGGAGCCCAGCTGCCATATTTGAATAAAAGAAGCAAAGAAATGTAACGAAAATAATGAAGCTAATGAAGAGAAAGACAAAAAATGCTAAATATTAACAAATCCGTCAACTTATATCAATAAATATTATGATAGATCCACGACCAGCGTGGATTTATTCCAAACCAAAGCCTTTGTTGACATGGATAAACGGTCGGATACGTAGGAATCCTTTCAATCCTTTAGGTTTGAGAAGAGAAAGGATAGATGAAGGGTCGATATGAAGAACAAGACCCTTGGATGGGTCATCGGATTCTCTTCTCGTGAGATGTTCACAGCCTTGAGGTTGGTAAGCTTCAGGCTGACGTGAACAATGTGGACGGTAGGAGAGCCTGCAGAACACAAGAGTTTGTTTGGACATCATTCATTTTTTTTAAGGAGTAGTTTCTACAGCTATAAAGTGGAGGGGTCGGTGGAAAGATAATCTAAACCGTTGGTTTTCAACCGCTACACCTGGGTTCGATTTCTGCATTTGACACTTTTTTTCTGATGGGCTCGGTGGAGTGGAGGACCCGCTCATCGCCTGGAGGAGAACACTCGCGCGCCGAGGATGCCTCCCCTCATCCTCTATTATATAACCTTTTGTACATATTTTAATTTTCCTATTTATTATTATATTATTTTACTATTATAACTCTCTTTGAGTGTAAATATTTACAAGATGTCAATAAAAGTTGTTTTAATTGTCAAATTGTCACTTTTTTTCTGATAAAAAAAAAATGCTTCAATGGTCCTCGATTCTTGCAAAAGTTCAACACCACCAGCGAGTACAAGTAACCAAAACGGGGCTCTGACACATTTGTAAGTGGCAAAGTCTAACAGTTTTTCACATGTGTAGACATGTGGTGCACTTAGAGTAAAGGTAGTCGCCTTCTTCTACCCACCATGATATTCATGGCCTATACCACGTGTACTAAGGATAAGCAAAAGAAATAAAAAGAAACAGTCATCTAGAAAGACTTACCAAGCATCGAATCCATATCTCCAATACATCTGTTTGACACATTCCACGTCGTCATCAAGATTCTCGTCTTGAAACTCTGAAACAGCAACATTAACTGAGCATAACAGAAGAAACACAGATGTCTAGAAACATACATACACTCATGGACAAAACTTAAGAAAGAGGAAAGTCTTTGCTATCGCCGGTCATCTATTAGTTTGAAGGAGACAGAGACAATTTTGTTCATACTTGGTTATCTCGTGTGTCTTCAATAAAGGTTACTGTGTATCAAATGTCTTTCAGAGTTATTGTCTGAATCTCGATATTGTTGCACCAGGTTGCGGCTTGGCAGACTCTTCAGCCTTGATTCTCTCCTGTGCTGGGTCTTGCATCTTACCAGAGCGTGTTTCAACCATCCTACAAATTTATAAAAGGGAATAATTAGATAAGTCTACTTTTAGTAGCCTCCAGAATCCTCTATTTATTATCTCACATCAAAGAGAGCAGTGAAGTCACACGTGTACCTAAATACAAATGATGACAATCTAAATAATCTGTGTTTTAAATAAATATCATAGAATATTTTATATAAAAATAAATAAATATATGTAATATTGTGTTGTTGAGATCCTGTCGACTCTCTGTAATAATGTGTTGAGATCCTGTCGACTCTCTGTAATAATGCGTTGGGGTTTGGTAAGCCTGTTGTAGAACCTCGTCGACTCTCGCTATAAGTTGTGGCAACCGAGGGTCAAACCTGTAGTAACCGCGAGGGACAGTCAGGGGTGGAGAGTTTTCCAGTGCCTCTCTGCACCTTGTAGGACCTTTAACAATTCTCACAAAGTACAGGCAGTCGTTGTCGAGGCAGAGTGGAAAAGCTGGGGATGTCCACACACACAAAACGAAGCGACACAGTTGAAAGAAAGTTCCTTGAATAGATAAAAAGTTGAGCCAAAAGCAAAGATGGAGATAGGAGTAGCGTTTCTTACTGACTACATGGTGAAATGAGGTGGAACTTGGAGACAGCCGGCGACGCGCTGATGGGGAACTGCTGACCGGAACTGACTAGAACTGAACTCTGTTGCTAAGGCCGGTCTTATTTATACTACGAGAATTGGGTCATGCACGTGTCACACGTGCCGAGGGACACCGGACACTGGCGACAGTCTGTCGCTTCCAATCTATCTTTAGAAGTTACTTTGTAAATCTCTCAATCTTGCTTTTAACTTAGTTTTTAATCTATTATATATTTTTATTTATTCATCCTCAGTACATTACATTTGGTGATGCAAGGAGACATGTCAATTATGCATATAATTAGTTATAAATCTGCAATTAGTTCTATATACAACATGACAATCTTGTTATAAATTACATAATATAGGGTTATTGGTTTAAATTATCATATATATAATTTAAATTTCAAATATATTAAAAATAATATAAGAAATACGCCATTAATCATGATGTAACACTTCCCCCTCTCCAGAGGTCGTCACGTCCTCGTGAGTTACCTCATCAATTCTCTCAAAATAGGGTTTGAGTCTTGAGACATGGACAATCAATGGGTCTTGGCCAGGATTATCTTTTGGCTCAATTAAGTAATTTACGTTAGACAGCTTCTTTAATATTCTATATGGGCCAAAATATTTTCTCAGTAGTTTCTCACACTTTCCTATTTTCCTAATTGGTGTCCAAACTGCTACTAATTCTCCTGGTTCGTAGCTTCTTTCCATGTGTTTCTTGTCATAGTTCTTTTTCATTCTTTCTTGAGTCTTTATTGTGTTGTTAATAACTAATTTTCTTGTTCTGTTTATTTTGTCTAAGTGATGTTTTATGTATTCATCATAATCATCTTTGTCAATGTCCACCGAGATATTCCTGTCGTCCAAAAGAGACGTGGGTTCTCTTCCAAACATCAGGAAAAAGGGAGAATATCCTGTGGTTTCCTGAATTGTAGTATTGTAAGCGTGAGTGATGAATGGGAGTATTTTGTCCCAATTTTTCTGATCAGTGTTCACATACATACTGAGCATATTGATCAATGTTCTATTTAACCGCTCTGTCAATCCATTAGTCTGGGGATGATAGCTCGTTGTGAAGCAATGTTTAATCTTGCACGTTTTCATCACCTCTTTCATTAAATTACTGGTAAATTGAGAGCCTCTGTCACTAATAAGATATTGTGGGGATCCGTGCCGAAGAAAAATATCCTCTACTAGAAATTTAGAAACTTCTTTCACTGTTGCTTCCGAGACTGCTCTTGTTTCTGCATATCTAGTGTAGTAGTCCGTCAGCACGATTATCCATTTTTTCCTGTTTTTCGTAGATGGTAGTGGACCAACAAAGTCAATTCCAATTCTTTCGAAAGGAAAGTTGGCTGGGGGGATGGGCTGTAGTAGTCCAGAAGGTAATTGGTTTGAGCCTTTCCTACTTTGGCAAAGGTGACACGTCTTAACGAATTCTGAGACATCCTTTAGCATGGATGGCCAAAAGTATTTACTCTTTATTCGGTACATGGTTCTGGCGACGCCCAGATGGCCATTCGACATATGATTGTGATATTCTTTCATAATTTCTCTCTTTTTATTCTCTGGAACCACAAGCAACCACGCCCTGCCTTCAGGGTTCGGGTTTTTCTTAAAGAGGCATCCATCTTCTTCTTTAAAGTTTTGCGCAATTGATCGCCTGCTTCCATTAAGGTTTTTCTTAACACTTTCGATAAATTTATCCTCTTCGTCTGTTATTTGATTTAAAAATAGCCTTTCAAAATCCTCATCCCAATCAGTTTCTGGTAAGGGCCCCCTAGATAAGCCATCGGCGTCCAGATGTTTCTTTCCCGATTTATGTATTATATCGAAGTCATATTCTTGAATTTTCATTGCCCATCTTGCCAATCGACCTGTTGGATCCTTCAAGTTTTTGAGCCAGCATAAGGCGTGATGGTCTGTTACTATTTTAAAGTGTCTTCCATAAAGGTAGGGTCGTAATTTTGACATTGACCAGACAACGGCCAGACATTCTTTTTCAGTGGTTGAATAATTTTGCTCCGCTTTACTTAGGGTACGACTCAAATATGAGATCACCTTCTCTTCACCACCGATGTCTTGGACAAGTGTTGCACCTATGCCGATGTTGGACGCATCAGTATGAACATAAGTAGGTGCATTTGGATTGAAGTGACCTAAAATTGGTGGACTTAATAGTGCTGTTTTTAGGGTTTGAAACGCTTCCTCTTGTCTTTCTGTCCAGGTAAATGATACACTTTTTTTTATAAGGTTGGTCAAAGGGTCAGCAATTTTTGAAAAGTCTTTGATAAATTTTCTATAATATGAACACATTCCCAAAAAGGATTGTACTTCTTTGACCTTTTTGGGCCGAGGAAAATTTCTGACAGCTTTGATGTTATGTTCCGCGGGTTTTATACCATGTTTGATCGTTATATAGCCGAGAATCTCCAATTCTTCAAAAGCAAATCGGCATTTTTTGTCGTTTAACCTTAAATTAGATTCACGAAAACATCTAAAAACAGCTTCAAGTCTTTTGAGGTGCGTTGGAAAATCCGGGCTATATATGATAACATCATCCAGATAACACAAACAAATTTGCCATCTCAGATTTCCAAGCATATTCTCCATATTTCTCTCAAAGGTAGCAGGCGCGTTACAAAGTCCAAAAGGCATCACGTTGAATTCATATAATCCATGCGCTGTAGTGAAAGCTGTTTTCTCTTTGTCTCTTTCTTCGACTTCAACTTTCCAATATCCAGATCTGAGGTCTATTGCTGAGAAGTGTGTAGATCCTTGGAGAGTATCCATAACTTCGTCTATTCTAGGGATCGGATAGACATCTTTTACTGTCACATTATTCAGTTTTCTGTAGTCCACACAAAATCTGTATTTACCATCTCGCTTCTTGACCAATATTACTGGAAAAGACCAGGGGCTAGAAGATGGCCTAATTATGCCTTCTGTAAGCATCTCGTCAATTTGCTCTTTTATAATATCTCGTTCTTTAGCACTTACCCGGTAAGGCTTGTGTTTAATTGGCTTCGCGTCTTCTGTGTCTATCCGATGTTTTGCCAAATTGGTTCTCCCTAATCTCGATGAAAAATGATCTCCATACCTTTCTAAAACTTGTTTTAACTCCTTCTGTTCCTTTGGTGAAAGATTTTCGTTTATTTGGAATCTAGGTTCTTCGTTCTTTTCTACCTCTCTTTCTCGACTCACATTTATTTTCGCTGGACTACTTCCAAAAGCCAATGTTTGGTTTTTCATTATTTTTAACGGTCGAGGATACGGATTAGTTATCCAGATGTGTGTTTCCCTATTTATAACATTGATCAAGCTTCTTGCTAGACGAAGTCCATTTGTTTGAAACATTTTGCTGCTCTCCTCGATAATATATTCTCCATCCTCTGTTTCTACCAATGCCTTGATCAATTTCATGGAACATTCCGGTACAATGGAATCCTTGGCACTCTTTATTTTCAACATTTCAAAATTGATTTCGTCATGATTATTCGTCAAATCATATTTTATAGTTTCTTGCTTACAATCTATTTTTGCGTTCATTTTCTTAAGGAAATCTCTCCCAAGAATTAATGTCCGTAAATGCGTTTTCAATATCACAAAGTTGTGTGATAATGTTTCGTCATCAATTTTTATATTTAAAAATATACTTCCTACCATGTCCAATTTTTTTCCATCGGGTCCTGCACAAATTTTTGCGAGTTTACTTATACCATGGCCTGTATCGAGGGCCGTTCTGAGGTCGACCACTGAGAGGTCAGCACCTGTATCAACCAAAGCTTCAAAAGTCCCTATCTTGTCCACATTAATTTTTAATTTGTATTTAGGGTCCAACTTCTTGATTCCGTTTATGGTCGACTTGCTTTGATTGACAGATTCAGGCGCGACGATTAGTTTAAATCTTCCAACACGGAATATCTATTCCGGGTAGGAATATTTGTCTGTGTGCTATGACATACATCAGCATAAAGCCGAGGTCCTGATTTCTCTGATATTTCATTCATTTGGCATTTTTATTCGACCTTCTCTTGGGTATCTGCTGGATCCTCTTCTAGGATTCTTATAAACTTGACCCTACAATAACGGGCCACGTGCCCTGGCTTGTTACATTTAAAGCAGATTGGTCTTCCATCTTCCGTCCTATTTTTGCTCACTTCTTGGCTTTTATTGTAAGTGTTTCTCTGAAGGTTTGGTTTCGGCACAAAGTTAGGATTATAAGGACGTCTAGGGGTAGAGGGCTGGGGAAAGTTGTTTCGATACTGTCTGGGGGTAGGAGGGGAGTCGTTCTTGTAATTATTGGAAACAGGGGCTTGGGGCCTGGAAGTGGTCTGGTAGTTTCGTGCGGCAGTCGGCGGCACGTACCTCGATTGTTGTTGGGGTCTAGAATAGCGTGGACCGTTATATAGTTTTCTGGATTTCTCCACACGTTCCCGATACTTCTTTTCAAAAGAATCCATTTTCTTGCACACGACAAGAAGGTCATCGGTCGTTTTAGGAGGGTTCAGGTAGAGCGCGAATGAGTACTCTTTTTTCAGTCCTCCAATAACATGTTCAATTTTTGTTTCTTCTTCCATTGCGGGGTCAACCTTGTTGCACAACACTAGATTGTCTTCCGCGAACCTGATTGCTGGTTCATTCCAGTGTTGCATTCTGTTGAGCTTCATTCTAAGTTCTTCTTTATTCGCGTCCAAAGAAAAATCCTGAATGAGGCGGATTTTAATATTTTCCCAGCTCGTGAAACTAGCTTTGTGTAAATTCAACCAGGTTTTAGCGCTTCCCGTCATTTTCATGGCGGCATAACGAGAGATAATGTAGTCTGCCCAATGGTACAAGAAGCCAATTTCTTCAAGAGATTCAATCCATGGGCGAGGGTCTTCCGTTCCATCATACTTGGGGATGTCGATGTTGGGATTCAGGACAACTGGGTCGGAACTAGCATCTCTACCAATTGTTGCACCAGGTTGCGGCTTGGCAGACTCTTCAGCCTTGATTCTCTCCTGTGCTGGGTCTTGCATCTTACCAGAGCGTGTTTCAACCATCCTACAAATTTATAAAAGGGAATAATGAGATAAGTCTACTTTTAGTAGCCTCCAGAATCCTCTATTTATTTTCTCACATCAAAGAGAGCAGTGAAGTCACACGTGTACCTAAATACAAATGATGACAATCTAAATAATCTGTGTTTTAAATAAATATCATAGAATATTTTATATAAAAATAAATAAATATATAATTTAAATTTCAAATATATTAAAAATAATATAAGAAATACGCCATTAATCATGATGTAACAATATACATGCTAAAAGGTACAAATTTAAGTTTTGTCCATGAGTGTGTTTCTCAAATTAATATTTTTGTGGTTTTCTATTCATAAAAAATATTACTATAATGCTTGCACGCTAGTATAAATGGATATATATCAAAGATTTTGTTGCATGTAGTGAAAGGACAACTTACTGTAACAAGGAGTTTTACAGACATCAGCACTGTAGCCACCCTTAGAACGACACCAGTATCTGTCTGTGATCTGCAAACACATATTTCATCTATTAATAAAATTAACACCAAAAATTAACAACACAAACGAGATTCGATCAAATTTTAAGCTAATTTTGTATCCTATAATAAAAGTTCATTTCTCCAAGCAGTACATGGATATATGAAGAAAGAAAAAAAATTCAGAGGCCTTGCTTATCAAATAAATATACTGAACCAGCCATTACCATCATTTTAAAGCCTTCTCCAGATAGGTTTCACCAATGGGATATATGAGATTATGAAGAAATAAAAATAAGAGCTCTCAACATAGACTGAAGACCAGGACCTGCTCAAGACAAGAGAAAATGAAGAAATAGAAGAGCGATTTCAAGTTAAGGAAGGTCCTTAAGCCCTATATGTGTGGAACACGGAAAGCTATAAAGAAATAGAAAGAAAAGTTTAAGATAGAGAAACATGACGCGATTGGAAACCAAGACCTGCCCAAGAATAAAGAAAACTGAGAAGGAAATGTAATTTCCTATAGCGCCAAGATGTTTGGAAAGTTCTGAAGAAATATAGAAAATAGCTAAGGATAGAGAATCATGGCGCCACTAGGAACCAAGACACGCTCAAGAACAGAGAAACTGAAAATAATGTCCCATTGCCTAGAGGTCTGGAACATGGAACGTTATAAACTAATGAAAAAACAAGACCTCAACATAGAGAACTAATGCCATAAAAGACTTGAACCTGCTCAAGACTAGAGAAACTGAAGAAATAGAAGAGTGATATCAATATGTAATAGTCTAGATGTGGAGAATGAGAAAATTATAAAGTATTGAAAAGCACAAGAGCTCAACATAGAGCATCCTGATGCCATAGAAGACTTGAACCTGCTCAAGACTAGAGAAACTAGGAAATAGAAGAGTAATATCAAGGTACAATAGGCCCATAGTCTAGATGTGGTGAACATGAAAGTCTATGAAGAAATAAAAAACAAGAGCTCAACATAGAGAATCCTGATGCAATTGAAGACTTAGACTACTCAAGACTACAGAAACTGAAGAAATAGAAAAGTGCTATCAATGTGTAATAGGCCCATAGTCTAGATGTGAGGAACATGGAAAGCTATAAAGCATTGAAAAACAAGACTTCAACATAGAAAAGCCTGATGCCATAGAAGACTTGAATCTGCTCAAGACTGCAGAAACTGAAGAAATAGAAGAATGATATCAATCTGTAATAGGCCCAAGAGTCTAGATGTGGGGAATATGAAAATATACAAAAAAGAAACAGCCAGGATAATCTCTCTCCCTTTTTGAATAGATAGCGGTAATATCTAAATGATAAGTATTACCACAAATGGTCGACCATAGTAACATAGATGAACAAATTAGAAAGAAACTATGGTCACTGTTCACAATACACGCTCTTTCATAAGTATAACTAGATATGAAGATAATAGATTTACTTTAGAAACTTGTTTTAAAATATCCCGGATTCTTATGGAATCAGGTGCTGTGTGTAATATATCAGCGTGAAATATTCTGTGAATATTGTTTGCTTCTGTAATTCACAAGTTGTTATCATCATAGTTGTTTTGAGTATATATAATTTGCATTATTTTCTTCTTTGCATTCATTTAATTTAATATTTTTGTGTTTATTTCTTTTGAATAAAAATTCAAATTTTGAATGGTGCAAAAGGTACGCCAAAAAGAAAAGTTTCTTTCTTCGTTTCAATAAAGATATTGCACTTTGCTTTTACAAATATTCTTTAAGGTGAAAATGTGTTTTTGCTACATTTTTTAAATTCATAAAGTATCTTTTATTCAAAAGGGTTTACATTAAAATGTAATACTATGAAAATTATATATATGTTGAGAAGGCTTTGCACCTTCATAATTCGTTATTGTTTTCAACTACTTATTACCGTATTGGATTTTTCTGTTTACATATAGTCAGCACTTATTTACACGTTTAAATAAATGATCAGGCTATGTGTGCTAGGATTCAACATTTATACAAATGTGTATATAAAAAAGGGCCTACCTGGATCTGTGAAAGAAAAAAAAACTTTTTTTTTTCTCTAAATATTTCGAGGAATTGCTTCCTCTTTATTAATTTGTTGCACAATAAACTTAATTAAAAAATTCTTGTAGATCACATGGAAACAACTTTGTCTTTTTTTTCACATATTCAGTTACGCTCTTTTATATATATATGGTAATTTAAACCAACAACCCTATATTGTATAATACTTATAACAATATTGTCATGTTGTATATAGAAACACATCTATAAATAATTATACGCATGATTGACATGTGTAATTGCATCACCATATGTAATGTACTTTGTACAAACTGAGGATAAATAAATAAAACTATGTAATAGATTAAGAGCTGAGTTAAAGCAAGATTGAGAAGTTCAAAAACGTCTAAAATCGAGAGAGAAATCCAACAACCCTATAGAGAAATTTGGCAAGTCGTTGCCATCAAGGTCAAAGGGTGCAGAATGCTGCAGACGTTCAAAGTCCAAATTCTCACATGTCTCCCCCCCCCCCCCCCTCGGCAAAGATATAAAACCTCGGTTTTAGCCGAACTTAGACAGTCACTTTACCATCGGCGTGAGCCCTTGTCGGTTATAGCCAGGACCACCTCATCGCCATGTAAAACAGTAAGATCTCTTCTAACTCCATCTTGCTCTTAGCTCGACTCCTATCTGTTCACGGAACTTTCCTACTACAACTGTGTCTCTTCGTTTGTTTGTGTGTGGACATTCCCAATCTTTCCACTCTGCCTCGACCATGACGGCCTGTACTCTGTGAAAACTGTTAAAGGTCTTCCAAAGTGCAGAGAGGAACTGGAAAACTCTCCACGCCCTGACTGTCCCTCTCGGTTACTACAGGTTTGACCCTCGGTTACCACATATATATATTTTGCTTATCCCTAGTACACGTGGTACAGGCCATGAATACCATGGTGGGTAGAAGCAGGCGAACTGCTTTTACTGTAAGTGCACCACATCATATGTGAAAAGCAGTTCGACTTTGCCACTTACAAATGTGTCAGAGCCCCGTTTTGGTTACTTGTACTCGCTGGTGGTGTTGAACTTTTGCAAGAATCGGGAGCCATTGGAGCATTTTGTTTTTTTAATAAGAAAAAAGTGCCCAATGCGGGAATTGAACACGGGTCGTAGAGGTCGAAAACCAACGGTTCCTTCCACCGACCCCCTTATTTTTTATATAAATATATTTAATGGATCGTGTTTTGACTAAAATAATACAAATGTTGGTTAAATTACGAACATAGGTACATTACCTGGAAGAGGCCATAGCCTATCGAATTGTCGAACTTGTTCTTGGATGTCATATTAGTATCGAAATGACTTTCCCAATTGATAATACACAGCCCTAAACACAACACAAATTTTATAGAAACATATAATAACAGAACATCTTTTAATAATAATAATAATAAAACAACATAGATGTTTGTTTATAAAGTAGTTAAAATATAAGTGTGTCAGAAATTCAATGAAAATAATATATATAATAAATAAATTTGACTTTTGACCAGATTTATAACCGTAATCATCCGTAGATGCAATGAAATTGATCGTTTGTTTTAAAAGGAGATGGCCAGATTATTATATAGCTGCCTTTCTATTTGAGAGCAGCATCAAGCTTAGACGAATTTTTGTAAATACAGAAGTTTGTAGTTTAATAAAAAAATTTAACCATTTTTGATGCTTATGATTTTTTAAAAAAATAAATCAATTTTACATTGCCCTTATTGCAATGATAAAATAATGGGAGGGCCTGTCTCATCAGTGATGAACTCTCCAAGCCGTTTCACCAGTTTAATCTACCATACCGCTGTATATATTGTATTCTTCAGTTTTCCTTTTATACTGATATTGAAGCTAGATTCTTGGAAAGGGTATTTTAAATTAACTATGGACATAAGCTTTCAGAATAGTCGAAATACATGGAAATATAAATATATAAATAGTTTAATACACAATAAGAGTTAGGCCAAACACCACAGGTCAGCCTTTGTTGAATCAAAGAGCCACAGCGGAATCGCAGGCAATGAATTCTCGTAAAAGTTACGGCAGGATATCATAAAATCGAAGCCATCTCTATACTGATGAGGGCTATAGCCCGAAACCATGGTTTACAGGTAACTCCGCCTTTGCCGGTCCCAAGTCCGGATGAAAAAGGAGGAGGGGGAGCAGTAACAAGCTTACTAAAAAACCTGGGCTCAGCTGGCCCGGCTGATAGTACCCTGTAAGGGCTCCTAATCCATGGATACAGGATGAGCAGCATTTGTACTCTATGTTAGGAGCGGCAGCACATGGTGTCTGTTCCTCATGTCAGAGACGATCATTTCTTTTGGAGCTAAGTCGGCCTGCCACTGAGTAGTGCTCCCAGTCTTAATGACAAAAGGACGCATTCTACTTCACCCAGTCATAATGGTTAGAGATAAGAAAGAAGAAGAAGAAGACTAGTAAAGTTTTACTAGGGTCATGAGCATAAAACATTGTTCTGATGTATAATTAAAGGAAGAGATGTCTCTATAGGTATACACATATATTCAAATGTTTTCTAAAAATATGCAAAAAAATTATTCTTATCAAAACTCGACGAAAGAGAACGTGAGACATTCTATAAATGGATCCTCTGATAATAAACCAGGACACGTCCAGTGAACCGAGAAAGGATCACCTTCAGTCCAGTATCTACGACGGACTCGAGGAAAGTCTAGGGAAGATACTAGATGAGATAAATCAGTCCAAGAAAGTCCATTTAGAAAGATCTAATAATAGAAAAGAAGAAGACTTTCCCATGTTCTTGCCTTCCACCCTCAGGACAAATTCAACTGGGTCAAAGTCATCACGTTCTGAAGCTAGCTACCATTTGTGGGTCAGGCAACTTAATGAAAACCGAAATCTTTTTTTTTTTCAATCTCTTTTTCATAAAGATAATTTTTCTGAATATAGAGCAATCCATAATATATATATTTAAAAATAAGGCTTATTTTGGATTTCAATAATATTATTTATTAATCCAATATTTCGATGGACCAATCGTCCATCTTTTATGAGGTTTTTTGTTATGAAGCATACAGCAGGTCGTGTGTTTCATAACAAAATACCTCGTAAAAGATGGACGATTGGTCCATAGAAATATTGTATTAATAAAAAATCTTATTAAAATCCAAAATAAACCTTATTTTTAAAGATAATTTTGTATTATTCTTATTACGGTTAAAATATTAGGAAAAACTAGCTAATCATTTCACAGATTCATAGTCTTCTAATGTTAAAGATAACTTCGGCCAGTAAATCTTTTTGTTATCTTGACCTTTCGATAAAAGTATTTTGTTCTCGTCAGGAACAAATAAAAATTAATCTAATTTATTACTGATGAGGGCAAAATATTTTTGTTGAAACGTCGAGATAATAAAAAGAATTACTGGCCGAAGTATCTTTTAATTTTAAAACTATGAATGCCGGCCAGGTAGCCTTTATCTTCATGATTTACAGATTCAGTTTTCATAAATAAAGGTTAAATACAACAGAACTTTATGAATAACAATGATGCGTTATTTTATTTAAACCACCTCCCTTTGAACTATCATTTATAAATTATACAAATGGATAAAACTTAAGGAAGTGGGTAATAAGTTTTTTGAAGGAGACAGAGACAATTCTGTTCACACTTGGTTATCTCATGTGTCTTCAATAAAGGTTACTGTAATATCTTTCAGAGTTATTGTCTCTGAATCCCGAATACATACTAAAAAAATTTAAACAAAAGGTAATAAGACCAAATCCAAATTAATAAATAGTGTGTGACGTTTCGGTAAAAGTGCTATGGGACGTTTCGTCACACACTATTTATTTCTTTGAATTTGGTGTCTTATTACCTTGTGTTTATAATATACTAGACGGGTGACCCGGGCTTCGCCCCGGGATTGATCCGTGTGCATATCTACCCGAGTGATATATATTTAGATAAGATTTTTTTAATAATTGTTTGTTATTAGCATTATCTATTTGTTTGCATCAGCATAATTTAATCGTTGATAGAGGGCGCTGCTCGTGAGCTAAGTAGAATAATTTGAATATATAGTTTTAATAATTGATTTATATATTTTTTTAATAGCCTATCGTTATCCCAGTTATTTTTTACCTATGTATGGAAATTTTGGTTTGAATTAGTGAACTACTGCGAATTTGTATACCGGACATACAAACCAACAAACATACAAACCAACAAACATACAAACATTCATTTTTATATATATAGAAGATAATCCAAATTGTGCTTTATCGTCCTTAAGTGTTTTCTATGAGTGTACGGTATTGTAAATGTGTTCCATGTAATAAATAAGAGATGTTCTGCTGCATACTTACATCTGGCCAAGTCTTCTGCAGGAAAACGATGCCTCTCCAAGAGTTCGCGGGCCAGCTCACACTGCTGGTACACTCGGGCTTGGGCTCGCAGTATGGACGCGGTGGCGACAGCGATCAGAATGACAAACCTATGTCACACAACACACGTTAATTTTTTCTCTGAAGTTAAAAATCTTTTAAGTATTTTTACAACGTAATATAGTCTGTGATTAAAATAATAAATGAAAAAGGCACATCCTAACCACGCTCACATGAGCTTTTTAGAAGGCAGAGCGCCATCTAGTGGGACAGAAATCAACTATAAACTTCATTATATTCTACTACAATATATTTCAAATAATAACAACAACAACAACAAAAGCCTTTATTTAGGGTCACTGACCCTATACAGGATTCACCAGAGGTATGCATAAGAACAAAGCAGTGAGACAAAAGAAACAACAATATAAAAAGAAGAAAAAAAAAGAAAGAGAAAGAGGGAAGCACGAAAAACAACACAAAAAGAGTAGCAGTAAGAAAGTGAGGTGTGAGTGTCACTTGGCCTTCTTTTGAGATATGGACTTGTGGAAACCATAAAACGCCGTAGCAATATACTTATTCTGGGTCATATTGTCAATTATTGATGGGAGTGAAGCACAGAGTTGCCCAATATATTTCAAATAGACATTATAATTGATATGATGCATCACCGCGCCATCTGTTATCAAAATTCGAAACTATTTTAAACGCGCAAGATTCTTTTTGAAATCAAACAATTTCTACTGCCCTTACTGCAATGGAAAAAATATAATTAAAGGGAGGGCCTGGCTCATCAGTGGTCATCAACCGCTGGGAGGGTTCACCACTGATGAGCCAGGCCCTCCCTTTAATTTTTCCATTGCAGTAAAGGCAGTAGAAATTGTTTAATTTCAAAAAAGAATCTTGCGCGTTTAAAATAGTTTCGAATTATAATTGATACTTCGCACGTCATGGATCTGGTAGAACGTTTGACATTCTGATTATGCTCGAGTCGGCTCAATCGAGATTCCAATGGAGCGAAGAACGCATCTATTTTCTGGTTCATCTGACCCAAGAAGTTTCTGATCAATTTCTTGGATTCTTCAGTCTCACCGCTACCACCATGTTTCGTTTTCTTTACAAATCAGAATGCGAAGATGAAAAATTATTTATTTTAAGATAGAGAACTTCTTCTCCTCTCTCTCTCTCTCTCTCTCTCTATAGCCTTATCTATCAACTATATATATACAGCCTAACTCGAGCTGTCTCTATATATATAAAAAAAAACATAAACAATCATATTACGATGCACTAGCGCGCCATCTGTTATCAAAATATAAAACTATTTTATACGCGTATGATTTTTTGTTAAGATAAAACAATTTCTACTGCCCTTACTGCAATGGAAAGAGTCTTGCATCAGTATCACTATAAAAGGAAGTTCCAAAAATGCAATATAACATCGGTATGGTAGATTAAACTGGCGAAACCGCTGGGAGGGTTCACCACTGATGAACCAGGTCCTCCCATTAATTTTTTCCATTGCAGTAAGGACAGTAGATGTTTTATTTAAAAAAAGAATCATAAGCGTCTAAAATAGTTTTGTATTTTAATAAACAATCATGATGATAACCTTTCTTTTTCACATTCTGTGAATTTTATTTACAGATTACATCACAGGTTAGTTCTTACATCTTATTTTTAAATTAACGCAAAACAAAATCTTCAATTAAAATTAACTAATTTGTACTTGAAATAATTGAAATTGAAACACCTCTTACACATAGGAGAGACATCAATAGACATAAGAGTTAAAGAACATAGCCGTAATATCAGAAACCAAGATAACAAATCCTTAATATTCCAGCAGGGAAATTCTTCAGGTCATCAATTCAACCTACAAGATGTCACATAACATAGTCTCCAAATACAATAGACTCATTCTAAAATCTTTAATCTCCAAAGACAATAACAGCATAAACAGAAGATCTACCCTAACAGTTCCAGCATATTTAACACAGATAACCAACCCCCATTGAAACTGTACCCTCTACAACTGGAAACTATTTTTATTTTTGATTTTTGAAAATGTATTTCTGTGAATCTCTATTATATGTATGTTGCACGACTTTGCGGAGCCAGTGGCCTGATGAAGCGCGACCGCGTGAAAGCTTGTCTCCCAATATCTGAATAAAGAAACTCTGCAAATATTTTAAATTTATTTAACTCAATTATAAAGTCAACTAAGCTGCATACCACTTCTTGATACCAAATATGCAAATATGTTTATAAGAGAATTCAATCTATATATCATCATCATCATTGTGATTGAGTGTTGCTCCAGTTATAAAAGCGAGTGGATATTCTGAGAGAGTTTCGGGAACACGGTCATCATCATTGATGTTCCATAAAAAAGGAGAGAGTGGGGCAATCACCACCATGATCTGTCCTAGCATGCAAATCAGACCATTGACCCTGATATCTAGGGCAGTAGTTCCCTTGGAAAGTTGACCTTGAAACATGGGCCGCTTTCAATTAATTTTGCTCTCCGTTAAAAACAACGTTCATTTCAGTTTTGCCCCAGGCGGTGAAATTAGAACAAGAACGATTCCATGGAGAGGAATGGCAATTGAAAAGTGAAATGATTCTTGGAAATATTTCATAATGTGATTAAGTTCATAACCAAAAAACAGTTAAAGGATTCATAACACACAATTCTCTACTTATATTTCTTATCCGAGTAGAACTCACAAACCTGTTTGTTTCATAAAATAAACCATTATATAGTAGATTGAATTTTAAAAAATCGTTTCAAAAACCTTTAATTATATCGGTGATTCACACTTACCCATGTCAAGAAAAACCAATTCTATGTTGTTTATTTCTTTCCCCTTTATGAAGATACTGTACGCATGTTTCTCAGTATCTTGTTTTTATTTGATAAGTGGGTTGCAGAAACCTAAAAAATAAATGAAAAGAGAGGGATTGTGTATATAATATACTGCGGCCTGTGATTGTAAAACAACACTTGAAGTTACACCGCATGAGTTTCTTTTCAACGGAAATCAAATTTTTATTTCAAGGTGAAATATCGACTATTTCTAACCTTTTTGGATGAGGTATGAAAGGATGAATTATGAAAAGTGATGATGAACGAAAAATAAAAGTGTCCAGGGATGGGAATCGAACCCACAATGTTCCGCTTACCGGGCAGATACCATGTCGACTAGGCTACCCTGGACGTATTTTTCCGTTCGTAATTGTGTATATGTTGTGTGTATGTGAAAATAATTATCTCAGTTACAAGAAAAGTGAAATTACATCGCAAAATTGAAAGTAGGCAGGGAAAAAGTATAATAAAGATGAATTCCACGTTTTACCTATTATCCTTTTAAATATATATATATACAGATTGATTAGCCTTATTACATCATCAGATGAAAAGAAGAGAAAGGATGCTTACAGGAAAATTAGGGAACTAGAGGAATATATCCGGATGTTTTCCTTAAGGAAGGCGAAATGATCCCACAACATGGTTAGTCTCTAGGTCAAGAGACTAGGTCATAGGAAGATGGAATCACGTGGTCCAAGGACCATTAGCAGTGGAGGTACATAACTATACGAAAAGGAATACAGATGGAAATTTTGCAGGAAGGAAATTGATCTACAAATAAAGTCATGGCGCTTAGTTTTAGTATCTATTTTTGCCGATAGAGGCGACTTTATCTTTTAAAGAAAAGGAATATAAAGAGAATGAGATGGTCACAGAGAAAATCCTTCTAAACAAGTTTCCTATCTTAAACAGATAATTACTGATGTTCATAAAATAATCGTAAGATTATACAACAACAGCAGCTTTATTAGGACATTTCCGTCCTGTAAGGACTCGTCATACATCATTTTCACGAAGAAAGGGGAAAAAAAAAAAACATAAACAAAGGAGAGAAGGGAAAATGAAAAGGAAATCAAAGTATTCAGCATAACTATACAAATTAACTATGGAAGGAAATTGTTCTGTAATTTTAGTTCTTAGAGATTACCTTGTTCTCTAACGCTTTATGAAAGTTAAACAATTCTATCGCTATATATTTTTTCTCTGACATTATTCTGATTAGCTGAACTGGGTTCACGTAGACTTGGATAATGTTCTTTAAGATCTTATTCCGTTCCTCGTTAACAATAGTGCATTCAGAGATGTAGTGGGTAATTTCTTCTATGTTTTCAGTTTTGCAGAATTTACAAATTACATCTTCCTTTATAATTATTTGAATGTGTCTTTCTCTTAGAAAGACTATAAGAAGTATACAATATAATCTATAAAAAGATATAAGGCTCCTCTCCCGTTATATTAAACGTCAAAACTATGGTGTCTAGTTTTGACACTTAATTTGACGGTATTGGAGCCCTATGCCTTTTTTAGATCAATTTCCTCCCGGAAAAATTTTCCATCTATACAATATAAGTTTTAATATAATCAATAAAGAATCAAGGTTTTGGTTTCTTTTCTCATTTCTTTTATTTCTCGAATTTTCAGGCTAATCTGCTCTTTAACACGGAGATCTAGAAGTAGTATTTCTATCCAATTATAACACACCGAATTTATAAATAAAATCTTTAATTGAAAAAGCATATATTTGATCAAAAATATCATTTATTTTACCAATATTTCAGTTGGCTCAACGCCAACCTTTATCAAAGTGTTATAACATATTTAATGTATGTCAACAACAAACTCAGCGCCACATAACGTCAACAGAATTAAGTTTTAAAAATATTTTGTTATATTTTCAATGAGGAGAAAAAAATTGATAAATAATTTGATAAATAAAATGTAAAAGCAGGGGAAGAATTTTTTATAAATTCGGCGTATTATAATTGGCTAGAAGTTATACTTCAGGATCACCGTATTGAAGGACATGTTAGCCCGAAAACTCGAGAAATAAAAGAAATGAGAAAAGAAATCAAAACCCTTGATTTCTTATTGATTGTATCAAAATATAAAAGCAAGGAAGAATGTATTTACAATATAAGAAGAAGAAAGTAGAGAGATTAGTATTAATCTTCTACAGGAGTTCTTAATCACGAAAAGAAACCACCTGATCTGATCTATCTACAGAAAAAATGTAAATAAAAGAAGAAATCGTAGGATATCATTGTTGGAAGAGATCAAAGGTAGACAGACATTTTTCTTTGGTCTAAACCTTTGGTCTCTTCCAAAAATATCTCGTTATTTTTGTGTTTAAATAAATAAATAAATAAAAAATGCATCTTGTTTATCATCAAAGATAATTATAAAAGAAGAAATCGTAGAATATCATTGTTGGAAGAGATCAAAGGTAGACAGACATTTTTCTTTGGTCTATACCTTTGGTCTCTTCCAAAAATATCTCGTTATTTTTGTGTTTAAATAAATAAATAAATAAACAATGCATCTTGTTTATCATCAAAGATAATTATAAAAGAAGAAATCGTAGAATATCATTGTTGGAAGAGATCAAAGGTAGACAGACATTTTGTCTACACCTTTGGTCTTTTCCAAAAATATCTCGTTATTTTTGTGTTTAAATAAATAAATAAATAAATAATGCATCTTGTTTATCATCAAAGATAATTATAAAAGAAGAAATCGTAGAATATCATTGTTGGAAGAGATCAAAGGTAGACAGACATTTTGTCTACACCTTTGGTCTCTTCCAAAAATATCTCGTTTTTTTGTGTGTTTAAATAAATAAATAAATAAATAATGCATCTTGTTTATCATATCAATTCAAAGCGTAAAGGTAGTATTAAAAGAATGTGTCAAACTTATATTATATAATTATATGATATTCAGCGCACATAATGGATCAAAATTAATAATTTTTTAATCGATAGTTTAAGAGGCAAATTTCCTCTCTTTTTCGAGTTTTTTCTTTTCTGATTCAAACTAAATCACATGGCAGGTGGGCCACTCTCGCTATACAAGACAAAAGTAAAAAGTGATCTGATGTAAATTTGGCCATTCATTGAATAATAATATTTTTAATAATAAAATATTTTCAAATTACCTTCATAAATTTAATTGCCATCTATTGATAAAATCTGCAACAATTATTTTTCGAGAGCCTTGCTTTGCTCGATGCAATTCCTTGAAATTATATATATGTACCTCTACAGACCTATAAGCTTATGTCCATAAGTTCACTAAACACCTCTAAGCTGCCTTCCATAGTAAATACAGGGTATATAAGAAAACCAAACCAATACAATAGTAGAGCAGTCTAGAGATTAATTTGATGAAACCACTGAGAGGGTTCACCACTGATAAGCCAAGCCCTCTCATTCAATAATATTTATCATTGCTCTTCAAATAAAAGACACTTTGCAATAACTTTAGTGAAACGAAGAAAGAAACTTTATTCTTTTTGGCGTACCTTTTGCACCATTGAAAATTTGAATATCTAATCAAAAGAAATAAACACAAAAATATTAAATTAAATGAACGCGAAGAAGAAAATAATGCAAATTATATATACTCAAAACAACTATGATGATAACAATCTGTGAATTACAGAAGCAAACAATATTCACAGAATATTTCACGCTGATATATTACACACTTCGGCCAGTATATCTTTTTATTGTCTCGACAAAAATCTTTTGTCCTCGTCAGGAGCGAACAAAAATTAAAACATTTGGCAAGGTGTCCGAAATTATTAGATAATAAAAAAGATTTACTGGCCGAAGTGTCTTTAATTTGAAGAACTATGAATGCCGGCCAGGCAACCTCTATCTTTACGATTTATCATTGCAGTAAGGTCTGTTGAGATAAAAAGAAATACATTGCCCGAAAATTAATTTTTAAAAATAAAATTCTTTGTCTATACCATAGATAATAATATTGGTTAAATAAATCATTAATTTTAATCCAATATATATACTGAAAATTCATTTATAGTTAATATTATAGAGAGATCCATCTTTAAAATAACATCTACTGATCAATTGCCCAGCATTTCAAGATTATAAGAATGAAGAATGAACTAGTTGTTTATGAACTTAACGATTTGATTTCCGATAAAAAATCATATTTAAAGTTCAATTCATTTTGTAAATACATTCTAAACTTTCTACAAAATCTGGAACTCTAATGTTTACATGCGTTGAATAATGTAAATAACTTATGTAAATAAACTTTTCTCTTTGTTTGGCGTAAGTATCCCTTGCGGGATATAGCGCTTTGGAAATAAAATAATTGTAATTGTAATCTTTAAAATATATGAATTACAATAAAAAGGAATTAAAAAGTAAAAGTTAAAAGAGTCAATTGGTCAATGATGGTTATTTCGATCCAATATATTTGTGCTGAATATCTATTTATAGATAATATTATAGATTAACTCCATCTTTAAAATATATGAATTATAATACAAGGTTGCCCCAATAGTTCGTAAACACTTGTAAAAAAATGAAATACCAATATTATTCGCCATTATGTATAATGTCTTTGTATTACGTATAAAATATCAAAAACCTTTCGTAATAAGATTATATAAAAGGGCGTACCTGGATCGGTAAAGAAAAAAAAACATTTTTTTTTCTCAAAATATTTCAAGAGATTGCTCCCTCTTTATCAATTTATTGCATTTTTTTCTTTACAGATTCAGGTACGCCCTTTTATATAATCTTAATTAATGTATCGCCTTTTGACTCAAACTTTTGTAATAAGATTATTTATTAAACACAGCGCGAGCTTTAGAGCTGTTTTTTAACCCTTTAAGCACCAGGTAAGACGATGTATCGGTTTGATGTGACTTGATGCTATTTTTCTCCTTAAAAAAAAATCTAATGAAAATTAATTAATTGTATTTTAAAACGTATATTCTGTTGCATTGTGTTTCATATGTTTGTATGAATCATAAAAGCGTTTATTAAAAAAAAATAATTAAAAAAATAGTTTGATGTCTTTTGAAGGCTAACAATAATCAGAAATGACCTTGAAAACGGCCGGCACCTAAAGGGTGAATAAAGAAATTTATTGCGAAAGGTTTTTCATATTTTATAATAGTAAATCGAATTTTTTTTTTATATCTGAATATGTCTTCTAAATTTAATCGATATTTGTTTAGATAATAATGGCAATTTTTTATTCTAGCATTACAATTACAATTATTTTATTTCCAAAGCGCTATATCCCGCAAGGGATACTTGCGCCAAACAAGGAGAAAAGTTTATTTACATAAGTTCTTTACAGTATTCAACGCATGAAAACAATGGAGATCCAGATTTTGTAGAAAGTTTAGAATGTATTTACAAAATGTGAATTAAACTTTAAATATGATTTTTAATCGGAAATCAAATCGTTAAGTGTTCACAAACAACTAGTTCATTCTTCATTCTATAAAGCATTCAAAAGTTTTTTTTCCCCCGTTTCTAATAATTATTTTTCTAGAAAATATCGTGCGAATAGGATCTTTTAGAATTAAAGAAAGTGGAATAATTCCCGTTGAGAAGCATTTATGATTGAAATGTAACTTCCAACTGTTGTGTTAACAACATTTGAATATGTATAAAGTAATTTTATTATGTATTCACCGTAATAATATTATTCGCCAAGTAATAATAAAAACAAAGTTATAAGAAAAAACGAAATTTTGAGACAACCTTATAAAAAGGAATTGAAAAGTTGAGTCAATTGTTGTCTAAGATGGTATTCGAACATCAAGTTGAGGAGAAGACAGAAGCTTCAGACTTACCTGAGCATGGTTCTGAGGGAAATGGCGACTTTCAAGGCCATGGGTACTTCAGTCCCAGTAACCTAGTTCCTGGTTTCCCCTTTCCCCAGTCAAAGGTCGTCCGCGTCTGTCCCTCGGATTATGTTATGGGTCAGAATCTCTTAGGCTGACGGACCTATGTGGTCAAACTTCTATTTATAAGTTAAGATTTAGGCCAGTATCTGGCGTGGTTCCATTCCTCACACCTGGGCGGATTTACTGACCTTGAAATATCATTGATGTCTATCCAAATTGCTTTTGGATGATTTTTTTTTTCAGAAAATAAAAGTAAAATATATAATACAATATAATGCAGCTTATGATCGTAAAACGACGTTTGACAATTTTACCGCAAATGTTTCTTTTGAACGAAAAATCGTAATTTAAGTAGAAATAACGACTATTTCTAACCTTAGGGATGAAGTATGAAAGGATGAATTGTGAAGTTTAATGATGAACGGAAAAATAAGAGTGTCCATCTCCCTCAGTCCAATCCTTGGAAACTATTATTTTTCCGTTTATCATTACTTTTCACAATTCATCCTTTCATACTTCATCTCTAAGGATAGAAATAATCGTTATTCCTCCTTAAAATACGATTTTTCGTTCAAAAGAAACATTTGCGATAAAATTATCAAACTTGTTCTACAAAAAAAAAGTTATTTCTAAGTGAACTATTACTGTTATTATTGCATGTATCCTACATTTCTGCTTTGAGAATCTGTATAAGACTAAAAGGTCTTAATAAAGCTTTTTATTGTTGTTATTTCTAAGAATGAATAAAGACGTTATTGTCTGAAAGCTTGCCAAGATTATATCACTTTAATAAAGAATCATGTCACTGTTTTTTTTTTATGTAAAACATATATTGATTAAAAGATTTTTTGAAAAACTATAAATACACCTATCCCCCGATTTACACGGTACTTGTTTTACACGTTTTCGTTTTTACACGGTTTTCCAAATAAGTTTTTTTTTTGTTTTTATCGCACTATACTAAATGCTATTGTGATTGAACACATGCGCTGTGTACACATCTCACGAGGAATCCCGAGCTTATGTGCTGACTACATATTTTAACCTGTCAATGCATTTTATTTTTATTTCTGTGTACACCTATCCCCCGATTTACACGTTTTTTCTCACCTATCGGGGGATAGGTGTACATACAAAAATAAAAAAAAATATTACAAAAGTGATATTGTACTGAAATCAAGTGGAAAAATAAATAAAAATACATATACTGATTATGCAAATGAAAGTTGCTAAAGGATTACGTCATATATAAAAATAAATTGTTCTGAAAATAGAGAGCAATCCATACTCAAATCATTAGATAGTAAAAAGGCATATATTGGATTGAATAAAAGATTTATTTGCCAATATTTCGGTTGGCTGAACGCCTTTTTACTATATAATAAAAATAAATATAAACTATTTTTTTTTATTTTCAAAAATTTTATTCTAGAAAATTACTCTAATGCACGATCAAGGAGATGCCTTTTTCTCAAAATCTATTCATTGAAATCAGTACAAGTTTCCTTTCTTGCTATTGTTCCATATTGAATTTCTAGTTTTTAAAAAGGTTCTTTTAACCACACACACACACACACACACACAAATATTTGTTTTACATAAAAAGCAATTGATTCAAATCTCTTGAAATCTGCCTATATGCACTTAAAAGAAATGGAAATGTCTTTATTTATGGGGCTGCTAACCAGAATGGATGATTTTTGAGCCCCGATGGACGCATAAAGTGGAATATAAACAAAGCACTATATACATTGCACTGTTGGAGGGGCCTGGGTGGCCAGGGGATCATCGACAGGTGAGACCAGGAGAGCCGGGATGTAGAGGAGGGGGGGCAGGGTGGTGATCCGCGGAGATCAGGGGGAGACGGATCCAAAACTTAAAGGAAAACTAAGTCAACTTATATAAAAGAAGTCTACAATGTAAGCGCCGTTACCAATATTTTTATTATTTATTTGATTAACCCAGAAAGTTCTTAGAGCGTGGAAAACAACTCAGATCGCGTTCTTTGAACCTAAATCTTTTTTTTTTTTGTTTGAACTACTGTTGGAGATATAATGAAATTAAAACACTTTATGTGCGCAAAATTCTCTTTTCTCACACACATTCACAAATTTTTCTAATCCGGAATATCAAACATGTTAACCTTTTCGCTACGACAAACTATATAAAAGGAAAAATTTAGCATATATTTATATGTAGTAATTATATAAAATAAATAAAGCTTCAAGGGCTAAGTTTTTTGTTCTTAAGTATTTTTGAGTCCAATGTTCCAGTTTTTTGTTATGCTTCTTTTCCATTTTAAATTTCAAATAAGATATTCTTAAGTTGATCTTTATGATAAAATCATCTAAGATTGATCTATATTTAGTAATAATATATTTATAATACTACTATATTTAGTAGTAATTGGAAAATATGATCTATGCAGACTGGAAGTATACAAGAAATTGCCGATAAGTATGTAAAAAGCAAACAAGTGGATAAGAAATCCAGGTGGCACATAGCAAGATCATGTACCATGTTTGGGGGGATCGGTGGAAGGATGGTCTAAACCATTGATTTTCGACCGCTACGACCCGGGATCGAATCTCGCATTGGACACTTTTTTCTATTAAAAAAAATGGCCACCAATTCTTGTAAAAGTCCAACCCAACAAGCGAGTGTAAGCAACTAAACAAGCTCTTGAACATTTGTAAGTGCAAAAGTCGAACTGCTTTTCACATGTGTAGACATGAGGTGTACTTACAGTAAAAGCAGTCGCTAACTACCCACCATGGTTAACATGGCATGTACAACGTGTACTAGGGATACAAAAAGTACCATGTTTTATTCTTTCAAACGTAGAAGGTATAAAGATGTGGACTGAAGGAAGAGATTCCAGGGAGATGAGCTTCCTCTGTCATAATACAGAGGTCCTTGTGAGAGACTCAACGCATAGTTTTTTGGAAATCTTCCACCATTGATTCTATCATAATCTGATTCTAGATGTTATGTATAACACATTTTCTGAACATATTATTATATGAAAAAATAGTACAAATGTGATATTGTACTGGGATAAGGTGCATAAATTATGAAAAAGGCATCTTGTTGATATTTATTCCGATAGATGGCGCAAGCCATCAGCAACTTTCAGTTGCACGATAAGATGCCTTTTTCATAATATTATTATAGTTTAAATATTTAATAAACTACTCCGCAAAAAAAGGTTTATTTTCCAATTTATTCAAAATAGCAATCTTTCGAGTTTAAGAATTCTTCTACAGGCATTTTACCCAAATTTATACATTTAAAATAAATATTTATAAACAACCCGTGACTGGACTCGAGTCTATCAGATCTGGTTTTCTGTAATTTTCAACGCGATGGATAATTATTGTGGCGTTTCTCAGTGCCTAAAAATCTCAAACACCTCAAAGGATAAGCCTTTAATAAGACAATACAACCAAAACTCCAGCGCACACATACCTTATATATCCTTTTTATATTTGCATAACCTTCTATTTCTATAATACAAAATATACATATTTACATGTTTACGTAATTTTTCTTCTTCAAAAAAAAAAAGAGAACCAATCAGCATATGGAAATAATACAATTATATTAGAAAATAGTTTCTCTATAGAGTTTGATGGTTAATCTATATATTCTCATCAACTTTTCTTCAAAATAAAATTTTCATAAAAGCTGCTTTAAAAAAATATATTTTTTTTCTATGACCACAACCAAATTGTTGAATAATTCAAATTTTCCGAGTGAATCTAAAAAAACAAATACATACCTAGCCTTTGAAAATTGAAACTATTTCTGTAAAATATATTCCTATTTATTTTTAAGAAATGGAACAAATTTCTAGCATTTGTTAAAAGAAAATTTGTTTGATAAATTGTTACCATTTTTTCATATATAGATAACTCGCGTTTATTTCTTATATGCTAAATATTCCTAGGTTCACGTAACTGTAAAGTTATATTGTGTTTTTTCCATATATGAATATGTGATTGAAAACTTTTTCTAGAAAACTGGACCTCAATAGAAGATAAAAACAGTATCAACCGAAAAATAGACATCCCTTAACTATACTTACAATTTAAAACGATATAGCTCACTCACTATACCTATATACAGTGGTACTTCGACATACGAGCGCCCCAACATACGAGTTTTTCGAGATACGAGCCGACGAGCAAGTGATTTTTTGCTTTTAGTTACGAGCGAAATTCGAGATACGAGTTCGGTTCGGTAGTAACACGCAGTCGCGCCATCACGATCAGTGGAGGAGGTTATTTCTACAAGTGAGATAAAGGAGATCTTAGGAATGTGGGAGAGAGTTTCACAGTTCGTGGAAAAAAAAACACCCAGAAAAAGTTGCAACAGGTCGTGCATCTGACCTTTTTAATGACACTTGCCTAACTCATTTCCGGAACATTCTGAGAGGGAGGAAGAAACAAACCTCTTTGACATGTTTTTTTCTAAACGGCCTACAGGTGAAAGCGAGAAAAATGTAGCGAAAAAGGCAAAGACCAGTGAGGATATCTAATTTATTTCTTTACATTCTCTTTTTTGTTTTTGTGCAATAAATATTTGATATTTCTAAATACGCTTTTATTATTTAAAACCACGTAACAAAAATAACTGGGGTGAAATTTTGGAGGTTGGAACGGATTAATGGTAGTTCAATTGTTTTGTATGGGGAAATTTGCTTCGAGATACGAGTAATTCAAGATACGAGCAAGGTTGCGGAACGAATTAAACTCGTATGTCGAGGTACCACTGTATATATAACAAATTACTGATTTTCAATTCTTATATTTTAAATGAATATATGTGACAATATCGTTGCGAAATTTCTTGTTGTTCGATTTGAATGGTGAGGATTGGTTGAAACGCAGTCGTTTGAGTGGAAGTTGAAGCATACAGTTAGGAATAATCAGGACACGTGATGGGGTTTGAAAATAAAAGGCAACTGGGTTGGAGGAAAGAAAGCTTGAGAAGAGTGGAGCGATTTTGATTGTTAATTATCTGATCACATGGCGGTGATTGTACTTAGCTATGGGATGAGCAGAGGGAGAGAGGTCCAGAGCAGATGTCACCTCCTTGGGAGCCAAAGCACTACTGACTATTCTTGCTTTTCGATTTAACACCACGAGTTGGCTTCTTTCCCATTGGTCGAGGGATAGAACGTGCCCGTTTTCCTATTGGTTGACCTGTTTAGGGAATACTTTCTGATTGGTTCTGCGGCGTTCTTTGGTGAAAGATACCGCCGATCTTGTCAGGAAGTATCGGGTGGTATTTCGACTCTATTTACTTCCGCGTTATCAAATACGTCCGGTCTTGGGTCGGAAGTATGGGGTGTCTCTCTACTTTTATAACTTCTGGTCACCAGATACGTCCTGCTTTGCCAGGAAGTATTGAGTGCTTCTCGACTAATATAACTTCTGCGGTCACTAGATACGTCCGGCCTTCTGTCAGGAAGTATTGACTGTACAAGTTATTTATAATTGTGCCCGCTTTAAACCTATTTCCTATGTTTGGTTGCTACTTCTTTCCTCCAGTTACCTTGTTCTTTATTAAATCTTTGAAAATCATATATTGTACATGCATAGTGGGTCGGGGGTGCATACAATTATATACAAATTATGACAGATGCGCCCCCTACATGTGAAGAATTCAAGAAGGGGTTAGCCTGAGAGAATTCTGTAAAGGAAAAAATAATTTTGTGGGAAAATTAGTTGTGGGTATTGAGAGGCTATATACAAGCATTGCTGGTGATATAAAAGTAAAATAGAATGGTGTTGATGATATAGGTTGAGTATAATTAATAGAAATCAAAAAATTTTTTAATTGTAAGAAATCAAAATGAATGCTATGGTACATAGTGGATTAAAAAGAAAAGAAAATGCGCCTAACTAATTTCTACTCGAAATTGGAATAAAAACGAGGGAGTTCTATTAGGGCTTTTGAGAAATCAAAAATTAAAAATAAAAGTTGGAAGAAATCAAAGTAAATGCTTGGTTGCATGGTGAAAAAAAAAATGCTTTGTTGCATGGTGAAAAAAAGAAAAATGCCTAACTAATTTTTGCTCGAATTTTGAGAAAAGAAATCGAGGAAATTTCATAAGGTCTTTTGAGAAATCAAAAATAAAAATAAAATAAAAAGTTGGAAGAAATCAAAGTGAATGCTTGATGCATGGTGAAAAAAAAAGGAAAAATGCCTAACCATATTCTCGCTCGAAATTGGGAATGGAAATCGAGGGATTTTTATTAGGGCTTTTGAGAAATCAAAAAATAATTAAAAATAAAAAGTTGGAGGAAATCAAAAAATAATATAAAAGTTGGAAGAAATCAAAGTAAATGCTTGGTTGCATGGTGGAAAAAAAAAATAGAAAGAAAAAAAAAAAGAATGTTTTTGTAAATCAAAATGAAATATAATATCCAATTTTGAAAGAAAACCAATGAGTTTTCGTTGATTGGAAACTATGATAACATAACTAAGTGGTAAATATATGATAATTAATGATTAAAAGTGATGCTAAGTTGAATAAATTGATAAATTGATTAAATATTTACATTTTTAATTGAGAGAAAATAATGAAAATGATTAATATGAAAAATAAGGTGTATTGGTTTGAACCCTTTGGTATCTACATGCCCTATAAATTTTTTAATTGCTCAATTATGCCCTATAAATTTTTTTGTCTCATCTGTAGCGACACTTAGGTGAAAACGTGATTCTACCCCTCAAGTGCGTTTATGCTATGTGTACAGAAGACATGGAAATCTATATAACCTTTATGTGTAATTTTTTTGTCTTTGTGTGTGTTGTGAAAAAATGTTAGAAGTCTGTTGTGTAAGAAATGTGTGAGCGAGTTCTATGTGTTGTCTTGTGGATGTGGAATTGGATGGTAAAAATCGATATGTAGACTCGAACTGGAATCCCAAAATCGGTGGCATAGAGAGGTTCCCAGTTGACCTCAATAGGGGACCTTCTCATTGTAATTAGAGATACGGAAGTGGGGTGTGTCGGGCAAAAGAGAGGGAATGAAATTGGAGATCGGACGAGGCGCTCCGCTTTGTTTGCATAGGCCGAATTTATCGCCGCGGATTACACTTCCTGTCGCGGTGTCTCAAAATTCTCACTTCCTGCCGTCTAATTTATTTTGGGTGCGGCTCAGATCTTGTTTTTGGAGTGTGACTTCTCCGACACTGGTTGGTCATCTTTCAGTTACTTCTATCTCTTCGGAGTTTATTTAGATTTTCTGCAAAGATGGTTCCTAAAATATTTCCAATTTCCAATGATGCTAAGTTGAATAAATTGATAAATTGATTAAATATTTACATTTTTAATTGAGAGAAAATAATGAAAATGATTAATATGAAAAATAAGGTGTATTGGTTTGAACCCTTTGGTATCTACATGCCCTATAAATTTTTTAATTGCTCAATTATGCCCTATCAATTTTTTTGTCTCATCTGTAGCGACACTTAGGTGAAAACGTGATTCTACCCCTCATCGCCGCGGATTACACTTCCTGTCGCGGTGTCTCAAAATTCTCACTTCCTGCCGTCTAATTTATTTTGGGTGCGGCTCAGATCTTGAAGAACTGCTTGTCCACAATGAAAAACTGCCTCTTGTAGTTCGAAAATTTTATGAGCGGACATGGTATAGATAAATAAATAATTAAGGAATAAAATTGGGATACATTTGTATGGTAGAACTAACAAACAAAGGATGAAAATCAGATGAAAAATAGGGTATTGCCCCATGTTCGTCCATATTTTTGTAACTGGGGACTCTGAAATATTTGCTTGAACCTTATTAATTGTAGAATTTGAATGATTGGTAGGTTCGCAGTTCTCCTGTTTGATATCTTTAGGGAGTGGTGTGATATGATTGAGCTGGTTGTCAGGTTTGCAGTTTTTAACATCGGGGAAGAGTGATGCAAATCGTCTTGTTGCAAAAATGGCAGGGTCTAAATGCCTGAAAGGTTCGCTGCTGGTGGGTTTGAACCTTAATGACTCTGTTGGGAATAATTCGGGTGTTAAATGTTTGAAAGGGAACGTGTAATTGGGGTTGTGCTTTATATGATATGTGCTAACGGCGGGTGGTGATATATAACGGATTTTTTCTGTATACAGCTTAAGTTTGTTGACGTGGATTGTGTCAGTGTCTCTTTGAAGTGGTTGATTTGGTCGATCTATGCGGACCACATTTGGTGAAATAATTTCTAATATTGTGTGAGGTCCTGTGAAATATGGCGCAAGTTTCCCTGTATTTGGGTGGTGATATAATTTTACTAACACTAGATCACCTACTTCAAAATGTGGTTGTTTGTGTCGTTGATCATAAATGTTTTTGTCTTGTAAATGCTTGTTTTGTGTGCGTGTGTGTGCAATTTTTCTAGCTTTGTCGATATCTGGGTAAGGTGTACTATGGTCAGAGAGTTCGGGGGGTAGGATACCAAACATTAAGTAGATGGGTGGAAAACCTGTGGTAGAGTGTGGGGTTTTGTTATATATAATTGTAACTCTTTTGACCAACTTGGTCCATGCGATCTTAGGATTTTCTAGATGCAATAGCCTAAGTTTTCCCGTGAGGGTGGCGTTCAGGCGTTCACATAGACCGTTGGCCTGTGGATTGTTGCTGGTTGTGAGTAATGGGTGAATATTTCTATTAAGTAGGAAACTACGAAATTTTGGCGAAGTGAAAGCAGGGGCTCTATCCGTAAGAAGGCGTTTTGGAGAGCCATCCTGTAATACTCGCTTAAGTACCTGTTGGTAGGTGATGATGCTGGTGGATTCAGATGGAAAAGTCCACGCGTAGCGCGAAAAATGATCGACTACCACATGGAGGTATATTTTGGTGTTGCCAAATTTGGCAAATCCTGCTATGGTGTCAAGGGATAATAGGTCAAAGGGTTCTTTGGCTTCCGGAGGTTGACTTAATTCCCCGTAAGTGGGTCCCAATGGCCGTTTTGTTAACTGGCAGGTGGGGCAGGTCTTAACTTTTTGTTTAATATCTTTTGACATACCTTGCCAGTAATATTGTGTGGAGATGATTCGTGACATTTGTGAAATACCGGGGTGATTGTATTGTGTGTGTACTGTTTGTAAGAGTTGTTGTATGAGTGGTTTTGGAAGTATAATCTTGGTTGTTGTGGAATCGGGGCTGGTTGTTTTGGGACTGTTTGCACCGTCCGCACTTTTTCGTGGGTCGTCGGGACTGGTCGATGTCGGCATTCGCTGTGCCAGTGCCTCGCGCCGCAGAACTTGCAGTTGGACGGCGGAAGAGGTGCATTCCATGCACCTGGGCGTCGGGGTGTGCTGTGATACGGACCCGACATTGTGGGTGGTTGATCTTCTCTGGATCGCGTTGCCGGTACACTGGGCCCGTGGATCCGCTGTACCAGTCGGAACCATTCTCCTAGGTTCTCGGGAGGTACTACGCGGACTAGGCGCTGGTCGTTGAATGGCAGTCCTTCTGTCAGCGTCTCGAGGATCACCTCCTGTGGAAGTCCTAGTTGCAATCCCATGGCGGTTTTCTCCCGGTAGTAGGTCTCTAGGTTGGCTTGCCCAGTAAGCTTCATGGCGAAATATTTCGCAAAGGACGCTTCGCTTGACTCAGGATAAAGATCTAGGAGGATTTGCCTCACCTGGAAGTAGCTCCGGTCGGCCATCCGAAGTTTCCTGAAGAGCTCCAGGGGTTGTCGCGCCAGATAGTTTGGCAGGCGGAGTAATTTTTCTTGTTCTCCCATGGATGCGTCTTCGATTTTTCGGTCGAATGCTTGGAGAAACTGTGTCGCGTTGTATGTGCCATCGAAAGGTGGGATTGTCGACTCCGCTCCATCAGAAATTTTTACTCGGGTCAGGAGCGCCGATAGCTGGTTGACGGCGTCCGCTAGGGGCGCAGTTGTCTCTCGGTCGGTCACTTCCTGCCTTTCTCCTGCCTGTTCGTTCTCTCTTACTTCTTGCCTTCTTTCCGTTGTTTCCGTCGGGCCGTCCGACTTTACGCCTATGGGACCCTGATTAAATTCCATCTCTTTATCCTGTCGACTTATCCGTTCTGTGACAATATCGTTGCGAAATTTCTTGTTGTTCGATTTGAATGGTGAGGATTGGTTGAAACGCAGTCGTTTGAGTGGAAGTTGAAGCATACAGTTAGGAATAATCAGGACACGTGATGGGGTTTGAAAATAAAAGGCAACTGGGTTGGAGGAAAGAAAGCTTGAGAAGAGTGGAGCGATTTTGATTGTTAATTATCTGATCACATGGCGGTGATTGTACTTAGCTATGGGATGAGCAGAGGGAGAGAGGTCCAGAGCAGATGTCACCTCCTTGGGAGCCAAAGCACTACTGACTATTCTTGCTTTTCGATTTAACACCACGAGTTGGCTTCTTTCCCATTGGTCGAGGGATAGAACGTGCCCGTTTTCCTATTGGTTGACCTGTTTAGGGAATACTTTCTGATTGGTTCTGCGGCGTTCTTTGGTGAAAGATACCGCCGATCTTGTCAGGAAGTATCGGGTGGTATTTCGACTCTATTTACTTCCGCGTTATCAAATACGTCCGGTCTTGGGTCGGAAGTATGGGGTGTCTCTCTACTTTTATAACTTCTGGTCACCAGATACGTCCTGCTTTGCCAGGAAGTATTGAGTGCTTCTCGACTAATATAACTTCTGCGGTCACTAGATACGTCCGGCCTTCTGTCAGGAAGTATTGACTGTACAAGTTATTTATAATTGTGCCCGCTTTAAACCTATTTCCTATGTTTGGTTGCTACTTCTTTCCTCCAGTTACCTTGTTCTTTATTAAATCTTTGAAAATCATACATTGTACATGCATAGTGGGTCGGGGGTGCATACAATTATATACAAATTATGACATATATTTATTTATTCTCTCTCTTTATATACACTGGTGTCCAAAAAATAAGAAACTTAACCAATATTGAAAAATTTCTCAAAAGCTAATTTATTAACAAATATAAAATTTAGTATACAAATAGTTTAAACTATGGAGAATTTGACTAGCTATATGAAAATTGAAAAATATTTGAAATTATGAAATATCCTAATTATTACCAAAATACCCAAAGCTAAGGTTCCAGATCTTAAAGAAATAAGATATCAATAGGGAGTATGATCACCTCTAACAGCTATCAAGGTCTCACAGCGAGCCCTCATACTGTTTACCAGACTTTGGAGGAGGTCCAGGGGTAGTAAACCCAACTCCTCCAATAGAGCAGTTCTTAGCTCAACGAGGGTTCTGGGAGAGGGGTGATGAGCTCCAATACGCCTCGCTAGAGCATCCCACACATACTCTATTGGATTCAGGTACGGAGATCTGGCTGGCCAATCCATCCTTCGAATATTCTCACTCTGGAGATATTCATTGACTAGCCTAGCCCTATGCGGACGAGCATTATCGTCCATAAAAATTAAATTGTGACCAATTTGATCTCTATAAGGTCTTAGATAGGGCTCAAGGATCTCGTCCCTGTACCTTTGGGCAGTTAAAGTGCCCCCAGAAAAAAATGTGGAGGGGTGTGCGTCTGCTAGAACTGATGCCAGCCCAGAATAAGAGACTGCCCCCTTTAAAACTGTCTATTTCCCTGATGTTACTGGGATGATAGTGGGTTCCAGGCTTCCTCCAGATGAAAACTCGTCGAGGATCTGTGTTTAAACTAAATATTGACTCGTCACTGAAGAGAACATTGGCCCACTGATCATGAGTCCAGGCGTGATGTTCCAAGCACCAATTCAAGCGGGCTCTCCTGTGAGCAGAGGTTAAAGGGATACAGACCATTGGTCGTCTTGAATAAAGAGCACCTTCGTGAAGCCTTCGGTAAACAGTTTGTCTTGAAATTCTTGTTACAGTAGCACTTGAGAGTTCATTAGAGAGTTGAATAGCTGTCATCTCCCTATGGCGCTTGGCAGTTACGACCAGATAACGGTCTTCAAAGGTAACTGTTTTTCTTTTTCTACCAGAACCTTCTTTTCTTTTGATTGTTCCTGTCTCAATGAACTGTTTCCATATTTTGCTGACCACAGATTTATTCACATTTAGCCATTTTGCTACTTCAACTTGTGATTGCCCTGCCTCCATTCTTCCAACAGCTCTCCATTTTAAATCATCTGCTAAAATTTTTCGTAAACTCATAATTAACTAAGGATTAAATAAAATTATAATTGGACAATTCTTAGATGGGGTAAACGACACGCCAAATAGCACACTTATAAAGACAAGCAAAAATTTGCATATTTTCAATTTTACCGAATCGAATGGTTGCGATAAATAAATTCTACGACTTAAAATACCTAATTTAATTACTTTTTAGCTTTTAGCGTTGTATATTTTAAAACATATCATTAAAAAACAAAAGTTTCTTATTTTTTGGACACCAGTGTATTTATATTTTATATATTACTAGCGGACCCGCCCGGCTTCGCCCGGGTTTTACCTGAGTAAAGGTTTGTCTAACGAATCTCTCGATAAAGTTAACATTTTTCCCGGTCCCTTGAAAAATACTCGATAAGTTGAATAAAATCAATATTAATTGGTTCCCTCGGTAATTGGAAGTTAAAGGAATAGTATCTTGCCTTTGAATAATATCATTATTCTTGTCTCAAATAAATTGCCGTGTCATCCTGAATTTTGTCTTTCCTAATTTTCTACATTACAAAATCATCGTATCATCATGATAATATTTAGAGCAGATTGTTGAATTATAACAGATAAATTAGAATATTTATCTTGATTATTTCTAGGCGAAAAGTTATTTCAAAAATTTTATTTGCTAGAAACCTTCCCAGTACTATACTAAATAACTTCCCAAAGTTTCATGGCGATCCAATGAGTGGTTTGGTCAGGCATAAAGGACAAACAAACAGACATACATTCATTTTTATATATATAGATTAACAGTAATTAAACGTAACAGTAAGAAAATGTTGATTTTAAAATATTTTAATTTTAAAATATTTTAATTTTTTCATATTTTAAATATGTAAATAGAGTCTCTTAAGAAAGACCACCTAAAAACATGAATCAACTTGTTTCTCCTGTTGGTGGTCTCTCATTGAAGATTCTAATTGCTATTAAAGAATCTCTAATAGACCTTTAATAAGAGACTGCCTCTTGGAGAGACGGTGTAGCTACGAAATGGATATTCCCGGCTTCGCCCGGATTTTACCCGAGTAAAGGTTTGTCTAACGAATCTCTCGATAAAGTGAACATTTTTTCCCGGTCCCTTGAAAAATACTCGATAAGTTGAATAAAATCATTATTAATTGGTTCCCTCCGTAATTGGAAGTTAAAGGAATAGTATCTTGCCTTGGAATTGTATCATTATTCTTGTCTCAAATAAATTGCCGTGTCATCCTGAATTTTGTCTTTCCTAATTTTCTACATTACAAAATCATCGTATCATCATGATAATATTTAGAGCAGATTGTTGAATTATAACAGATAAATTAGAATATTTATCTTGATTATATCTAGGCGAAAAGTTATTTCAAAAATTTTATTTGCTAGAAACCTTCCCAGTACTATACTAAATAACTTCCCAAAGTTTCATGGCGATCCAATGAGTGGTTTGGTCAGGCATAAAGGACAAACAGACATACATTCATTTTTATATATATAGATTTTATCTTATATTATTATTTATTATATTTATAAACATGAATATTGTAGGTTTTAGATATTTAAAATTTTATAGCAGTTATACATACTCGTGAATTGATACGCGAGCATCTCAAAACATTCTTGTTCCCCGAAGAAGTTTGGCGAGTTGCCTCACGAAATATTGGAAAATCGAACTTTATGATCCAAAATAAGCATGTTTAAATAATATAAATATGTGATGTGCAATATAGTACAGTTCCGGATAGTTGGTTACTTTAGTACGCTCCAGGAATTGGGTTTACCTCATCCAGAAAAGGCAAAAGCTGTTAAAGAACAACAGTTGTGGGCTAAGGCCATCAATAAAGCTAAAGGTATCAAGATCCGTATGATGAGATGCACTCAAGAGCTCCATCAGGAAACGAGAGCTCCTCAAGAAAAGGAGCAAGAAGCAATGGGACAAGAAGATAGGTGGTGTCAAGAAACAACAGGAGAAATGTAATGCCAATATCCAGAAGAGAAAGGATGAGAAACTGAAGAGGAAAATAAAGAAGCGCAAGTAAACTGTGCCATTTGACTTATACACCACACATAAGAAACCTGTAAATAAGTAAGTGAAAAACTTGTATGTTTACTTTTAATGTTGATGTGAAAGAGAGAGAGAGAGATAGTACAGTTATTATTATTTACTATATATATAAAGATTATGCATTTTGTTGCTATTATACAGGATAAAGTAAAAAAAATACTATTTAATATAAGGACAAACAAGAGTCCAGTGAAAATTGATATCAGAAAAAGATTAGTCAAAACCTATATATGAAGTATGCGATTGCATAGATCACAGAGTAATGGCAATTTATATTATAAGAAGGAAAAATATTGGGGCTTTTTTTTCTTAATGAAATTGGAAATATTTTGAAGAGTAGAGATAATTAATTGAAAAATAATATATTTTTAATGAAGAAATTTTAAGAAAAGTTAAAGAGAGAGATTGATGAAATGAGAAAGAAAAAAGATACTTGTTATACTATAAAAATAATTGCGCTTGATACAAAAATATGTGGTAGCTAGAAAATGAAAAGAGGAAGGATGAGATGAGAAATGATTTACTTGTTCAAGAATGATCTTTGTCATATTGCCAAATGACTACAATTGACCAAATCGAGAGTGATATAAAATTAGAATAGGTATAAATTTAGAATAATGGGTAAAAAATAGAATAATTTGATGCATAGATGTCCTACAACACTTTCCCCAAGTCAAAGGAAAATATGCAGGAAGAAAAATGGCAGCAATCAAGTGGAACGTACCATTAGTCGTGCTAGAGGGAACCATTTCAATTAGAATCCAGAGTTCTGAAGTATAAAGAAATATGGCTGCTTTCTCAATTTTATCAAAATTTTCTAAATATTCTGCTAAATACATGCCTCGTTATTTTTATACAATAATTCTTTTATATATATTTAATCTAACCATTTTTAAAATTATATATTGCTAAAGAATATATATTTTATTTTAAATTTTGAATATATTCTTTACTAAAAACAAACCTTTTAATAATTGAAAATAAAAATAAGAAATTATTAAACATTTCGAACAATTTTCTAAATTTAACGAAATTATTATTAATTTGACCTATTAAAAGATTTTTTTTTTCAAATTGTGTCTGTGAATAAAGAAGTGAAGTCAATAATATGTTAATTGAAATAAATAGAGAAGTGTTATATTAATATAAAAACAAACAAATTTTAAAAAAGGTTTTTATTGATATACAAAATATATATTGACTTAAAAGATGAAGAGGAAGACAATACATAAATAGGAAATATTTCACAGTCAGGAGATCGTATATTTAGCATATATATAACAACCTCCGATCCCTTTACAGGATTACATATGGCACATAATATTTTGATTAGTATTTTAAGTTTATAATCAAAATATACTTGTGGTAGTTATACTTTGCAAATATTATTTGCCTTTTTAGTAAATTTATTTGAAATTATATAATATAATACACACATATTTTTATATATTTAAAGAACAAATTTTAAAATATTTTACGTTTTATCATATTGATTTTAAGTATAAACTTCAAATATTTTTATTTAAAAAAAGAGAACATTTCGATCTTAATATAAAAAATTGACATTAATTTCACACTGGGATATTATATAAATGATTTTTTCAAAACATTCCTATATTATTAGTATTAATTATTATTAGTGTATAAAATTATTATTATTGTTAATAGAATAAAATTATTTTATAGTGATTATATGGATCACTCAAAATCCAATGCGGTTAATTTTCTTAAAATATATCAGATATTTTAAAAATATCCTTTTCGATTTTTGTAATTTTTAAAAGAAAAATAAAATTATTTTCTTAGTTATTGGTGGATTTACTCGTTGCTTCGTATTTCTTAAGTCAGACATACATTATAATTGTATCGGATATATCTTTGAAATCACATCAAATATGTTTTTAAAAAATATTAATTTAAAACATTGTTTTGAAATGACCGCGTTGATTTCTGAGAGTTTCTCATTAAAGTATACATTTTTAAAAATTCTTATAAAAATATTGATTATTCTATAAAACGATTAATAGTTCTCAGGCTAAAATTTTTCAAATAACTAATATTAAACGTATTTATATTAAATTTTATTATTAGTTTATTTTATAAAAGGAGTTAATTGAAATGCTTACTTAAAAAAATCTATATCTCTATTTTATAAGAGAGATAAAAAATTGTCTGTATAAAGATAAATATTTCCTGTATATAAAAAAAATAGTATAAAAATAGGCTAGATTAGATGAGATATGTACAGATTGCACTATTTATACGTTGTACTTTCAGGAAAAATAAATATATTGCAATGTGTATAGAATATATTTGGAAAGAAAATGCATTTATATCCTTTTTAAAATAGATAATCTATATTTAATATATTTTATTAAAATTTGCAAATTTTTAAATTTTAAATAGCTAATACCATTATATGCTTGTAATTATATACATGTATAAGGGATCTCAATTTCTTTTAAAATGAAAGTGTCAGATACAATAGCCATGGATTTGCAGAATGAAAATCGTTTGACATTTATCCCCCTATTTCAGATATTTAAAGTAAGAATTGAGTGAGAAAAATATCTGAAGATGACTTTTAAGGACTATATGTATATTTCTAAAATAATTCTTTAAAAAGCAATATCAGAATATTATCCTAATATTCAATATATAAAATATATAATGAAAATTCGTTGTTACAATTGAAGTATTGAAAATATATTAATATTTTTTATATATTTTGACTCATAAATTATTTTTATATTCATTTTCAATTCAATATAAATCGTATATATAATAATAAAATAATCAATAATCATAGATGTTTTAGCGATCGATATGGGTAAGTTATATCGAAATACATTACTTTCATATCTTAATAAATGAAAAGATTTGTTAAAAATAAGATCTGAAGTAGTATAATAGTTAACTATGACAGTTTCAATGGTAGATTTTATTATATTTACTTCTCTTCGGTTTGAGATCATACCTTTGTACATATATAAAACTTGTTCTAAAAAAAAGGCAATAAATAAACCTACACACCATTATATTGATGATAATAGTTTATATTTTTATAATATATATATATTTACCCTATCAAATTTGCCCAAAATTTGACCCCTTCTAAATTCATGAATTTATAAACTTAAAATGAATCCTTTTTTGCCATATTTTATAATGTGATTTTTAAAATTTTATATTGATTAAAATATCGTATTTTAAATATATATTAAATGTTATACATCCTGATCATTTTGAATACTGCGATTTATTTTTCATAATATATATTTTTATTAATAGAAATTTTATTATATATATATATATATATATATTATATTGTAACCGAAGTAGTTGTTTAACCTCTTTTTGTGGTCTACCTTTTCAATATCAATGGCAGTATATTAAGCATTGTACACCATATTCAAATCTTAAATGATGTAATGTCGTTGCTTATTATTTATCCTCTAAAATATCTATGCTATATTTTAGCTACAACCTAAAGTTCTGAAAGATATGTGGATATAAAATACAATCATGTTCCTAAAGACATGAAACGTGCCTAATGGACTATTTTTTGATAATAAAATATATTATTAATAGAAAATAATTTGCTTATAAATAACGAATTTTATTGATTAAAATTGAGTAGATATTTTTCGTTGATTTTATTTGAATCAATGTCTACTAAAATTAGAGGAAAATAATATATTAATAAATATATTTGTACCAGACAAATATTATTTTAAACACACCACAATCAAATTTAAGCGGCCTTATTTCATTTTTCATTAGATGATATAAACATAGAAATATGTTATTTACAGAATTACACATAATGTCTATTTTCTTTTTAATACTACTCACAAATATATTTTAATATGCATAGATCTTATACCAAATGTGCATCTTTAAATATAAATTATTAAAATATATACAAAAACAATATACAAATTGTGAAAAAGTAAAAAAAAAAAGAGTTTAGTTAATAAAAACACACCCAAACATAAATACACAAAAAATGAATCTATAAACACAAAGATATATAAAATTATTTAATATAAAAAAATGAAAAATAAAAATACAATATGGCGGCTATATTATAAAAAAAAACTAAAAAAAAAATTCTCATAATCTTTATCTTAAAGACTAAAACCAATGATTTGTCCCATAATGCCATTTTAAATAAGTAATATCAAAAATAAAGTTAAGATATATATATTTTATAAATATATATCTTTTTAGGTTTATATATACATCACAATGTATTAAGACATTTTATAGGCAGAAGAACTAGTGGGGGAAAGGTATTGGCAGTTGGATTATAAAAAAAACGGTAGATTACAAGTAGTGGCGATAGAAAAATCTCTCAATGCCACAATTCGTATCACAATCAGAAAAAAAAGGAAAGAGGAATCTAAAATAGAAAGACTTCATTCAGGAAAAAAAGCTTCAAGTGGATCCTGATTTAAGCTTGCTTTCCAATTCATTTTCTTGACGAATGAAGTGCCTTTGTAATGGTGTGATCAGCATTTGCAATGGGAAGGCGCTGATGAGGGCTAGCATGACAAATTGGAATAGGTTGATCTGCACAACAGAATCTTTATTAACATGAGATTTATACAAATTTCCACATAATACAAATTCCTATCCCTGGTGTTGTATATATATATATATTAATTAATTGTTCCACAGAGTGTGTGTAAGCTCACAGGTAAATAGGCGCTAACCGAAAGAAGAAAAAAGTTCCTTTGTATAATATTAGTTTCCTTTTTATATTTTGTTCTCTCTCTTGTAAATCAATAAATATAATGTTTAATTAATAATTATTGGAATCAGTTTCATTAATAATTCTAAGCAAAGTCAACACCTGGACACTTTATTTTTCCGTGTGTGTGTGTTTATCATTACTCTTTACAATTCATTCTTTCATACTTCATCCCTAAGGTTAGAAATAATTGTTATTTCTCCTTAAAAATAAATTTCGATTTTTCGTTCAAAAGAAACATTTGCGGGATAATTGTCAAAGGTCGTTCTACTAACATGAGATTATTTATTGGACTAAGAAACATCAGGTAAACATGGTTATACAGAATCTTTAACATGAGTGTATTTATTGAACTAAGAGACATTAAGACTAAACATGACCATACAGAATCTTTACCATGAGTTTACTTATTGGACTAAGAGACATCAAATAAACATGGCCATATAGATCCTATGGATAGATATAGCAGGATGATAGATAGGAAGACCAACCTGAAGGATATGATGTCCAGAATTGGCCTCCCAGACAAAGAGTGGGAACTGGAGAAGGGAAGCAACTGAGGCTGCCGTACTCATGATCCCTAGAAGTGGATTGAAATGGTCAGCCGGGAACCTGGATCATCACAATATCATAATTAGAACATTAAAGACACTATGTTTCCTTAAATAGAGTCTAGGGCAAGGGTCGGCAAACTTTTGAGTCGGAAGAGTAAAAAATTACAATTTACAGAATTTCAAAGTCTTTAAAGAGTCACATTTTTCTTGCCAACAATAAATAATACTCGCATAAATAATATTTACGTATGGAACTATATAAAGATCCACAGTTTCACATCCAAAGAGCCGCATGTTGCTCACCAGCTGCACTTTGCCGACTCCTGATCTAGGGGGATAATTTTAGTGAGAGAATAAGAATCTGAGATTTCAACGTACTATATATTCCGTGTTGAATAATAATGAATTGGTAGAGAATTTCAACTATGATATCATTTATACCAGAAAGTCGTTTCTTTTATTTGACGTTAGCAAGTTTTAGAGCACAAACGCTCTTCAACTGACTTTATAGCGTCAAAATGACAATATTTATCTCAGTTTAGCGTTATAAAGCCTGTCGAAGAACGTTTGTGCTCGAAAACTTGTTCATTTTGTAAATGAAAGAAACGCTATTCTAGTATGAGTGGTAATATATAGACAGAATACTATGTCTATAAACGAAATGGTTCATGGTCACCTTAAGCTGGATATGGCTTTCTCCTTTACAGCTGTGGACCACAACAATCACTGGGTATGTGTAGGAACCCTCAGAATGTCGGTCTTAAACCGCTATTTGCTTTAAAAGATGTAGTAACTGTACCCTAGCCTTGGTATCAGACTTTCCCAAGAAGCTTCCGGCATGGATTGCATATATTTCCTATTTGTGAGCTCATAAATGGAATAAGCATGGCCTATCAATACTCTAGCGCCATGCCCCCATCTTTTTATCCCTAGTTCACGTGGTACAGGCCATAATAATCATGATAAATAGTTAGCTACTGCTTTTACTGCAAGTGCACTGCATATTTACACATGTGGAAAGCAGTTCGACTTTTTCACGTGTAGAGCTCTTTTTGGCTTCTTGCATTCACTTGTGGGGTTGGATTCTCGCAATAATCAGGAGCCATTAAAGATATTTTTCAGTAAAAAAAAAAGAGGCTAAAGCGGGATTCGATCCCGAATCATGGTTGTCTAAAACCGACGGTGTAAACCATTCCTCCACCAATCCTATATCTCAAGCAGTCTAATATCTCTTAAATACCGTGGTTCCCTCAAGATATTTACCGGGCTCGCAGGTAGGACGTAGCAACAGCGACCAATAGAGACCTCAGGACGGTGACTGCAGCTACAGAGAAATACACGGCCACCTCGTGGTGAAACAACTTGCATACTAGAATGCTGGCAAGAGTGACTGTAGTGAAGGAAACCGTCCAGAATCCAGACTGGTACTGACGAAGTCTCTTGAGATCGGGGTCATTCTCTGCAACACAGACAAACCTTGTCATCTCTGAAATGGACAAGATACAAAGTATAGTGTCATTCTAGTAGAATAGTGGCTAATTGCTAACATGTAACCAGCCTTGAACCAGTAGTCATCAACAGAATTTATTTGAATTGCCTCGGTGGTAAAAGGTTAGACCTAAAAAAGACATAAAAACGCAATGATGATACTCAGGTATTGACTGAATCCAAATTAAGATCGGCTGCAAAGATATATTTTTCTCCTTATATTAATAACGACTTCATCTCTGAGGAAAAGTCGGACTGTCACACTATATGCTTCAAATGCATGGAATCAACTTCAATTTTCTAAGGCACTAAGATGAAAGACATAGAATACTTATTTTTATAGAGATATTATTCTTTTAAAAATTCCTAAGGATATATATATATCCTATATCACGACTTTGATAAATAAGCCCTCAACAATGTCTTTGGATCTATTAGCTATCAAGTTGATATGGTTCAACATCAATTCATCAGGCTTCAATCCAGTCTAAATGACAATCAAACAACTTTATTGACATCTCGTCAATCTTTACACTCAAAGGGAGTTATAAGGTAATAATAATGGTAGGAATGAAGAGAGATATATACAATCGACGAAGCCCTCTCCGAGGGCACGTCCGTATCAGGAGCTTAAAGCCGCCTTGAATCTAGACAGATCCCTGCCATTTGGGGAGTTCATGTTCGGAACATGTTTGATGATAATGTCGAAGAATTTGTCGAGAAGAATCTTGTCTAAATGGATGTCATTGGTTGTCTAGCTGATGTCACGACTGATCTCTAAATCTCAATAATGTCATATTACACAAAATATGTCTTGTTGATTTGACAGACTTTGATACTAAGACTACAGCCATGTTTTAGTATCAATTTGGTGGTTCATTGATGCTACGGTTATATAAAATCAACTACCATATATTATTACAGATTAGATGTCTCAATTTTGTCACTTACCATTTGAAGCCTTGTTAATGCCTCGGTCCATAATCATGCCAGACAGCGGACTTAGGACAAACCCGGACAACTGGGCTAAGCCGAACAGACGAATGTACCAGGAAGCTGCACATAGTCAAATTTAATTATTTATATCATAGAGACAATTCGTAATAAGTTTAGAAAGAGAGAAAATTAAAAATTAACGGGTAGGCGTAACACAATGTTTCTTTTAAACCTGTACTTTAAGGTGTGGTTGTATTACTTTAATTATTTTTATAAAATACGAATGCATTTAGAGTGAGAAATTCTGCTATTGGTCATTTTCCATATGATTTATAAATACAAAATTGAACTAAATATTGTTTCTATGTAAAAGTTACAATAAAATAACATGGTCTCCACCTGGATACCATGGTTTAGGGCTATAGCCCTCTTCAGCCCAGGGTGAACTTTATTCCATGAGATCCACAAGGGATCTAATGGAATCTTAACAATGCGCCAAAAGTAAAAGGTGCTAAAAGGTACAACGTCCTTAAGTTTTGTTCATGAGCGTAGTTCCATCTCCAAATCAACCTAACCTAAACTAACCTAGCCTAATGTAACCTATCTGAACCTAACCTAGAGTGTATTGGTACACTCGGCGGCACCTTGCTATTAGTGATCCGCAGATAAATGAGTACATTAATAAGAATAATTTTGCAAATATTTTTTATTTTATTCAATAAAAACACGCTATATGGATTTTATTTATACAGTTAAACCTGTCTATAGCGCCCCCTCTTTGGACTCACCAATGTACTATAGAGAGGGGGTGCTATAGACAGGTCACTTTTAATGTAAATCGCATCGTACTACGTATTTGAAATCGGGCGCTATAGAGAGGGAGGCGCTATAGACAGGTTTAACTGTATATCTTTCTACAAAATATTCAATACAAGAATGTGGTTTAAAGACAGTGGAGGATTCAAGTTGCTTTTGTGGTATTGAGGAACAAACCTCAAGACATCTACTGATCGATTGCCCAGCATTTCAAGATTATAGAATGAAGAATGAACTAGTTGTTTGTGAACTTAACGATTTGATTTCCGATAAAAAATAATATTCAAAGATCAATTCATTTTGTAAATACATTCTAAACTTTCTACAAAATCTGGATCTCTAATGTTTTCATGCGTTGAATAATGTAAATAACTTATGTAAATAAACTTTTCTCCTTGTTTGGCGCAAGTATCCCTTGCGGGATATAGCGCTTTGGAAAAAAAAAAAAAGAATGTGGTTTTGATGCATATGGTGAGGGTTTTCTTTATGTTATAGTGAATTTCTTTTCAGAAGTTGAAAAGATCTAAGAAATTGGCCAGAAACAGATAAAAACGAAATAGTTCCTGGCGATATCTAAAAATTTGCCAAGGTTATCACTCTTCGAATTTACGTCACGTCCATTGATTAGAACAACATCAAAATACCCTTGAAATTTGATATGAACAAATAGTGATTTTGTAATAGATGTGTTAGCTTTTTTTATAAGTTATTTTTCATAGATTAATATATTTATATTTTTGACCAGATGACTGGGTTACTTTACATGTATATATTTGGTTTTAGAAATTATGTAAATTAGTTAGTTATGAAGGGAATTAAAAAGTATTAATTTATTTGAGGTGTTGGTGATTACTCTGCTCGATGATAGAATAGGAAAGTCTTAGCTCTCAACAAGATGCCTTGAAATCTGTCCAAAGAAGGTCCTATATTAAACTAATGTACACACAAAGCTTTATTAAGACCACCGGTCTTATACAGATTCACCACAGGAAGAAAGGAATCATAGATAATCTCCTGTTATATTAAGCTAATACCTCTTCTTCTTATTCTTTCTTATCTCCACACAATAATATTAAGGTATCAAGCTTGTAAAGCTTGAGACTTTTGATGATGTCTGCCGGGGAAGAGTAGAGCTCATCAATGGATGATTCAATACAGTCAATAATGTGTTTTGGGGTTGCAGGTTGAGAATTGCACTTAGTAAATAGTGGGTAAACCTTGCAACCATTCTGGAAAGTCATTGTCCGTAGATGACCAGACTTAAGTATGGAAATCAAGGAAAGCTAATACCTGATCAAAGAGATTGGCATAACATGGTGCCATCCATATATAGTCTTAAAACATTTGCTATTCGACCATATGGAAAGATGGCAATGGAAAGATTCTCAATTCAATTTAGATAATCAAAACAGATTAGTATAATTAACAAAAATCAAGAAGATCTATCTACCACTAAGTCGGCCTGCCACTGAGTAGTGCTTCCAGTCTTAATGACAAGTGCAGCCGCATTCTACTTCACCCAATTATGATGGTTGTCAAACAGACACCATCAAGGGTCACAACTTGATACCTTAAAATGATTGAGTGTGTGGGGATAAGAAAGAAGAAGAAGAAGAGAAGAAGACCAACACTTCGATACTTCCAAAGAAACATCAAGAAAAAGGTAGTTTCCCTTTTAATGGAAGATATCACCAATACCTATTATTGAGATCAGTCAGAACACAAATATATTGACATTCACTGCCATCCAACGTCTAAAAAGGTCGATGTAGTTGCCCTGTTTACTACAAATATACACCCTAAATCTACTATGGTCAGGGAGGATCACATTCATCTAACGTCCAAAAAGGTCGATGTAGTTACCCTGTCGGTGTCCGTGGCCGTCCATACGGTCAAGCCAGAGTGCCATGGAGCCAGCGTAGTTGACAGTGTAAACCAGCAGCCAGGAGAACCACACCGTGAGCATGAGGTAGGTACTGGAGAATAGAGAAGATGTCAGAGGCAAGGTTGGTCGACGTTTCTCCACGGTCACCACTCCGGACAGCTTCCCGCTCACCGCTGCACGTACAAGCTTATGTCCATAGTTAATCTAAAATACCCATTCCAAGAGTCTAGCATCAGTATCACTATAAAATGAAGTTCCAAAAATGCAATATAATAGTGGTATGGTAGATTAAACTGGCGAAACTGCTGGGAGGGTTCACCACTGATGAGCCAGACCCTCCCATTAATGTTTCCATTGCAGTAAGGGCAGTAGAAATTGTTTTATTTTAAAAAGAATCATACGCGTCTATAATAGTTTCGAATTTTGATAACAGGTGTCTGTCTCTCAGAATATACAAGACACCAGAGAGATACAAGATAGAGAATTCCAAAGAGTAGTTGTTTATGGTAGTTTCCTAAATTCCACCTAGTTTTGTGGAAGAGAAACAAAAATGATTTTAAGAAAAATGGAACCTCCTAATTGTGCATCTAAAAGTTGCTGATGGCTTGTGCTATCTGTCGTAATAAATATAAACTAATCGTTAATTTTTTTTAATTATATCAGAATTATGCAAATATTCTTTCTTGATTAATTAAGAAAAGCTAACCTACAGCAATGAGGGTCAACAACCCGAACCGCGTACGTGGTAAGCTTATATATATATATATATAGTGTATAAATATTATTTTTCGAAACTATTATAGACGCGTATGATTCTTTTACAAATTTAACAATTTCTACTGTCTCTACTGCAATAGAAAAATTAATAGGAGGGCCTGGCTCATCAGTGGTGAACCCTCCCAGCGGTTTCGCCAGTTAAACTGAGCCAGACCCTCCCATTAATTTTTTTTCATTGCAGTAAGGGCAGTAGAAATTGTTTAATATGTAATAGAATCATACGCGTTTATAATAATGAATTAAATAATGAATCATAAATATTATTTTTAATTAAATATCTATATATGGATTTAAATATCTATATATATCCTGCCGCTACATCAGGCCTCTCATCCGGGAGGCATTTACCATCATCGGGCGGCCCCCTGACCTGCAGGGCTAAGTCTTCGGGCATGGCCTAGACGATGACGCCCTGGCTATCCTGACGTCTGCCAAGACACACATCTATAGTACTTCCTCGGTGTGGAACTGAGGAGTGTACAAGAAGACCTTGTCTGGAGGAGGACTCTTTCAAGGTGGGGAAGCCTTCCTTGCTGAAGACATTTGTATATAAATTCCCCTACACTTTATATGCCCTTTTATTCTTTTATTTTTCCACCTTTGTAAAATTTGATTGAAAGAATCAATAAAATTGTTTAAATTGTCAATTGTCTATATATGGATTGCGCTTTCTATTTTAAAAAAGTATATAGCTATGGATATATGTAAATAATAATAAAATGTCTGAACAAAGAGTGTCGACCTGTACATATGTAGATATGTGGTGTACTTAGAGTAAAAACAGTCGCTAGCTACCCAACTATAATTATTATTGTTTATACCACGTATACTCTGGATAAGTAGAACACAGTATAATCTCCAGGAGAAGACACTCACGCTAGAAGACATCTCTCTACAAAGGACAGTTTTCATTTACAAAATTACTGATTTTTTTGCTAATTATCAACTCTCCGGTAAGAGAACACCTCTCCATAAAGGACACCTTAGGTGTGAAACTAGGTGTCCTTTACAGAGAGGTTCTACGCTACCCACTATGATTATCATGGTTTGTATCATGTGTACTCTGGATAAGTAAAAAAAAATACTCACTGGGAAGAGCTGGTGGCAATCCACATGTGGCTTTCCTATGAGGACATGGCGAAACTGCAATAAGATCAACAATCAGCATCAGTATGTTCGAATATCTTCGATGGACTTACTAGGAAGGACACAGAAAGTCCCAACGGACTCCGGATAGACTGCAGCTATCTCCTTGCAAGTCGCTCTGAGAGCAGGTCTAGACTCTCTGATCCGATCGTGTGGCAAGACAAACATGGTCATGGGCAGTAGGATGAGGCTACAGATCGTCAGCATGGAGGTCACCCAGCGCCAAGCCAGTCCAGCATCATAAGCGTACTGCGCCACATAACATATGTAATTATCAGAATACATCGTTATTCTAATTCATCAAGTAAACGCTAAGATCAAAATATCAACGATTCAACCCTACACTCATAGACAAAACTTAAGGAAGTTTTACCTTTTAGCATGTATATTGGTATTCAAGCAATAACTGGCCTTATCTGTATTTCTTGAAAATAAAGATACTTCAGCCAGTGAATCTTTTTTTTTTTACCTCAACGTTTCGACAAAAATCTTTTGTCCTCGTCAGGAGAAAACAAAAAGTAGAACACTTGGCAAGGCGTTAAAAATTATTCTCTATAGAATATTTTTAAAGCCTTGCCAAGTGTTTTAATTTCTGTTTGCTCCTAACGAGGACAGAAGATTTCTGTCGAAACGTCGAGTAAATAGAAAGATTTACTGGCCGAAGTATCTTTATTTTCAAGAAATATGAATGCCGGCCAGGCAGCCTCTATCTTTACGATTATCTGTATTGTTTGTGAAATCTATCCACTGTTTACACAAACTAACAGCGAATAAGGTTAGAGGAAAATCGAAAACATCATAGCTTATCAAATATAAACTGCCAGCTGGAGACTGTTGTTTAGGCTTATGATAATCGTTAACCCAGCGAGGGCTTTGATTTAATGAGATCCACAAAGGATCAAATGAGAGCCAGATTAATTATTTATTGCATCCATAGATGGCGTGAGTGTGATGGGATGGTCTTATTGAGATGGGCTATGTTCATTTCCCCCTTGCCAGGAGGGTCTTCAGAAGTCCAATAATGAAACGAATACTTGGTCGTCTCAAAGGGTTGACCATCAGTCGGTCGCACATCTGTGATTTCACTTTTTTCTAAAGTTCGTTTCTCCACGAGCGACCTACTTCAAGATGGCCGTTGTAAAGGAACGTGTTGTATGGGGAATACACCCAATGGCAGTATTTAACTAGAAGGAACTGTCCTTGTTCTCAGGCAGACTTTGTATCTTCTCTTCAATATTTTATAGCCACACAAAAGCCATATTTTTTTGCTTCAAGGTTCAAATGAGAGATTCAGAGTTTTCCAAAGAGATGTTTAACTGACAAAGTAGATAGGCCAATCCTATTGACGAAATATCTATTATGACAGAAGAGATAAACTTTCTTCCTCAAAATACAATGCATTAGCTTTTCTCAAATTCTAGGAAAACAGTGGAATTAATCCAATGATGAATCCAACTTGAAGAAAGGTCGATCTCAATCTCCACTTTCTATAGATAATTGTGATGTCTACTTCTAATTGAATTAAATAAATATAAAAATATTTGCAGAGTTTCTTTATTCAGAAATTGGAAAGCAAGCTTTCGCGCGGTCGCACTTCATTAGGCCACTGGCTCCGCAAAGGATATTCTGTTTACTCATATGGGGGAATCCTTTATGGAACGGATGTGTTCTTAATAAAGACTTTTTATTGTTGCATTCCTAGAAATAAGTAAAAATAAATTATCAATGATCTCATTGATTCATCAATGAGAAACTTACCTCCAAAAATATGAAGACGACCGCTGAAGCACTGAAGGCTCCACTGTACAAGGAGATAATGGTAGAACGTTGTTTTGGGAACAGATTCGCCACCTGGAAGCATCCAACAGTTTCAATAATTTTCGATAAAATGATTTTCACAACCAATAAGAACACTATAATAATGCTCTTATCACAAATCACCAACTTTGCTAAATATAAGAAAAACATAAACTTACATTAGAGTAATATAGATCTTTCGGGCATACCTCTCATTAGTACAGGAAAGGCTGAAAATTGCAGAGATCTAACAAGAAACTAGAATAATCAACTCGTTCTGAACGAAGAGAGAGTACTGGTGAAGTATAAATATTGTGGCGAAGAAATATAATTTATATTTATTATTTAATTTAATTATTCAATGAAAATATTTGAAACAGATTTATTATTTTATATTTGTAAAACCATCATTTAGTTATCTAGCTTGCTTTCTCGATATTCTCTAGCTGTAGATAGTTTCATTAATTTGTTAATAATTGTCGACTAGTCGTACTGACGTCATCAATAAATACTTTTACATCTTCAGATATATAAAGACTTGATTTCTACGCTACAATATCATCATTGCTGGAATAGACCAAAGGTAAACGCGACGAAAAAATAAAGAAAGAAACTTGTCGAATTTTACTTTGGCCTCTTCCAGCAATGATATCATGCGATCCTTCTATTCTAATAAAATCATTGTATATTAGCTTAGGATTAATAAGAGAATAAACACATCAATCTTAAGAATATTGTCAAATAGCTAGACAGTGAGTTAACGGGAGTTCTGACTTGACTGTAATTCATTGCTGGGTTCCACTATTCTGGGCTAATCTCTCATCAGTAAAGGAAAGGCTAAAAATTGCTGAGGTCTAACAATAAACAAGTATAATCATCTCATTCTAAACAAGGTACTGGTGAAGTAGAAATATAATCATTGTAGATTAGCTTAGGATTAATAAGAGAATAAACACATCAATCTTCAGAATATTGTCAAATATATCGACAGTGAGTTAACGGGAGCTTTGACTTGAATGTCATTCATTGCTGGGTTCCACTATTCTGGGCTAATCTTTCTTTATTTACTAATCAAATCATTCTAAACAAGGTACTGGTGAAATATAAGTATCATAATTGTAGAGAGGTTAATCAGAGATTAAGCACATCAATCTTCAGGATATTGTCAAGTAGCTCGACAGTGAGTTAAAAGGAGCTTTGACTTGACTGGGTTCCACTATTCTGGGCATATCTCTCATCAGTAAAGGAAAGGCTAAAAATTGCTGAGGTCTAACAATAAACAAGTATAATCATCTCATTCTAAACAAGGTACTGGTGAAGTAGAAATATAATCATTGTAGATTAGCTTAGGATTAATAAGAGAATAAACACATCAATCTTCAGAATATTGTCAAATATATCGACAGTGAGTTAACGGGAGCTTTGACTTGAATGTCATTCATTGCTGGGTTCCACTATTCTGGGCTAATCTTTCTTTATTTACTAATCAAATCATTCTAAACAAGGTACTGGTGAAATATAAGTATCATAATTGTAGAGAGGTTAATCAGAGATTAAGCACATCAATCTTCAGGATATTGTCAAGTAGCTCGACAGTGAGTTAAAAGGAGCTTTGACTTGACTGGGTTCCACTATTCTGGGCATATCTCTCATCAGTAAAGGAAAGGCTAAAAATTGCTGAGGTCTAACAATAAACAAGTATAATCATCTCATTCTAAACAAAGTACTGGTGAAATATCATAATTATACGTTGGTTAATCATAGATTAAACACATCAATCTTCAGATAATGTCAAGTATCTCTCGACAGCGAGTCAATGAGCTCAGACTTGAGATGACTATCATTTATCTCTGGGTTACACTAGACCAGGGGTCATTAACCTGCGGCTCTTTGGATGTGAAGCTGCGGCTCTTTATATAGTTCCATACATCTTCTTCTTCTTCTTTCTTATCTCCCCTCAATCATATTAGGGTTTCAAACTTATGACCGTAATGATTGAGTGAAGTGAAATGCGTCTGCCTTTGTCATTAAGACTGGGAGCACTACTCAGTGGCAGGCCGACTTAACTTCAAAAGAAATGGCCGCCTCTGACATGAGGAACAGATGCCATATGCAGCCGCTCCTAACATGGAGTACAAACGCTGCTCATCCTGTATCCCTGGATTAGGAGCCCTTACAGGGTACTATCAACCGGGCCAGCTGAGCCCAGGTTTTTTAGTGAGCTTGTTACTACTCCCCTTCCTCCTTTTTCATCCGGGCTCCATACGTAAATATTATTTATGCTAGTACTACCAATTGTTGGCAAGTCATAATTTTTTTTTAATAATGGGTTTTTTAAAAACTTTGAAATTTTGTAAATTTTAATTTTTGACTCTTCCGAATCAAAAGTTTGCCGATCCCTGCACTAAGGGGAAGGGCGACACGGGGAATCCGCGCTAGGGATACGGAGAATATGGCTGAGCCATGCAGGAAAGAAGAATTGCCATCTTAGAGGGCACACTTTGTTTATAATAATCCTCATTGTTTAAATATATTTTAATGATAAATCAAGAAAAACCAACCATATACAACATGTTGGGTCTCACTAAGGTGATGCAGAGTATACCTTAACGATTAAACAAGAATTCCATATAGAGGCTTATCGATAAATTATGAAAAAAATGTATTAAATCCAAAATTCTAAATCATATTTTGAAGTATCTTTAATTAAGTGTATATTCACCACATGAGGTAATTGCATAAGTGAAGAAATAGGTACCCTACCTGCATATTGGCCATCCGGATTGGAATTCCAGCTAGGCAGAGTAATATAACGGCAGGAAACAGAAGTACGGAGCGTTCTGAATCACCACCAATGATGCATCATTAGATAAAACACATATAGGAACAAAATATACACAAAATATTAAATATTACACAGAATAAATAGAAAATGGAGTACAAAATATATATCAATATAAATAGTGAAGCATATATACGTGACGCTATACCATATATAATTAAAGGCATAACATTTCTATTTGCATATCTTCTATTTCTTCTAAAACATAGATAATGCTCCCGGATAATCGTATTAAGCCACCATCATTGACAGCTATATTGACTAGCCAATATCTTGCCAAGAATGTAGAATATAAAGATTCTCCCAAAGATATTTTTGGTCGTTTTTGAAGAACTAGAAGATTTAGTCGGAAAACTAGAAACTATATTTCTTTAATTATATATATATATAATTTTATGTGAAATTCTAAATAAAGTCCATGTTATAGGTATCCATAGTGTTGATGAATTAAGGTAGTTAGATGGTTCATGTTTTTGGCAGGTGTCAATTTGGTTTTGGCCCATTTTGTTACGGTGTGTCAAGACTTTCTGGATGAGGCAAAACCAGGTTGCGATCCTTCAGAATGTAGGGACGATCGCCAAGATGTTATTGGGTCACTTACGGGAGGTTGTGATGGACAGCAATACAGTTCCAGTTGTTAGGAGAACACTAAAACAAACAAAACATCATTTTTGATTTGCATAACAACCATACTTCACAAGAGAAATTCAAAATGAATAATAATCATTATTATATTAGATAAAATTTGTTAATGGTTCTATAGAAACTTATAATGGAAATTAACCACAATGAATATCTTTTTTATTGTGAAAAAGACGAGCTTTCGCGAGAAAAGATGCTCTTTTACTGACTAATCAAAGCTATCAATAAAATAAACATTATTACATATTAACAAAAAGGCCCCCCCTTATCGTGGAACTAAAAGTTGCTGATGGCTTGCACCATCTGTTTGCACGATAAGGTTATGCATTTTTCTTAATTTATTCACCTTATCCTAGTCTAATTTAACATTTGTACTATTTTTCACGTAATTACATATATTCATGAAAAGTGTGAAAGTAAAACATGGTCTTCATAGGAACCTTTTACACATAAAAAGAACAATACAGAATATATATTAAAAACATCGTCAAACACCACATATATATATGTTATATATAAAAATGTTTTTCAAATATATTTCATAGATTAAATGACTCTGTTAAATCGACCACCAGAGGTCACCGTTTTCTCTATAAAAACTCATTGTTGTTGTTTCCCGATGGCCGGCTCAAACCTTTTGTACATTATGTAAATAAGTTTTCCTTTTTTTATTCTTACGCCTTAAGCCAGGCAGTACTTTTATAATGTTTTTTTTTATATATTCCTTTAGTTCAATTAAATTACTGATCGAAACCATTTTTATTATTATACTTTCAAGATTTTAACCACGGCTGCATTACCATAGCATAATCCTTAAGATAACCAAAATCAAGCAGAAATCTCCCATTTTTTAATAACATATACATATATTATATTATTTAATTATATTAAATATATAAAATGAAGCTCTGGAATTCGATTACTAATCAAAATCCTCGGAATGCAACGTAAATATGTAAATAAATGTAAAATATTTCTACCATCAAGTTCCATCGATATAATTATGGGAGTATTTTATTTATCTCTCCCAATTATGCATCATAAATTAAGCTCCATAAATAATCTAGAATAGCTATTACCACCATAAATTATCTTTACCATTTATCACTGGTTATCACAGGGTTAGCTTTCAACAGAACAATGTTGTATGCATAGAAAGAGAAAATAATCCAAATGGAAAAAAATAATTTTAAGATTGGTAATTAATTACACGGTTATTAATTATAATATAATAAGAGATAATTATCACATATTTAACTATTTTTGTAAATATATTCATGATTATCTTTCTAATCTGGAAGGATTAGGTTCCTAATATATCTTATTGTTTTTATTTATAAATTTATTTATTTTATTGTATAATGTTAACTTTTCTTAGAATTTTTAATGAAACTGATTCCAATAATTAATAATTAAACATTATATTTATTGATTTACAAGAGAGAGAACAAAATATAAAAGGTAAACTAATATTAAACAAAGGAACTTTTTTGTTTTCCGGTTAACGCCTATTTACCTGTGAGCTTATACACACTCTGTGGTAGCAATTAATTAATATATATACAACATATAATATGTTTATAACTGCTTCTGTTTAAAAATGTAAATCGACGCAATTATCTCTAGCCGGGATATGGCGTTTTGTGTGTTGAAATAAATAAATAAATTAATAATAATACTATTATATTTGAATAAAAATAAAACTCAAAAGTTTTAAATACTATTTTGTTAAAATATTTCGGATCTTTTTTGCTCTTTCTCAACCTGAATTTAAAAAAAATAAAGAGAGATTTAATAAGATAAAAAACATTAAAAAATAGAAAAATATAGAGATAAAGTTATAAATAACAGTTAAATATTCATACATTCAGCTTAAATTCTCATTTTTTAATTTGTTTCCTTTAAAATTCGAAAAAAAGCAGATATTTTTATTCATAATTTTTTAATTATTTTTTTTAAATTTTATTTCAATTTAAAGCGCTATGTTCCCAAGGGACACTTGCGCTGTCATACATGTATGTCTTTACATTTGTCTATACATATATATACAATAATTTTAGGCCGTGAATAGAATAGTCATATGATGTTAACAATGAGAAAGAGAGAAAAAATTAGGAAAAAAAACTGTGTACAAAAGAAAAAAAGTGTCTGGCAATATGTACAATCAGCATAATATAAACTATCCGTTTCTTAAAAGAAATTTATTCATAGATAAAAAATGTATACATTTGAATTGGTCCTCCTGTTACTTACTTGAGTAGCAGACGAGTAATCCTGAGGCCCATGGAGTCGAGGAAGAATCCCCAAGCAAATGCAGAGAAGCCAAGACAGAAAGCTCCAATGGTATAGGCAAGATTGAGCGTCTTATCTTGCTCCAAACATGATGAAACAGGTATGGATACCGCCTAAACACAGATTCATACAGTTAATAAGATTCTTAATACAATCATATTCAATTAAAAAGGCATATATTGGATCAAAATATCATTCATTTTACCAATATTTCAGTTGGCTGAACGCCAACTTTTATCAAGGTATTATAACATATTACCTTGATAAAGGTTGGCGTTCAGCCAACTGAAATATTGGTAAAATAAATGATATTTTGATCCAATATATGCCTTTTTAATTAAAGATTTATTTTATGAATTGCTCTATTTTCAAAACAATCATATTGATGATATGCTTATGAATTAACAAGAATAAATAGTTAATAATAAAATCATTGATACCTGAAGATAGAGTTTGCCTGGCCGGCATTCATATTTCTATGAAAAATAGACACTTCGGCCAGTTAGAGTTTTTTATTTTCTTATAATAAAATAAAATAAAAACTACCCTGGCCGTAGTGTCTATTTTTCATAGAAATCATTAACTTCAAGATATCAACAACAAATGTCTCTTTTATATTAAGATATCTTTTTTTCTTCAAATTAAAGATACTTCGGCCAATAGATCTACTGACCGAAATATCTTTAATTTGAAGAACTAAGAAGAAAGCCAGGCAACCTCTATCTTTAAGATATCTTTGAAGTATTTTTAACGCGTATAATATTTTTTTTAAATAAATCAAATTTCTACTGCCCTTATTTGAACTTTTTTTTTTTGACGTGTAAAATTCTTTTAAAAATAAATCTATTTGCTACTGCCCTTATTTGAACTATTTTTTGACGTGTATGATTCTTTTTAAAACAAATCTATTTTCTACTGCCTTTATATGAACTATATTTTGACGTTTATGATTATTTTTTAAAATAAATCTATTTCTACTGCCTTTATTTGAAATATATTTTGACGTTTATGATTATTTTTAAAATAAATCTATTTGCTACTGCCTTTATTTGAAATATATTTTGACGTGTATGATTCTTTTTAAAACAAATCTATTTTCTACTGCCTTTATTTGAATTCTATTCTGAGGTTTATGATTATTTTTTAAAATAAATCTATTTCTACTGCCTTTATTTGAAATATATTTTGACGTTTATGATTATTTTTAAAATAAATCTATTTTCTACTGCCTTTATTTGAACTATATTTTGACGTTTATGATTCTTTTTTTAAAATAAATCAATAGAGGGCAGTAGAAAAATGATTTATCTATTTTTAAAAAGAAGCATACGTGTCAAAAATAATTCGAATTTCTGATAACAGATGGCGTGCTAATGCATCATATCTTATATAGACTTTGTCCACGGAGTCCAAAAAGAAAAGAAAGAGAAAGAATAGGAAGAGTTGCAATTAATAAACAGGTAATTCGATATGAACAGTCTTATTGGTGAGGATTTTCAACCACAGTGTTTCTTCTATTCATCTTCTTTTTCATTTCAAACGATATTTTCAACATTTCTACTGAACTGTTGAACTAGTAGTGCAAATAAACAAAGCTTTTATCTATATTACGATGCACTAGCGCGCCATCTGTTATGAAAATTCGAAACTATTTTAGACGCGCAAGATTCTTTTTTAAATTAAACAATTTCTACTGCCGTTACTGCAATGGAAAAATTAAAGGGAGGGCCTGGCTCATCAGTGGTGAACTCTCCCTTTAATTTTTCCATTGCAGTAAGGGCAGTAGAAATTGTTTAATTTAAAAAAGAATCTTGCGCGTCTAAAATAATTTCGAATTTTCAAAGCTTTCATCTATTCATGATAAAATTGTTGAATAAACGTTTATAATACAAACTATTTTCTCACAATAAGTTTCATTTTAATTTCAAAACGCTAGCTTTCAAGCGAATTCAAACATTTACAAATGTTTTTGTAAATATTTCTTGTAGGATATAGTCGATGTTTTATTAAGCCCGTTGAAGAGCGATTATCACTTGAAAGCTAGCGTTTTGCAATAAAAAGAAACTCATTGTGAGAAAATATTTTGCAATTTTAAAGTTTTCATCTCCTAATTAATAAGAGAAAAATCTTGTAAATCTAATATAAAAGCTTCAAAAATCTTTAAAAAATCAATCGGGTTACCAGGAAGTTAAAAAAGCTATGGTACGAAGCAATTACTACCTATTTACATAATGATTTGATGATGATGCTATGGAATTAGATCAAGTAATTCGATGGCGGATAACCTGATTTCATGTGGGTTGCCACAAGTCTGGAAATCTCAGCAAAGTTTAATGACCGAAGTGTGAAATTCGAGATACTTCCTGGGGTTAAGAACAACCACGCCCGTGAACCCAGGGGGAACAAGGAAGAGAATTAATAAGCCATAGGTTCCATATTGTGGGTTACCACAATTCTGGAAATCTCAGCAAAGTTTAATGACCGAAGTGTGAAATTCGAGATACTTCCTGGGGTTAAGAACAACCACGCCCGTGAACCCAGGGGGAACAAGGAAGAGAATTAATAAGCCATAGGTTCCATATTGTGGGTTACCACAATTCTGGAAATCTTAGCAAAGTTTAATGACCGAAGTGTGAAATTCGAGATACTTCCTGGGGTTAAGAACAACCACGCCCTTGAACCCAGGGGGAACAAGGAAGATAATTAATAAGCCATAGGTTCCATATTGTGGGTTACCACAATTCTGGAAATCTCAGCAAAGTTTAATGACCGAAGTGTGAAATTCGAGATACTTCCTGGGGTTAAGAACAACCACGCCCGTGAACCCAGGGGGAACAAGGAAGAGAATTAATAAGCCATAGGTTCCATATTGTGGGTTACCACAAGTCTGGAAATCTCAGCAAAGTTTAATGACCGAAGTGTGAAATTCGAGATACTTCCTGGGGTTAAGAACAACCACGCCCTTGAACCCAGGGGGAACAAGGAAGAGAATTAATAAACCATAGGTTCCATATTGTGGGTTTCCACAATTCTGTAAACTTCAGCAAAGTTTAATGACCGAAGTGTGAAATTTAAGATACTTCCTGGGGTTAAGAACAACCACGCCCTTGAACCCAGGGGAACAATGAAGAGAATTAATAAGCCATAGGCTCCATATTGTGGGTTACCACAATTCTGTAAACTTCAGCTAAGTTTAATGACCGAAGTGTGAAATTCGAGATACTTCCTGGGGTTAAGAACAACCACGCCCTTGAACCCAGGGGAACAAGGAAGAGAATTAATAAACCATAGGTTCCATATTGTGGGTTTCCACAATTCTGTAAACTTCAGCAAAGTTTAATGACCGAAGTGTGAAATTCGAGATACTTCCTGGGGTTAAGAACAACCACGCCCTTGAACCCAGGGGGAACAAGGAAGAGAATTAATAAACCATAGGTTCCATATTGTGGGTTTCCACAATTCTGTAAACTTCAGCAAAGTTTAATGACCGAAGTGTGAAATTCGAGATACTTCCTGGGGTTAAGAACAACCACGCCCTTGAACCCAGGGGAACAATGAAGTGAATTAATAAGCCATAGGCTCCATATTGTGGGTTACCACAATTCTGTAAACTTCAGCAAAGTTTAATGACCGAAGTGTGAAATTCAAGATACTTCCTGGGGTTAAGAACAACCACGCCCTTGAACCCAGGGGAACAAGGAAGAGAATTAATAAGCCATAGGTTCCATATTGTGGGTTACCACAATTCTGGAAATCTCAGCAAAGTTTAATGACCGAAGTGTGAAATTCAAGATACTTCCTGGGGTTAAGAACAACCACGCCCTTGAACCCAGGGGAACAAGGAAGAGAATTAATAAGCCATAGGTTCCATAATGGAAGACCAGCCATTGTTGCAGGGATGCTATTAGATAGCCCTTGACCCTTTTTAGTATCATTGACATCTTTGGGGACATCTTCCTGTCATTAGCTAGGCCAACTTTTTTGTGAATCTCATTTACTTGAAATAAATTTGTTGGCGCTTGTTTGTTTTTCAAGGATATACTCATAAGCGAATGTATTTCCCCCCTTAAATTTCACTTTTAACAAGGATAATTACTTTATTTATTTACGTACTTTGTTCTGGGAAGGTTGCTTAGAGGACCTATTTAGAAATGAACGCACAGACATAGGCTTGAGTGTCTTATAATAAGTTCTGTATGTTATCTAGGCATTTTCGATTTTCTTTTTTGGTTGTTGTCTTAAGTAGATGTTCATTGAATCTTATGGCATATATCGATTTTGTTTTGTGGGAATTACACTTATGGACAAAAATTAAAGAAATGGAAAGTGGATGTCTGTTTTTTTATTTGAAGGAGGCAAAGGCAATTTTGTTCACATTTGGTTATCTCGTATATTTTCAATAAAGGTCACTGTGTATCAAATATCTTCCAAGTTATTGTCTTAATCTCGATATACTTGCAAAAGGTATAACTTCCTTAAGTTTTGTCAATGAGTGTATATGGTAGATAATTTTTGTCTATCTATGAACTTTATAACCTATCGAAAAATATTTCGTTATATTTTTTGAAAATTAAAATACCGCTCTCTTGCTATCTAACACTTTATTTAAAATAGATTAATATACGTTACACAGAATTCTTTCAAAATTACAAAATAAATTCATAAGGAAAAATGTCTACTCCTAACCATATTTAAACGACCATTAAAAGATGACGTTATAAATCAACGTTTAGTACCTATTTATTTCGATAGATGGAGCTCTAACCAATTTTAATACCTATTTGAATATTTAAATTGAATTTGTATTTACATATTTCCAGTAACATACTCTACTACTTCTCTATTTCATCTCTTTTCACGGAGTCCGTGAACGGGTGTTCTAAACCGTTGGTTTTTGACCGCTACGACCCGGGAACGAATCCCTCATTGGGCACTTTTTTTCTAATTAAAAAAAATGCTCTAATGACCCCCGATTCTGGCCTCATCGATTCCCGATAGCCATGAACCGGGATTGAATCCCGCGTTAACATTTTGCTTAATATGTGAATAACCTTCACATATTATTCATTGTTGTAAATATCATAAACTAGGTTGTTCTTGTTGAGCGGTACCTAATAAAGTGATTTTGGAACAAGCAAATTACCAAAGTCCAACCCACCAGTGAGTGCAAGTAACCAAACGAGGCTATGGCACATTTGTAAATGAAAAAGTCGAATTGCTTAACATATGTATAGACCTTTTATAAATTACAGTAAAAGCAGTCGCCAACTACTATCCACCATGATTATCATGGTCTGTACCGCGTGTACAAAGGAAACTAATAAAAAATCTCTTATTACAAGAGAAAAATTATATATTCTCAGATTATAAAATTATCTGAATAAAATATTTTGATTTAAATATTCACTGAAGAGATTTATTCAAAGAAACCAGATGGTAGGCAGTGGTGTCAGATTGGACCAATTAGCGACCTATGGATGACCATGAGACTGATGTCGACAGGGTGGCCAGATAACAATGAAATTTTGACCTTAATCATAAGTTTCATATCGTTGACAAGGCCATCACTTCAAACATTCCATCTAGTCACCCTGCTAATGATTGGTCGTTTGGTCACACCTACTCGATTTTGTTTTTTTTAAATATATTTTTGAGATTTTTTTTAGGTAAGAAAAATATTATTCAGTGAAAAAAAATATATATATATATATGTTATGATTATAATGTTTTGTTGTTGAAAAATATAGAGAATTAATTGAAGGTGCAGTCGTGAAAATAGGAAAGATAATTATTTACCCATCAAGTAGTTTTTATTTTTAATTACTTGAAGCAAATAACACATAAAAATATTTTTCACAGTAATATAGAATTTATATAAAATGAATTCTCTATATTCATGAATTAAAAAAATAGGTAGGTTAACTATACATATTTACAACAAATTTCAAAGTGCTATAATCTAAATCTATGGTCAAAAATAAAAGAATTAGTCAATGATGAAAATAAAATATATGTTATTAAAAAAATAAAATATTTGCATTTTAGATTATATAATATATATAAATATTTACATTAGCCTTCTCTAAAGGGACGTCTGGAATATATCAAATGTTACAAGCCGTCTTGAGTTTGGAAAGGCCATTGACTATTTTTTTTTATTATAACGGCGGTTTTGTCCTCAACATGATCTTTTGCATTGTTGAGGAATTCGCGCAAAGAATCTAGAGAGAGATTGAAATTTGATATACCTTTATTAATCGTACATATAATATTATATAGGGTTAATAGGAGAAAAAAAGTAAAATTAAATATAATTTTCAACAGACGAATCCCACTGATGGTCGTCTGGTATAATGTCATATTCTGTCCTAAGAGAGAGATTGAGATTGAAACCACTTTTTATTTCAAAGTCCATATAAGATTATATAAGGTTAAATACATAAATATGGATAAATATGATTATATAATGATAAATATAGGAAAAATAGATATAAATAGATAAAAAATAATAATTGATGAATATACATATATATGTACCTAAGAGAGAGAGAGAGAGAGAGAGATTGAATCAACCTTTATTACATCGTTCATAAAATATTATGGTGACAGATGATAACTAATGAAAATAATAACAAGGATGAATATACATAATGAAATCTAAACAGGCTTCATTGGTTTAGATCAAGGGCTACAAGACATCCTGAATTCGGATAGGCCCTTGGTTATAAATGGGTCTTTGTTCCCAACATGTTGAATTGCCATGTTGAGGAAATCTCGCAGAATGATCTTGTTTTCTGTCGAGAATGTCTCGGAGAGTACCTCCCTCACATGGCGGTATAGGACCGTGTGCACTACTTCAAACCTACAAACCTCCTCATAGAGGGGAGATAGGAATGAATCAGCGTTCATTTGTTCAAAAATTCCCTCCACGCGCCCTATGAGAATCTCCTGAGAGAGAGAGAGAGAGAGAGAGATTTTGCGTGTCATCCTTGCGCAGGGGCCATGCTAATCTTCTCTGTATCGTTCCAATTTTAGTATATGTACCGCCGAACAAGCGTGAACAAGAGAGAGAGAGAGAGGGGGAGAGTAGATGAGATGCATTACCATCTAATTGGTGATCTTTTTTTATCTACCTAAAAAGTTCTCTTACAAGTGGTTAAAAAAAAAAGTTTAAATTTCCATTTCTTCGTTTGTTCCTTTTAATTCGCAAGGCCATCACAGTATATTTAGGAATTTAAAGTGAAATTTAAATGGGAAGGTTTGTTAACAAATGTAGTAGGTGTTGAGTACAAGGACGAGGTTGGAGTATCTTCCGGCTAATTCTTCCTCTTCTATACCGAGGTCGACATAATTTATGTCACGTCCCTCAAGTCTGTCTTCCGCACGTCTTTCCGTTGATACTTGTATAGCGTGTATCTACTTAGCAGTGTCTATCTCTTGTAGATTACATATTTATATGTCAAATTCAACCAATAATCAAACACCCAAGATATAATAAACAAGCAATATGCAAATAATAATCAGCTCAATAAATACCAATATGCAAATATACGGCCAAAACATGTGTATATATATATTCGTGGATGGCTTTTCTTGATTTATCAAGCAATTGGATTGACCAAATATCAGGGAACAGGTAAAATCAATGTTTAGTTAATTTCTGTTCCATCAGATGGCGCTCTTTTTTTATGAAAAGCAAATTTTAAAGAAGTTTCATATTTTGATGCCACCTGTGTGGTTTTTAAAAATAAGACAGAGAAATTTTTGTTGACACTTAGTTATCTCGTATGTCTTCAATAAAGGCCATTATGTATCAAATATATTTATCTGAGCGTAACTTAAACCTATCATAAACCAACCTTCGATAAGAACTATCTCCAGAAGAGACTAAAAGTATTCATGTTTTAGACGATGCTAGGAGGTATATGTATTGGGGCGGGCCCTGAGGAAAGCTAAGAAGGAAGGCGGGTAGAGACAGGAATTAACCCTATCATAAACCAACCTCTGATAAGAAACCACCTCCAGAAGAGATCCAAGATATTCATGTTTTAGACGATGCTATATTCTAGGAGGTACTAGTATATGTATTGGGGCGGGCCCTGAGGAAAGCTAAGAAGGAATGCGGGTAGAGACAGGAATTAAACCTATCATAAACCAACCTCCGATAAGAAACCACCTCCAGAAGAGATCCAAGATATTCATGTTTTAGACGATGCTATATTCTAGGAGGTACTAGTATATGTATTGGGGCGGGCCCTGAGGAAAGCTAAGAAGGAAGGCGGGGAGACACAGGAAGTGGAGTGGCCTCGGTGTATTGTGCAGCGGTCAAGGTGTCCGGTCAATTTAGAGTGGCGACCACTGGACGGGAACAATGGGGTGGTGATGGATGGCAGACGAACTTGCAACATCGTCTGCTACGTTATCGGAATATTCTTGGGCGAGGCTCTTTGTAGATGGCCGGGGTAGATATCTGTAATGGTAGATATCAGACACTACTGGTCACTTACTTTCTTATTTTCTCAAACTTTCCGACTTATCATCTCTTTAACAGAAGTATCACATTAACTAATGATGGATTTCTTATTTTAAACTATTTTATTTAATTAATTTAACTTTTTTTTGACTCGTGCTTTAGATGTTGTACTGAATTCGAAAAATCACGTGAGAACGCCCTTGCAACCTCAGAACAATTTTTAACGCCTTGCCAAATGCTTTATTTTTTTATTTACTTCTCCTGACGAAGACAAAAGATTTTTGTCGAAACGTTGAGAAAAATAAAAAACTCTAACTGACCGAAGTGTCTATTTTTCATAGAAATATTTAATTTAAATACTTATTTATTCATTTAGTATCAAATAAGACGAGATACCCCTACAAGGGATGCTTGCGTCAAGAAACAACACTAAATACAGAGAACTATTTTACATAAACAATTGAATAATTACAAGGTTTGAGTAGAGTTTAAATACTTATGATATTAAGAGAAATATATTATAAGATTTAATATAATACACTGCGGTTTGTGATTGTAAAACAACACTTGAAGTTACACCGCATGAGTTTCTTTTAAATGAAAAATCAAAATTTATTTCAAGGTGAAATATTGACTATTTCTAACCTTTTTGGATGAGGTATGAAAGGGTGAATTATGAAGAGTAATGATGAACGGAAAAATAAAAGTGTCCAGGGATGGGAATCGAACCCACAATGTTCCGCTTACCGGGCAGATGTCCACTAGGCTACCCTGGACGTATTCTTCCGTTCATAAATAATACATAAAGTAACTTATAATACAATATAATACACTGCGGTTTGTGATTGTAAAACAACACTTGAAGTTACACCGCATGAGTTTCTTTTCAATAAAAAAATCAAAATTTATTTCAAGGTGAAATATTGATTATTTCTAACCTTTTTGGATGAGGTATGAAAGAGTGAATTATGAAGAGTAATGATGAACGGAAAAATAAAAGTGTCCAGGGATGGGATTTAAAGAAACAGTTTTTTTTTTGTAAAATATATGCTTCTTAGATACACGCTGGTAGATCTAGTAATTTACATTGTTGTAATAACTGTGAAGGCTCATCACTTAATGAACCAGTTCTTCCTTAATCTTTTTTTTTTCTTGTATTCAGTTTACTATTTGTAGAAAAACAATTTTCTACTGCCCTTACTGCCTTTCCATTATTTTTATAATTGTAGTAAAGACAGTAGAAAATAGATTTATTTCAAAAAGAAGCATACGGGTAAAAAAAAAAAAGTTTAAATTTCTTATTATTTACCATAATTTTACTATATTACTTCTATTGACAATATTACCAAATCATTACAAAGAACTACAAAATATTCTTGGTTTAATCGAGGCTTTAAGGTAAAAAGCTAGGAAATCCTCCACTGTAAGAAAGATAATGAAAGGTTTGTCTGACAGAAGAATCTGCTGAATAAGAACAATCCTGTAAGATCGAAGGTTGCTTGGGTGTGATTTGGGAATTGTCAGATAGATGAATATTAAGAGATTATGTAAATTTAGCTTCGCTTGTAAGAAGAACCTTCTTCTTCTTATTTTTTGGAATATATCTAGGTAATCTTGGCAATTTAAAGGAAACATAATATAGAATTCTCAGTCACTTCGGTCAGAAGAGTTTTTATTTTTTCGAAAATCTTTTGCCATCGTCAGGAAAAAAATTAAAAACAAACTATAGAAAGGCGTTACAAATATGTTTTACATCTTTTCATAAAGTTTATTTTTAATTTTTCTTGACTCGTTTTTATGAGTTTCAATTTAGTTTTACATTAAATAATTTTCTGTGTCATTCTGAGGATTGTCTTTCATAATTTCTTTGTTACAATATTCTCTCAGACAGAACCTAAGCTAAATAGGGCCTAACATTCGTCATGCAGAGAATATAAAGCAAGAATTAGATGACAACTTTAGGAATTTCGATACGGTTATTTAAAAAAGAGATACTATACTACCAATAGTATTATTACACTATCTATCTACACATACTAAGCATACTACTATAATCTTGGTTGAATCTCTATTACCTGGGAAAATATTCCCTCAGACAGAACCTAAGCTAAATAGGGCCACACATTCGTCATTCAGATAATATAAAGCAAGAACTAGATGATAACTTCAGGAATTTAGATCCGGTTATTTTAAAAGAGATAAATGCTGCCGGGAAGAAGGTTCAGGGTTGTTGATGGTGATAATTGGAGAGTTTTTAAAAAAAACCTGAACGAAAGGGAAAGTACGGAAGTTTTAAAATAGAGATAATTAGCCAGGCGTGGTGCATTTAATCAACTTCTGGATGATCTAATGGGGTCGAGATTATGCTTCCGCTCAATGAGAAAGCAAATTAATTCCTGGATTTGTCGTTGTTATGAGTTTTTGTTAAACATATTGCCCTTTGTTTTCAGAACACATCTTATGGCGTTAATTTTGATTACTTATATTATAAATTATATATCTATTTTGATTTTTTTTTCAAATAAATGAATTAGATCATGATACAGTAGAAAAACATACACACATCTCCATGAGAGGACACCTCTCAACAAAAGACAGCTTTCATTTTCAAAATTACCATTTTTACTATTTAGCAACTCTCCGGTAAGAGGACACTTCTCCATAAAGGACACTTTGGCTCTGCAATTAGGTGTCCTTACAGGGAGGTTGTACTGACTTACATTTATTTTAAACATTTTATAAATATATACATAAATGCTATGAATATATTTTGTGAATTCACAAATGCTCGCGCAAAATGGCTTCGAATTTAGTTCAAAATATTTTTAAATCGTGTTTTTTTTATCAATCTCAAATGTTAAAAATTTAAAGAGAGGAAACTTGTGAATTGTTTTTTTTAATTTTAATATGTCCCTTTCGTAATTATATGTTATTATATATGACAAGGAGGTAATTCAAAGAAAGGGAATTCCCCCTAGTTTATATAGGCTGCTTAGTGTTATGATATTTAATAATAATAAACTCAGAGAAATTGCAAGGATATATTCCGAGAAATTTCATAATTGAAAAAATTACCTACTTAGTAATATATTCAGTAAATTTCTTACAACTGTCTCCATAATCTATTATAGTTATAATAGATTATAGAGAAAGTTGTAAGAAATTCACTGAAATAAATATATGATTAAAATATTTGACCATTGACCAACTCTATGCTTTGGTTATCACCGCTTGTTTCTTTTGAAAAAGGACAACTGACGCGTTATATTTAATAAATAGCATAGAATCCATTTAGAATATTCTTTGTAAAATTTTCAAGACGAAAAAGCCATAGATTCATTTGTATAAAAGACGAAAAGTGAAAATATAGAAAAAGGTAATAAAGAATAAAAACATGGTAGTAAGAAGCCATAAATAAGAAAGACATAGTCGAAAGAAACCTTAAAAATGAAGAACATCCCGGAAAGAGGCCATAAATAAGAAAGAACATGATAGAAAGGTATCATAAAAGAGCCATAGAGAAGAAAGACATGGTCGAAAGAAGTCTTAAAATGAATAATATCTCGGAAAGAGGCCACAAATAAGAAAGATATGTGAGAGATCGAAAGAAGCCATAAGGAAGAAAGAACATGGTGAAAAGAAGCCATAAATAAGAAAGAACATAGTGGAAAGAAGTCTTAAAGATGAAAGAACATCGCGGAAAGAAACCATAAATAAGAAAGACATGGCCGAAAGAAACCATAAAGAAGAAAGAACATGGTAGAAAGAAGCCATAAAGAATAAAGAACATGGTGGAAAGAAGCCATAAAGAAGAAAGAACATGGTGAAAAGAAGCCATAAGGAAGAAAAAACATGGTGGAATGAAGCCATAAGGAAGAAAGAACATGGTGGAAAGAAGCCATAAAAAAGAAAGAACATGGTGGAAAGAAGCCATAAGGAAGAAAAAACATGGTGGAAAGAAGCCATAAGGAAGAAAGAACATGGTGAAAAGAAGCCATAAGGAATAAAGAACATGGTGGAAAGAAGCCATAAAGAAGAAAGACATGGTGGAAAGAAGCCAAAAAGAAGAAAGACATGGCCGAAAGAAGCCATAAAGAACATGGTTAAAAGAAGCCATAAAGAAGAAAACCATGGTGGAAAAGGCCATAAGAAAAAAAGAACATGGTCGAAAGAAGTCATAAAGATGAAAGAACATCGCAGAAAGAAACCATAAAGGAAAAAGAACATGGTGGGAAAGCTCAGAATCTTGATAAGAATCGAAAATAAAAATGTCGACGTCGTCTATCAGGGTATTGACTTGAGTAAGAGAAAGTTGAAGGGATGCTTATCGGATGGATTGTTGAACAGAACACCGGATATAAACAAGAATAGCTTAAGTGGGGGTAGTAAATATTTATAGTTATAATAAATGTTTATATTATCAACAGAGTATATATACAGATTTCCCTAGTACCGGACATTCTACTCTCAGTCGACAAACATGATGGTTCACCTTTCTGTTTCATCTTTTCACTTAGAACAATATGTTTCATAGTTAGAGTTAAAAATGGCCATAAGCTCTCTCTCTTTTTCTTATTTTTATATATAATTTTCTGTGCTTTAAGCTTATGTTTATAGTTTGCTTCAATACCGTTTCTAAGATTCCAACGCTTCAATGCAGCATATATATGCAGAATCGTTCAATACAGTATTAAAGCTCTAAGAAACGGACTGGTAGATTAAATTGGTGAAACTTGGGAGGGTTCACCACTGATGAACAAAGCTCTTCCGATCTTTTTTCATCGCAGTAAGGAGTGAAAAGGGTTTGTTTTATATTTAAAAGTATTTTTTTTTAATATTGATTAGTATTCAAAATAAAGATGTTTTAAATTGTCTTAGATGAGATGTGTATAGTACTTCGGTGTAGTACAAATCTTTTAAAGCTTCTAATTGATTTTAAATAAACGTTTTTTTTGTTTATCTCTATTCCTAATACACGTGGTACAGCCCATTATAATCATGGTGGGTAGAAGTAGGCGACTGCCTTTATTGTAAGTGCACCACATGTCTACACATGTGAAAAGAATTTCAACTTTGCCCTTACAAATGTGCCATGGCCCCGTTTGGTTACTTGCACCCGCTTGTGGGGTTGGACTTTTGCAAGAATCGGGGGCTATTGGAGCATTTTTTTAAATCAGAAAAAAGTGCCTAATGCAGGAATCGAACCCGGGTCGTAGCGGTCGAAACCTAACGGTTTAGACTATTTTTCCGTTTATCATTACTCTTCACAATTCATCCTTTAATACCTCATCCCTAAGGTTAGAAATAACCGTTATTACTCCTTAAAATAAATTCTGATTTTTCGTTGAAAAGAAACACATGCGGGATAATTTTCAAATGTCGTTTTACAATCACAAGCCGCATTATATTATATTGTATTAGACCATCCTTCCACCGATCCCCCCTGAATGAACGTTAGAGAAGATGTACCAGAATCTCATCCATACAAAGACGGAAGGTTTCCCTGTTCGTCCAGGGTGGTGTTCGGGAAGGAAGCGATCGAACAAGTTGTGTCGCAAGGGCGGTCCTTGGAGCTCCAGCGCACCTTGGCCGCCAGCCTCTTATACATTGGATGAGGTAATCTGGTTTGTTTATCTTTGGCCCTCTTTACGGATTCTAGCCTGGGTTTTCTGGAGACAGAGAGAACCTAGAATACGACAAGAACGGGAAAGGATTGCCTTCTAGATATTCTGCAAGGTCAAACTAAAATTTCCATAGATTTCCCGCGAAATTGTATTAAATTAAACCTAAAAATCCAGTGACCAGAATTTTCATATCGCCGGATATATTGTGAGTGAAATTTGGATATCTCTAGAAAGGCCAGAACAAGAATTTATGGATATCTCGGGATTTAAATTATCTCTATCTCCAGAAATAAAGAGAATGGAATTTGGATATCTGCAGAGATGTATTGACTTGGATTTAAATATCTGCAGAAATAAAAGGACTGGGATTTGCATATCTCTCACTAGATATCTCAATGTCGGTCTGAAATATTTTCCGAGATCTTAACCACTGAATATTAAATATCCTTCTAGAGAGATTTCATAATTATTGGGTCGGGGTGAAAATAATGGCCGATTTCAGTAATGCAAATTTATAGCATCAAGGCGATGCCGAAATTTGATGATTTCATTGTTTCCAGAATTTCAGAATTTTATCAGAATGGAATAAACCAGTTAGTTTCCCGTTGGCATGGATGGATAGATTCCAAAGGTTTTTATTTTGATTAATGAAGTCTTGTTTGAAGTGAGGTATCGCATTTTAAAGTTACCACCAAAAAACGGCAATTAGTTTTGCACCATCCTAATAGAGCTTGAACATCTGAAGACTATATTAACAGGAATTCTGAGAACAAAATCATCTAGAGATCTCGGAACTGGAGCTCTCTCGCTCTCTCTTGAATTCATCAGATATTCTGAAAATATTGTTTCCACACAATATGTGATAAGAAGGAATATCCTAAGAAAAACTGGATTGTGCTTATAATATCAATGTCCTAAAGTCAACGTAATATTTTTGGGGTAAAATATATCTAGTTATTTGACAATTATACCGCAAAGGATTCTTTTGAACGAAAAATCGAAATTTATTTTAAGAAGAAATAACGATTATTTCTAACCTTAGGGATAAAGTATGATAGGATGAATTGTGAAGAGTAATGATAAATGGAAAAAAAAAGTATCCAGAGATGGGAATCGAACCCACAGTGTTCCGCTTACCGGGCAGATGCCATGTTCACTAGGCTACCCTGGATATATTTTTACGTAGGGTAGCCTAGTGGACATGGCATCTGCCCGGTAAGCGGAACACTGTGGGTTCGATTCCCATCCCTGGATACTTTATTTTTCCATTTATCATTATTCTTTACAATTCATCCTATCATACTTCATTCTAAAGTTAGGAAATAATCGTTATTTCTCCTTAAAATAAATTTCGATTTTTCGTTCAAAAGAAAGATTTGCGGTATAATTGTCAAATTTCGTTTTACAAGCATAAGCCGTATTATATTGTATTATAAATATCTAGTTATATAGATTTTTCCTAAAAGGCCCAAGCTAAAATATAAAACGAAGAAGAATACAATTGCCACTATTGCATAGCTCGTCTTTCTCATTGATACAAAACAAAACTCAACACAACAATATCTTCCATATTACGAAAAAATTGGGTTAATTATACAATCTAGGTAAATTCGTGATCATAACTTTTTTTATATGGAAAACTTTCTAATTGTTTAAGGAGATTGTACTAGGTGCTATGGCAGAATTCTCTGCAGATCACGGAAGCGGGAGGTTGGATAACTGATGATGGATAACTGCTATGGTGAAGTAATGGGGTAAGCTGAGTACCTTGCCCTAGACATTCCAAGGCAGGTTTGGGTGGCTTTCTTAAACTTCACAAGGAAGGGCCTGGTTGGTCTTCAGTCTGGGAATCTAGGAAATCCTATACAAATTTTGCTAAGATATTTGAAAATTGGTTAATTTTCTTCAGATTTCTCTTGGTTTTGTCTTATGTTTTCACCGTTTACATATAGAAGTCTTGATCAAGTGTTCTTCAAGTGTTTTCTTGAACTTCACAAGGAAGGGTCTGGCTGGTTTTCAGTCTGGGAATCTGCGAATTCCACACAAATTTGGCTGAGATATTTAAAAATTTGGTTGATTTTCTTCATATGTTTCTTGAGTGTCTTAATCGTTTCACTGTTTACATAGAGAAATCTTTATCAAATGTTATTTAAGTGCTTTCTTGGAGTTCACAAAGAAGGGTTGGTCTTCAGTCTGGGAATCTAAGATTTCCATACATTTTGCTAAGACATGCTGCTAAGAAGTCCCCCAACATTGAAGGGATTAACAGATAAGATAAAATAAGGATTAACTCTAAAGTAAAACTAAGATTATATATGTAAATACAATATAAAATATGCAAATCAAATTGATGAAGAAACTCAAATGGATCTTCAGAATAACAAATGAAATTTTTGGGGCACCACCTTAAATTCATCTTCCAAAACAGATGACACAAGAAAAGATAAAACCCAAGCAACAACCAGTTCCGTAGCTAAAGTAAACCCAGATAGGTAGTGTGATGTGTCAACTTCTAATTGGTGACATTTATTTGTTGACGCCTATAGACTTTACGACCAGTAGCTAAGTCAACCTCACCCCTCATAAAACCAAGGGAGGAGGCGGGAGATAAAGTTTTAACGATAAGAAATCTATAAATTAATCCCCAATTAACAAATGTCACTGAAAGGACTTCTAGTTTTTCTCCTTTTTTATCCACAAATGCTATTGGAGAAACGATACCTTTAATAGCTACATCCTTGGAATTTCTTCTTTTAACCAATGATAAATTCTCAAATTGGTAAATTATTCAGGGATACGCCCCTATTCTATAAGGTCAAAACGAACCTAAAATACTTTAAAAAGAAGTAATTTCTTTAATTTATCTAATGAAATTTAGTTATTTAAGATGTTTTTGCTGGTGAGTTTCCAGAATTGCGGCATTCGAATTACAAATACCCTATGTAATTTCAAATAACATTTTACACAAGCGATTTTGAAGGATTTATGCAAATAGGGAATTTCAGAACATGCTATATTTTAACGTGACAAACAGATTTCATTAGAGTCTGTTTTTTCATGTTAGAAATAACTTCAAGAATTTGTCTTCATAGAATTTGATAATACCCCTGAACCTGGAAAAAATATATAAGCACACATTTTCCATCATACTTAATTAATGCATAAGAATCCTAAAGTAAACATCTTACAATTGCAAAAAGATTATGTAATTTTAAGAAAAGGTTGATTCAAAAAATAAGATTTGCCATAAAGAGAAAGAAGAAGCTTAAAAAAGGTAAAAGAGCAGAAAATAATGGTCAAATAAAGAGATAGGCTTTCGTTCAGAAGAGAACTACTATTGGCTGAAGATTATAAGAATATATTTAAATATAATGCACCATAATAATACAAATATCATATAATGCGGTTATGCTTATAAAACGATGTTTAACAAGTTTTACCTCAAATGTTTCTTTTTACAGAACGAATGGTGTCCCATCCCTGGACACTTTTATTTTTCCGTTCATCATTACTCTTCACAATTCATCCTTTCATACTTCATCCTAAGGATAGGAATAATCGTTATTTATCCCTAAATAATGAAAATTTCCATTTTTTTCGTTCTGTAAAAATAAACATTTGAATCCTATTTGCCAATTTGAATCCTAAAATCCCAATATATTTTTCATAATTAGGTTAGTGATTATGGAAAATATTTGTCTTTCAAAATATATAATAAAATAATTATTGCGCTGATACAAATGAATATCCGCACAATTTTCACATATAAACACATTTAAAATATTTTAATATTACCTTCATAATTAACTAAAAAAAACCAATAGCCTAAAAAACATGCATTACCAAAAATCCATTTACAAATTAGGAAGTAAGATAAAAAAATCACGTATATACTATAAATTATATTTCTTTCTATTGGTCAAGCATGAGAATCAATTTATAAGGATGATGATAATAATTTAGCAGCCGACATAAATCTAAGGAAGAGGAAGAAAAGCATAATATATGCGGAAATGTTCTAGATTGTAAAAGAACTGCCAACTCCATCAGATGCAATGAGATAATTTTGATTGATAGATTCCCCTAATGGATATCACTAAATACAAATCATCTCTCATGTCTAGACTCCATATAAATATCATTAAACAAGAGAATCAGTGGAGAATACGATTGGAATCCTGATAGAGATTTGAGTGGGATGAAGAATAAATAGCTAAGTGTTTTCTTTTGCCATTGATGTACAGACTTAGATCTTGAAGAAGGTTTCAAGGTTGATAAGAGTCTCTTGAAAAGTACTTGATTATTCATATGGGACTCTTGAAGATCCAATGTCATTGTACTTAGGATTTTCTACTTGATGTACTCTTCATCATCTTTTTTCATCATCTTAACATTCCTTTGTTTTTGAAGTAAATATGCAAGAGTGGGTTCATTGACATGGTATATTTTTGTATTGTAATTTGAATATACAGTATATGCATGCTTTTATTGATTTGATATATGTAAATAGTTATTTATTAAAATTCTATTATTGGAAAAATATATAGATATATGTGTGGTATGATAGGTGGGGAAATGAACACACCACAAGTTGGAAGAGGAACCCAGGCAACCAGAGAGAGAGAGAGAGACGGGACCGGCACAGCCGGGCGGCCGTTCGTGTCGCACACAATCCCCAACTGTTCTAAAAGTCCTGAGGTTTCAACTAATGAGCAAGTGGTCGCCCCTTGGAATGTCGCTGATGTCTCAAGTGGCCGGACTTTACCCTCCCGTCTCTCTCTGGGTTTACTGTAGGTTGGCTTTATTATTCCTGGAATAGTATATATTATGACATATATATATATACTTGGTTATATATAAATTAGCATAGACAAATCGGCCTGGCGACATCTGATCAGATGGATGTCAACAATGAGACAATAAGTCTGAAGATTAACCCTGACAGTGTTGGAGACATCGGTAAGCTTTAGGAGTTCAGGGTACGTACAGTTAATAATAGTAGCACAGGATAGTTTAAATTTGAATTATTATTTTTTTACATAATTCTTACACTATATACGGGGAGAATTTCTATAGTAACACCATTACGAGTTTTCAAATATAGAAAAAAAAAATAGACGGTGGCAATTTGGAATAAAATCGTTTAAAAATAAAATCATTAGTCCGATGAATATGCAAATAGAGAAAATTAAAAAATAATCAAACTTAAGGTCGTTGTAATTAAATCCTTACTATTCCTGTATATATTTAACTATTCCTATATTTAACTATAAGGCAATAACGTGTTGTCAATATATAGGTAATGGAAGCATTAAAAAACACGAATGTTTCTTTTTTTAACATAAAACCAAACTTCTACTGTCCTTACTGCGATGAAATTAGCGAAAACGCTGAGAGGGTTTACCACTAATGAGCCAAGCGCTCTCAAGATTTTTTCATCGCAGTAAAAAGGAAACCATTAAATTTGCATAAAATATTTCTTGATCTGACATAGGATTTAATAAGAAACCACTTTGAGAAATACTCATGTTTTTACAAGATATCTCATTGGAAGCTTTACTTTTAGATAAACTAGACGGGTGACCCGGGCTTCGCCCCGGGATTGACCCGTGTGCATATCTACCCGAGTGATATATATTTAGATAAGATTTTTTTTAAATAATTGTTTGTTATTAGCATTATCTATTTGTTTGCATCAGCATAATTTAATCGTTGTAGAGGGCGCTGTTCGTGAGCTAAGTAGAATAATTTGAATATATAGTTTTAATAATTGATTTATATATTTTTTAAAATAGCCTATCGTCTTCCCCGTTATTTTTTACCTATGTATGGAAATTTTGGTTTGAATTAGTGAACTACTGCGAATTTGTATACCGGACATATACAAACAAACATACAAACATTGATTTTTATATATATATAGAAGATGTCAATGAAACTAATTTTAAAATATGGGTTTTATTGTATAAGAGCTCCTTTTTAAAAATAGTCTTGGACAAGTCCTTTCATGAATATTGAAATAATTTAATCTTTTACGGATAATTTGGGGATTGAGGTCTACTCTCTTTTGTAGATTCTGGTAGCAACCACATCTCCCACAGAACTGATTACCTTCAAGTTGCCCTCATCTAATTCCAAAGTGACAATGGACTTCTTTTCTGGATCATCGCCATTCTGAGTCCAGACTAGTCGAGGTCCATTAGCTTCCACTATACTCTGGACTTTGGTTCCATCCAGACGTTCCTCCTCGAATGGTTCCCCTAATCTGAAGATGGACGTGATTGTCTTAAAAGACATGATGGTATTGATGGTCCACATGTCTCCAATATGGTAAATCTCTACGTTAGGTCGTTGATTCTTGATGAGCTGTCTCACTGCGAAACCTATACCGGTATCCTTCAGGAATATGTCGTAATTGTCACTGGATTCAAGTTTGTACTTTCCTGGGAGGTTGTCAACCATTGCTGAAAACAAAATGAGGCTAATATGTTTGAATGGGTGAAGCGTAATTCTTGATGAGGCGTGGGCTTTATTCTTATAGGGATTGATTATATTGAGAGATGAGCTTTTTCTTCTGTTGTACTCTTTGAAAATTTTGATTTGTCTTGCGAAAGCGGATTTCTATTCTTAAGAATGCTCTGTTCTTGATGTATAGTTTTGATTTTCAAGAGGTGTATTTTATTCTTGAAGGGTTGAGATTAGGATATACGGGATTCTATTTTTGTAGAGTGTTGGCTATCTTTTGAAACGTCAGATTTGTTTTTTAAAGGTTGAGTTTTGCTTTTCGAGATATGAGATCTGTTCTTGAAAGGATGAGCTCTGTTTTTGGAAAATTGAGCTTGATTAATGATAAAACGAGGTGTTATTTTTGGAGGGTTGGGAGGTGTTTTTAAGAGATTGGGCTCAATTTTGCTGATGAGGGTTGGAGGGTTTCTGGAGAGATAGATTCGAATCTTGAGGGAATTTTGTTCTTTAGAAGGTAGTTATATCTTGTTGGGACTGTCCTTGTGGAGGGTGGAACCTATCCTTGGGGGATGGGAAGGGAGGAGGGCAGGGAGAGATTAGCTTGAAGCTAATTCAGCTCGAGTCTGTCTCGTGCCCATGCTGATTTTCTTTTATCGTTAAACTTTTGAAATATAATCAAAATTTATAAAGCACAATTTGGATTATAGATTATAACACAAGGTAATAAGACCAAATCCAAATCATTCAGTACTTTTGTCTGAAGATGATAACAACGCTGTTACCGAAACGTCACACACTATTTATTTATTTGGATTTGGTCTTTTTACCTTGTATAGTCAAAATTTTTAAATAAAAAGGCATATATTGGATGAAAATATAACTTATTTTACCAATAATTCAGTTGGCTGAACGCCAACCTTTATCAAGGTATTATAACATATATAAACATGTTAATAATACCTTGATAAAGGTTTTCGTAAAAATAGAGGCTGCCTGGCCGGCATTCATATTTCTTCAAATAAAAGACACTTCGGCCAGTAAATCTTTTTATTGTCTCGACGTTTCGACAAAAATCTTTTGTTCTCGTCAGGAGAGAACAAAAATTAAAATTTCTAACGCTTTACCTAATTTTTGTTCGCTCCTGACGAGGACAAAAGATTTTTGTCGAAACGTCGAGACAATAAAAAGATTCACTGGCCGAAGTTTCTTTTATTTGATGAAGGTTAGCGTTCAGCCAACTGAAATATTGGTAAAATAAATGATATTTTGATCCAATATATGCCTTTTTAATTAAATATCTTATTTATGTATTTCTCGATTTTCAAAACGATAAACAAAATTGTTAAAATACAAACATTAGGCCTCCAGAGAAAAGTTTTTTTTTTTACAAATCAATTATTTATAAATATCTCTAACTTTCAGGTAAGAAAGCCCTTCTACAGGAGAAAATATTTATATGGAACCGCCAAAAGAATAAGAATTAAAATCAAATAAAATGTTTCTGATGTTTTAGGATTGTTTTAGGATATATACACTCATGGACAAAACTTAGGGAAATTGTATCTTTTACCATGTATATCGGGATTCAGACAATAACTCTGAAAGATATCACAGTGACCTTTATTGAAGACATACGAGATAACCAAGTAGGTATACACTCATGGACAAAACTTAAGGAAATTGTATCTTTTATCATGTATATCGGTATTCAGGCAATAACTCTGAAAGATATCATAGTGACCTTTATTGAAGACACACGAGATAACCAATATCCACTCATGGACAAAATTTAGGGAAATTGTATCTTTTACCATGTATATCGGTATTCGGACAATAACTCTGAAAGATATCACACTGACCTTTATTGAAGACATACGAGATAACCAAGTTAAAAACAAACAACCGATGACAACAAAGACTTTCCACTTATTTAAGTTTTGTACATGAATGTATATGTGTGATTTAATCAATCTTATAAAATAAAAGAGACAAAAATAAGATCAGGAATCAATATATAAATTGTATTCCATGAGTGAAAATCTGATATCTTAATATAAAAAGAAGGATTTAAACCTGGGAGTTTTGACCTAATAAAATGAAGAAAGAGGCCACGTCCAAGGTTTAAATCAAATGTTGATTCACCTCTCATTTTTCATATCTTTATAAATTATTTTATATATATATATATATATACAGTAGAATCTCTCTTTAGCGGACATCCCGCTAGCTGACACCTCTCTATAAACGACAGTTTTCATTTGAAAAATTACCATTTTTACTATTTATCAACTCTCCGGTAAAAGGACACCTCTCCCTAAAAGAAACTTTGGTTCTGCAATTAGGTTTTGTTCTTTACAAGGAGTTTCTACTATATATAGTGACAGCTTAATGGGTATTTTAAACTTCTAATCTAAACATCTAATTAAAATTTAAACTTCTAATTAAAATTATTTAAAACATTAAATTAACCCCAATATATAATATGATGCGTAAGAATTCCAAACAATTTTCTACTGCCCTTAATGCAACGACAACATAACAAGATGCCATCCCATGAAAGATATTACAGTGACCTTTATTGAAGACATACGAGATAACCAAGTGTATATACACTCATGGACAAAACTTAAGGAAGTTGTACCTTTTAGCATGTATATCGGGATTCAGACAATAACTCTGAAAGATATTACAGTGACCTTTATTGAAGACACACGAGATAATCAAATGTGAAAAAAAATTGCCTTTGTCTTCTTAAAAAACATATAACCGGTGACATCAAATACTTTCCACTTATTTAAGTTTTATCCATTAGGGTATATGTGTGATTCCATCAATGTAAATAAAAGAAAAGAAATATAAATAAGATCAGGAATCAATATATAAATTGTATCATTAATTATCATTGAAATAAGAGAGCAGTATAATTTGGTTTTTAATTCGAAAATAATTATACATGTCGAAAATACTTTGGAATTCTCACAACAGAGGGCAGGCTAATCTATCCCATTAATACAATAGATATTGTAACAAAGACTAAAGATGTGTTGTTTTGATAACTGATATTACCTTCATGTTTTTATTGAAATGTTCCATCTCAATATAATATTGTAACAAAGTATTTATTATTTTATTAGCAGAGTATTATTTTTTATGTTTATATTTTACTATACTCTGTACACTTCCCTCTTTTGTTTATCTTTTGTTTACGATGTTTACCTTACAACTCTGAACACTAAGATTTTCCTGGAAAATCTCTTAAAGATTTCTTGAAAAAGCCATGGTCCACCTGTGCTGTATGTATGTTCCATATGTAAATACCTGTTTTATTTCCTCTTTTCGCTCTCCACTTCTCCCATCTATATTTCCATTTTTTTCTTATTTTCCATAGGATTATTCGAATAATAATCTGTATATATTTACCATGTGTATATAATTTTTCTCCATTTTTACCCCTTTGTATATTTCCCACTTTCATAGGTTTCTCCGTCTTGTAACCCCAAGGAGAATCCTCTGTAAAACCTGTGTGTCTTAATAAAGGCTTTTGTGTGTGTGTGTGTTTATCTTTTGTTTATCATTCATAGTTTGTTCTTGCCTTAAATAAATTGTTGTCTCATCCCGAAGTTGGTTTTCCCTAATTTTCCACATCTCAATATTGCTAATATAGATTAAATTAAGAGGGTTTACCACTGATGATCCAGGCCTTTTCTGATTGTATTAACAGTAGGATATTATTTAATATAAAAAAACACTAAATTGATTATATTCCACCACCCTCCTACTTCTATTTATAGTCTGAATATAAAAACTAAGAAAAAAAACTAATGTCATTGTCACTAAGTGCTTACTAGACAATGGTAAAAGTTTTAACAATGGAAAAAAAGGCAACAAAGAAAGTTTTTTTAACATTAATAAAATAGTTAAAGAAGCAAATGCATAAGGAAATAAAAAAGCAGAAGACCTCGATGATAAAGGATTGAGAAATATAGGAAAATCCGTTTTCTTGAAGACATCCACATAAAAACATTGCCACATGTAACATTAATCAAATTTGGGGGCATCAGATAGCTTTTAATTAGAGAACAAATCAAGGTTAATGTGCTCCCTTTATATATTGGTAACGAACTCAAGATAGTAAATGTTGTTCAGGTCATGATTATCATGATAGGTTTTCAGTGATACGCTAACTTTGACATATGCACGAAAGAACGTGTGGCCACTGGACATGTGTCGGACCTGGAGGCTGTTGTTTGGTTCTGTGCTGGCTGTGGAGTATAAAATCTCTATCTTTTCTTCCTTTCTTCCTGTGGTGAATCTATATAAGACCGGTGGTCTTAATAAAGCTGTATGTGTGATTATCTTGATAGCAAGAAGAGATTATCACTGTTTTTTACTTTATAGAATAAAACACATATATGTATTTGCCAATATATAAATAGGCCTTGAGGGACTCTCTTTGGAGCTCCTGTTGAATGAGGTGGTGAGAAACAGAGCTGGAGCGTTTGCGTTGTTCAAATTTTGGAAGACGGCTGAAGGGAAGGGGAAGCTATATACATAATCTAATTGATGTAAATAATTATATGTAAATAATCTTTGTCAGGACTAGAATGACGAATCCTGTATGGAACTTTGATTCCAATAAAAGGCTTGTTGCTGCTGTTGTATATAGTCACAGTGTAGAAAATACTATACCTACTACTTATAGGTTTCTCTCTGTATTCTTAGTTCTCTTCTCTTCAATTACTCTGTAAACTGGCGAATCCTTTATAGGACGAGAGGTCCTCAATAAAGGCTTTTGTTGTTATTTGCCAATATATAGAAAAAAATGGTAAATACCCTTTCTAGAATTAACAAGAAAACCCAATCACATTTCGGGTTGTTAACCCTCTTCAGCATGGCTTTTCTGGCTCGTCATCTTTTACTAGGAATTTTATTTTACACCTATTAAAAGATGGACGCGCTTGGTCCTTCGAAATATTGGATAAATAAAATTTATTAAATCCAAAATAAGCTTTATTTTTAAAAATATATATTCAGTCGATCTTCGATAATTTGAAACTCAAGAGACCTGATAAAATTTTCAATTTATCAAGAGTTCAAAATAACAGGAGTTTAAACAGCTAAGAGGGAGCGAGAGGAAAAATCAAGTAAGCAAGAGTTTGAAGTTTTGACCCTTATATTTTAATTTTCAAGATAGAATTTTACATATAAAAAAAATCAAGTTAAAGCAAGAGTTTGATCAAAATTCGTGATTCCTTATTTTAAACATTTATACAGTTATTCACAAATGTTCATTTGTGGTAAGATACAATTCCTACAACTTCAAATTACCGAGGGGACCACACAATTGATATTGATTTTATTCAATTTATCGAGTGTTTTTCAAGCGACCGGGAAACAATTTCAAATTATCGAGAAATTCGAATTAACGAGTTTCAAATTATTGAGAGTCGATTGTATTAATATATATTAATATCATGTGTTTGAAAATAGAGCAATCCATATATCTCAAACAACCTTGTTCCCCGAAGAAGTTTGGCGAGTTGCCACACAAAATATTGGAAATGAAACTTTATGATCCAAAATAAGCATTTTTAAATAATATTAATATTAATGGTCATACCAATAAGGATGACATTGCTACGATGCTAATGATGATTAAAAAAACGTATTATTAAGATTAAACTTTAATACGATTTAGGCCTAGCTATATTTCTACTTCTGCTTGTAAAACAGGATTTCGTTTGGTATTTCAATTACAAAAATTGATGCGATTGTATTTCAATTCAAACGTGCAATGATTATATCAGTTTGTTTAACATATTTAAATCATTTCATTATTCAACAATCTCTTTTTTTTTTAATGAATAAAATATCGATATGTATAGCTAGAACAATATGCAATTTTATTTAATATGCAAATCAAAGGTGGTGGGTGGAAAGGTGAAAGACCTTGTAATAGAATAGGTACAAATGCAAGAAGGGATTACAAAGGTAACCGATCAAATTTGCATATGGTAGGGCAGGCTGAACTGGCAACGCTGTGACCTGAGGTCAAGGTTTGCCCTGAGGAAGGAACTATTTCTATTTCTTTCTATTTCGGTCTGAGATGCCGTCGTAACCAACTTGGTGGAGCCGTTTCTTTCTTGAATAGCTTCTGTGAATATTCTCATTGAATAATTTAATTTAATTTTGTGAACAGCTCTTTTAAAATTTATTTTCTACATAAATATTTTATTTTATGCAGTATCTTTGCAATTTGTTGAAATAAAATATTAATTTTAATTCCTAATCAGTTGTCGTTTTCGGTGAAACCACTTCTTTTTGGAATAGTTTCTGAGAAAATATTAAAATGTTGAATATTTTTAGAGTTTGATTTATTGGATTTATCTTCAGATAAATAATTATAGACGTATTTTTGATTTTAAACATATAGTGTTTAATAATTTAAAGAGAATAAAGTAAATAATTTATTTCTTAAAATATTCACTACCGGCTCGGTGAAGCCGTTTCTTGCTCGTAAATGCGTTCTGTGAATATTCAATATTATTTTAAAGACATTTCTCTCAATTAGTTTACGCTTCAGAATAATATGGGTTAATAAAAGAAAGAATTATAAATTATATAAAATATTTAACGAATATATTTTATCTATTGTGATATTTTGCATTTAAATTTTTAAAATTATTTATCAAAATATTAAATTATTATATGCAACCTCAATTTGTATGAATGACACTCAAAATAATAAATGAGTTAAATAGAAATGAAAAATATTTTACAAATAAAAATATATGTTAAATAGTTAAGAGACACAAAAAGAAATATTTTATATAAAATATATTAATATCTATATTCCACTATATTTTTTATTATATTAAAAATAATATTGCAATCACTTTTTAAAATATATTGCCACGTGGAAAATTAGGAAAGACAAAAACTTCAGGAGGAGACAACAATTTATTTCAGGGAAGGACAAACTATGAATTGTAAACAAAATATAAGCCACGAGGGAAATTTACAGAGTCGCAAGATATAAACATAAAAATGTGTTAATCTGTTAATAAAAAATAATAAAATTAATAAATACTATGTTACATAAATAAAATTAATAAATACTATGTTACATAAATAAAATTAATAAATACTTTGTTGCAATATAATTAAAATATTTTAAAAATACCTAACTATTTTTGGTAATCTTTAAAGAACTGAAAAGATAAGGGAGAACGCTCACAAAATATTGTACTGAGAAATACAAAAAGAGCTAGCTATTTAATACACATAGGGATAATATTAACTGTTGTTATGTCTAAAGATAAATGATTGACAATTAAAACTAATTTATTAACATCTAGTCAACAGTAAAATGATAGTTTAAAATTAGATTTAAAAAAATAAAGAGAAATATTTACACCAAACGAAGCTTTCTCCGAAGGTACGTCTGGATTCTATCAGGGGCTTAATGAGAAACCGTGTTTAGCCATGTTTTCAGGATATGGTCGCTCTCAGCCTCTATAACTTTCTTTTTGTATTTATTTTACTTGGAAAGAGCATTTTGTGAAAATCCCCATCGATGGGTAGACTTTCAAATTCGTAGAGATAAATGGTATGCAATGACAAATGTATTGGTATACAATTGGGTTACCTGTTCCAAACTAAATTTATTAGAGGTACCGCTTAAAAAGAGAAACTCCTAGCTAAGGTTATTTACAATGAATAATATGTATAGGTTATTCACATATTGAAACAAAGTGTCTAATGCGAGATTCGAACCCGGTTTATTGCTGTCGGGAATTGAAGGTTTATAACGCTTGTCTACTGACCTCTCTTTTTATAATGTATTGGTTCCTGTCCAAAATATGTTTACTAGGTACCGCTCAAAAAGAGCAACCTAGTTTATGATATTAACAACAATGAATAATATGTGAAGGTTATTCACATATTAAAACAAAGTTTCCAATGCCGGATTCGATCCCGGTTTATTGCTGTCGGGAATTGAAGGTTTATACTGCTTGTATACCGATTTATATTTTAATTTATTGATTACAAAATAAGTTTATTAGGTACCGATCATAAAGAGCAACCTAGTTTATGTTATTTACAACAATGAATAATATGTGAAGGTTATTCACATATTAAAACAAATTGTCCAATGCGGGATTCAATCCCGGTTCAATGACTGTCGGGAATCGAAGGTTTTAACCGACTTTCAAATTTATTGTTTAAGAGATTGTGTAATTAAACGATTTCTTTAACAATAGTCGATGTCAAGTTAGTTGTCACCAGATTGCGACAGGGGACATGTGACGTCGAAGAAGAAAACATACAACGTCAGGAAGTAAGATAAAAGATAGTGATACTGATGAAAAGTACTACCTGGAAATCCATCATGGAAAATCCAGTATTATTAATAAGATGACTTAAATAACATCATTACATATATATAGAAGAAATTCCTTCATATATATTGGTTAGATTTGCAACTATATAACATGAAGATATGCAGGAGAATAATTTTCATTTATAAATTGTCATCTATATCGTTAAAATTTGTAATAATAAATAAAAACTATTATAGACGCGCGTATGATTCTTTTATTATAATCTATATTCCAAATTGTGCTTTATCGATATTATAAACAAGTACAAGTCAATTGATCAGAATTCCTTTAAACCCACTAAGAAATTTCAATGCTTAATCTTTCCATGATGTGTGATGTGAAAGTGAAATGATGAGTCAACGATAAAATCTTTAAAAATGACCATCAGTGAAATATTATCAACGAGTGTAATTCAAGCTGAACAGAATTCCGTTAAATCCACACACTAAGAAATGTTAATCCTAAAATCTCTCGAGAATTTCATGGTTTAGTGAACCGTATCATGAGATACTATTCGAAAATTGTTTCCATTCTTCCAAACAAGCCGGGAACATCCGTCCGAAAGAAGAACACAATTGATTTGCACAGCGGCAACCTTGAAGTTCCCGCAATCAGAGGCACCCACCGTGGAAGGTAGATGAACTCAGGAAACTCTTCGCTTCGTCGCTTTCACCGTAGGATTAACTGTTGCTTGATGCATCCAAGATGTTACCTTGCTCAGTACATACCACAGGAATTCCTAATTCAATTGGCGTGAAGGGAATTTTAACGGTAATAGCAACAGAATCGAAGAGCAAGGACAAGATCAACTTGATGCACTCAGATGTCACGTTTCTCAGTACATACCAAGGATTGGCGTGGAAGGTATTTTTACGATAATAGCAACAGATTCAAAGAGCTAAGGACAAAATCAGCTTGATTTCCACAGATGTCATCATGGGATCATACCACAGGGATTCCTAATTCAATTGGCGTGAAAGGAATTTTAACGGTAATAGCAACAGACTCGAAGAGCAAGGACAAAATCAGCTTAATGCTCCCAGGTTTCACTTTTCTCAGTACATACCAAGGATTGGCGTGGAAGGTATTTTGGAGGTAATAGCATCAGACTCAAAGAGCAAGGAAAAAATCATCTTGATTTCCACAGGTGCCACCTTTCTCAGTACAGTTCTAGATTTTCTTGGCATTATCGATAGTGGAAATCATACATTTGAATAACAAAAGGACAGTCTAGATTTAAAGTATAAGAAGATAGCTTTAGAATAAATTTCATTTGAATTTAATTTCAACGAACATATTTAAAAATTCTTTCTCTAACTCAACAAGATGATATCTTTCTTTGATAATCTCAGATCACCACAATTATTGCACACGAGGACAAGTCAAATTGATCAGAATTCTTTTAAACCCACTAAGAAATTTCGATGCTTAATCCCTCATAAATTTCATGGACTAGTGAAATCTTTAATGATGTGTGATGTGAAAGTGAAATGATGAGTCAACGATAAAATTATTTAAAAATGACCATCAATGAAATCTTATCAACGAGTGTAATTCAAGCTGAACAGAATTCCGTTAAGCACACACACTAAGAAATGTTAATCCTAAAACTGGCTGACAATGCGGCCATTTAGAACAGAGTAGCTTATGCCACACACAATTTGCCTGTTATCCCTTAGCTTGGAAACGGTTCCCTTAATAATGAATTATTTTCGCTTGCTAATCAGTAATTTTATTTGGTCTCTAAAAGTTGGAGGGTAATCTTTATCAATATATTTTTGTCTCTGACTCTGAAAGTATTCATAAAAAGCAGAATTCTTTGCTTGAAATTAGGTATTTCAATAAGCAGCGGTGAGTTGGCTTTTTTTGTCAGTCTTCGGCACTGTTCTATTTTAAGTAGAACTAGGATTCAAAGTAATCATTCCTTTGAAGAGAATGATAGGAAGTCACTGAAATGTCGGGAGTTGAATGATTCATGGGTTGATGTTGCTGTGGTTTTCTCTGTATCAACTTCCAAACAACAAATTATATTCAAAACTCTTCTATTTTAAGTTCTTCAGAAACGTCACAATAACAAATACAAATAGAAATATACGAATAAACGATTACATGAGGAGCTTCGCGTATATAAATGTATTTCCCAAATTTTATCTAATTTTAAAATTGTTTGTTTTATTTGCATAGTTTTATATTTTTATAGTCATAATTCTTATTTCTATTTTACTTATATTTGAAATATTACTTCGTATGTAAATGTGTATGTTGCATATAATGGCTCAAACGCGCTTATATCCTGTTAGTATATTCATACTATCCATGCCTGTAGAAGAACCGAAAGGTTCGAAAGGAAAAAGAAGCTCCTCATGTAATCGTTTATTCGTATATGTTTAACCAAATCTACTGAGTTCATTTAGTCGACAAATAGAAATAAAAAAATAGCGAAAACTAAGAACCTATTCCCCAGAATGAACTATAAATCCAGCATTAATTCAAATCTTAAAAGTTTAGTTTTCTTCTCAAATAACCATGTAACCGATCATATCAACGCTTCTCTCCAATTACAGATATCATTTTACACGTTTATATCTTGTGAAATCATCTTGAAAACTTCCTTAAGTAACTCTTAGAATAATCTAACAACTTTCTTATCGTTACAAATAAATAAGAATCAAATATTTTAATCGTATTTACAATTGTGAATTTTATCTAAAAAAGTATAGGGTTTCTCTTCCGTCTAATTAAACGTCAAAACTAGACGCTATCTAGTCTTAATGTATATAGTCTTGTGTATATAGCTTGCACCAGAGTAATTTATATTTATTCTAAATATTATTTCAAGATTTTCCGTGAGAGAAAAATAGTATTTTAAGAAGCCCCTAGCATTAAGGCAGTTGTGTAAAAGCTGTCATCATATTTCAGATATTGATGTAAGGACATTGAAACAATGGGCCGGAACTGATAGTAGATTCCCCAAAAAACTGATTCTAATTGGTCCCATTGTACTGACAGCTAGGGGATTCCCTTGGTCCTTTCTTTGTTAGGGGAGCTACCTCGTTAGAATGGGTCAACATCTGATTTACCTTGCCTCTACACTACTATATGTCTATCTTTGTGATTTCTGATCGTTAGAATGAATCAATACCTGATTTACCTTCCCTCTACATTACTATATGTCTATCTTTGTGGTTTCTGATCGTTAGAATGAATCAATACCTGATTTACCTTTCCTCTACACTACTATATGTCTCTCTTTGTGTTTTCTGATCGTTAAAATGAATCAATACATGATTTACCTTCCCTCTACACTACTATATGTCTATCTTTGTGATTTCTGATCGTTAGAATGAATCAATACATGATTTACCTTCCCTCTATATTACTATATGTCTCTCTTTGTGTTTTCTGATCGTTAGAATGAATCAATACCTGATTTACCTTCCCTCTACATTACTATATGTCTATCATTGTGATTTCTGATCGTTAGAATGAATCAATACCTGATTTACCTTCCCTCTACATTACTATATGTCTATCTTTGTGATTTCTGATCGTTAGAATGAATCAATACCTGATTTACCTTCCCTCTACACTACTATATGTCTATCTTTGTGATTTCTGATCGTTAGAATGAATCAATACATGATTTACCTTCTCTCTATATTACTATATGTCTCTCTTTGTGTTTTCTGATCGTTAAAATGAATCAATACATGATTTACCTTCCCTCTACACTACTATATGTCTATCTTTGTGATTTCTGATCGTTAAAATGAATCAATACATGATTTACCTTCCCTCTATATTACTATATGTCTCTCTTTGTGTTTTCTGATCGTTAGAATGAATCAATACCTGATTTACCTTCCCTCTACATTACTATATGTCTATCATTGTGATTTCTGATCGTTAGAATGAATCAATACCTGATTTACCTTCCCTCTACATTACTATATGTCTATCATTGTGATTTCTGATCGTTAGAATGAATCAATACATGATTTACCTTCCCTCTATATTACTATATGTCTCTCTTTGTGTTTTCTGATCGTTAAAATGAATCGATACATGATTTACCTTCCCTCTACACTACTATATGTCTATCTTTGTGATTTCTGATCGTTAGAATGAATCAATACATGATTTACCTTCCCTCTATATTACTATATCTCTATCTTTGTGTTTTCTGATCGTTAGAATGAATCAATACATGATTTACCTTCCCTCTACACTACTATATGTCTATCTTTGTGATTTCTGATCGTTAGAATGAATCAATACATGATTTACCTTCCCTCTATATTACTATATGTCTCTCTTTGTGTTTTCTGATCGTTAAAATGAATCAATACATGATTTACCTTCCCTCTACACTACTATATGTCTATCTTTGTGATTTCTGATCGTTAGAATGAATCAATACATGATTTACCTTCCCTCTATATTACTATATGTCTATCTTTGTGTTTTCTGATCGTTAGAATGAATCAATACCTGATTTACCTTCCCTCTACACTACTATATGTCCATCTTTGTGATTTCTGATCGTTAGAATGAATCAATACATGATTTACCTTCCCTCTATATTACTATATGTCTATCTTTGTGTTTTCTGATCGTTAAAATGAATCAATACCTGATTTACCTTCCCTCTACATTACTATATGTCTATTCTTTATATCTTTGAACGTAGTAAGGACAGTAAAAGTTTGGTTTATTTGTAAAAGTAGCATTCATGTTTAATGGTTGTATTTATTATGTATAGATGACACGTTATTGCTTTATAATTTCTATATGTCTATCTTTGTGACTTTTATTATGGTTAGATTGGGTTAACACCTGATTTACTGTTGGGTGGATCGTAATAATTACTATCTATTAAAACATAAATCTTCTTTATTGAAGGTACAAAAATAATGAAAATTAATTTCTATAATAAATCTATAAACTCATATGCCTAAACCTCTCCACATATACTCTCTCACACACATCTCTCAAAGAAATACATTTATATATATATATATACACTCAACACCACAGAGTAAATTAAGTCACAGATTAATTCAATCATAGAATGAAAATTGATATTTTAAATAAATAACATCAACATTTACTATCTACACTATGTCTGTCTTTTTTATTCTAATCTACAGAATTGGCCAATACCTGATTCATTTCGACGATGTAGTTTTTTTAAAAGACCTTTCAAATATCTATAAATAATTTTACTCTTTTTTTCTCAATGTTAAGCGACCTTTTAATTTTTTGTCAATCGTTTTTCTCTTTCGAAATGACCATTACTTATATAATGCTGGTATTTCTCCCCAAAATCTATCATCAACCTATGGTAAAAAAAAAAGAGAGAGATAAGAGATGGGGCCCCTATTAAAGAAGCTCTCCTACCAACTGACTTCTTATCATTTGTTTATAATAAACAGGATAAGATTGTGATGGCCTTTGAGCCAACACAAGGGCAGTTCTTAGAGATGTTTCATCATGTTTTGGAAGAATCTAATAATTGAATTGGTACATCGAGTTTAAGACAGAGATGGCTGACGTCGTGTTTGGGATGTAATACGTACAGTACAACGTTCTATCACGAATAAATGATTGATTGAATTATCGAAAACATATCTATATTCTATAAGTAGAATTCATGACTACGGATTGAATTTTACAATATAATAATTTCAATAGAAAGTTTCATTTATGGTTAGATTTATATAGAAATGAAAAATGAATAAATCATATCAGCCTTCTTTATCGGTTACCCATTGCTGTCTTCATATATACACTCATGGACAAAACTTAAGGAAGTTGAACCTTTTAGCATGTATATCAGGATTCAGACAATAACTCTGAAATATATACTCATGGACAAAACTTAAGGAAGTTGTACCTTTTAGCATGTATATCGGCATTCAGACAATAACTCTGAAATATATACTCATGGACAAAACTTAAGGAAGTTGTACCTTTTAGCATGTATATCGGGATTCAGACAATAAATCTGAAAGATACATTCATGGACAAAACTTTAAGAAGTTGTACCTTTTAGCATGTATATCAGTATTCAGACAATAACTCTGAAATATATACTCATGGACAAAACTTAAAGAAGTTGTACCTTTTAGAATGCATATCGGGATTCAGACAATAACTCTGAAATATACACTCATGGACAAAACTTAAGGATGTTGTACCTTTCAGCATGTATATCGGGATTCAGACAATAAGTCTGAAAGGTATTTGATACATAGTGACATTTATTAAAGACATATGAGATAAACAAGTGTGAACAAAATTTCCTCTGTCTCCTTAAAAATACAAACGACTAGTGACACTAAGGACGTTCCACTTCTTTAAGTTTTGTCCATGAGTGTAAAAATATTTCTTGATACTCAACAATTTCTATCTAAACAGTGGAAATTTGAAGACTTATTTATTCTATGTGATTTCCATATTTTTGGGAGTTTTATGAACTTTTTACAGGGGTCGGCAAACTGCGGCTCTTTGGATGTGAAGCTCCTTATATAGTACTATATTTTTTTGGGGGGCAAGAAAAAATTCTTTGGCTCTTCAAAAACTTCGAAATTTTATAAATTGTAATTTTTTGACTCTTCCGACTCAAAAGGTTAGGACCCCTGACTTTGTATTTCCCTTTAAGAAAGAATGAAAGATTTAAAAAACCAATCTCAATTTAGATGAATAAATTGGCTTTAGAAGATCTCTTGATGATTTTCTGCGTATTATATTGTGAGAAAGGGCCATGCTTATCCAAGGGCTACTTATCCAACTAAAGTATATATATATATGGTAGATTAAACAGGCGAAACCGCTGGGAGAGTTCACCACTGATGAGCCAGGCCCTTCCATTAATTTTTCCATTGCAGTAAGGGCAGTAGAAATTGTTTTATTTTTTAAAAGAATCATACGCGTCTATAATAGTTTCGATGGTAGATTAAACTGGCTAAACCGCTGGGAGGGTTCACCACTGATAAGCCAGGTATTCCCATTAATTTTTCCATTGCAGTAAGGGCAATAGAAATTATTTTATTTTTTAAAGAATCATACGCGTCTATAATAGTTTCGAATTTTGATAAAAATATCGGTATATCACTATACAATGGATATATACCTAGTTCAAAGGAAAGGAAAGGGAAATACCCTAGAAAATATGCAAGATGATATTGTCCTTGAAGGAAGAATACAATTTTTTAAAGACAGTATAATGGAATATGAAAGAGAAACTTTTGTCCAATAGCAAACTGATGTCGGATAAGGAAGAAGATAGATAAAAGATTTAATGATAGAATTAGAAGGAAAACTACCGAAAAATGACAATAATCTTGAAACAAAGTGTCATTATAGGATATTGTGTTCATATTAGCGGTGTTTGCAGGATTCAGGTTCGCGAGATTCAAGTTACGGTTTGCGGATGGACGTAAACAAGCATCTACATGCCTTCGGTGTCAGATGGAATCAATGTCAGTGTGCATCTACAGAATCTCATCGTTTGTAGATATACTTATTCTCTTCTGTAGATTCCCCGGAAACAAAGTCAGTGGACGAGTGGGTAACACCCTCGATTCCCGACAGTCATGAACCGGGATTGAATCCTGCGTTAAAATTTTGTTTAATATGTGAACTTCATATATTATTCACTGTTTCAATTATCATAAACTAGGTTGCTCTTGTTGAGCGGTACCTAATAAAGTGATTTTGAACCGAGATTCCCCGGTAATCATTAAAGAATCCCTATATGAAAAGAATGTAAAGGATAAAGTTTTCAACTAGCACACACACACACACACACACAATAATCGCGTCTCGGAAGATTCTCATGGGCTATTTTTTTTCTGATATCAATATCGAAAGAACTTCAAAGTATAACAATGAAAAACATGAATGTATTTTTTTTATTTCTTAAGTTGTAGAAAAAGGATGAATATTATAGGAGCAATTGGAAATAATCTTTAAAATATACTGCAAAATTAAAATTAGCCAATATCACAATTTGCAACACCTATTTCTCTTCTGTCGATTCAAAGGGAATCATTAAAGATTCCTTATGAAAAGAATGTATCTCATTATAGCGTTAGAAAGTTACCCGAAAATCCGTTTTTTTTTTCGCTCAAATGAGCGAAAATCTGAAAAATAAAGATAAAAAACCTTTGATTATAATAACGAAAAGAAAAAAAAACTAAATTTGAAAAATTCTTCCTAGAATTAAAAAAAAAAACACATGAGGATAAAATGTGAAGAAAAAATGGATAAAAGTTTTGATAGATACTTTGAATTTTATGTTTACACTTAAGAAAGCCTTGAGTATGTTAAGATTCGACGACATAAATTATTTTGGGAAAGGAAAGACTTATATATAAAACTATACCATAAAAATATTTTATGTGAAGCTTGTTTTGTGAGGTCAAAATGAAACGTTCTATAAATGGAAATAATCCCTAATTTTATCTATAGTCAAGTCGAACTGCTTTTCACATATGTAGACATGTGGTACACTTACAGTAAAAGCAGTCGCTAACTACCCACCATGATTATAATTGGCCTATACCACGTGTATTAGGGATAATTATAATAATAAAACTATAGTCGTTTATCAAGCAAAACGAGGGTAATTGATATATTTCTAAATTTGGAAGAGCCTAACGGGTGCTATCCTCTGTATTTTGGCCATTGGTGAGGAAACGTATGTTAGTGGGAGATGTTCGGACCTTGCTCCAGATGGCCGGCGGAAGATAGCTCAGCCTAGACTTGACCCAGATGGGCATTAGGCCAAGGGCTTGACGTCCGTAGTGTTTACTGGTACTGGACATTGACATCTGGTTCGTCGCGTAGCAGAAGCTATACCACGGGAACATCGTTGGAATGGACTAAATGGTACTGTTGTAGTGCTGGGACATTGTTGGAATGTACTCAATGATGCAGATATAGTACAGGAACAACGTTGGAATGGACTCAATGGTACTGTTGTAGTGCTGGGACATTGTTGGAATGTACTCAATGATGCAGATATAGTACAGGAACAACGTTGGAATGGACTCAATGGTACTGTTGTAGTGCTGGGACATTGTTGGAATGTACTCAATGTGATGCAGATATAGTACAGGAACAACGTTGGAATGGACTCAATGGTACTGTTGTAGTGCTGGGACATTGTTGGAATGTACTCAATGATGCAGATATAGTACAGGAACAACGTTGGAATGGACTCAATGGTACTGTTGTAGTGCTGGGACATTGTTGGAATGTACTCAATGATGCAGATATAGTACAGGAACAACGTTGGAATGGACTCAATGGTACTGTTGTAGTGCTGGGACATTGTTGGAATGTACTCAATGATGCAGATATAGTACAGGAACAACGTTGGAATGGACTCAATGGTACTGTTGTAGTGCTGGGACATTGTTGGAATGTACTCAATGATGCAGATATAGTACAGGAGCAACGTTGGAATGGACTCAATGGTACTGTTGTAGTGCTGGAACATTGTTGGAATGTACTCAATGATGCAGATATAGTACAGGAACAACGTTGGAATGGACTCAATGGTACTGTTGTAGTGCTGGAACATTGTTGGAATGTACTCAATGATGCAGATATAGTACAGGAACAACGTTGGAATGGACTCAATGGTACTGTTGTAGTGCTGGAACATTGTTGGAATGTACTCAATGATGCAGATATAGTACAGGAACAACGTTGGAATGATCCCAATGACACAACTATAACACTGGGAGATCGTTGGAATGGACTCAATAGTACAGTTATAGTGCTGGGACATTACTGGAATGGACGCAATGCCACAGTTATAGTGAGGGAACAACGTTTGAATATACTCAATGGCACATGTCTAGTACAGAAACATCGTTGGAATGAGCCCAATGACACAGCTATAACACTGGGAGATCGTTGGAATGGACTCAATGCCACAGTTATAGCGAGGGAACAACGTTTGAATATACTCAATGGCACATCTCTAGTACAGAAACATCGTTGGAATGAGCCCAATGACACAGCTATAACACTGGGAGATCGTTGGAATGGACTCAATGGTACAGTTATAGCGAGGGAACAACGTTTGAATATACTCAATGGCATATCTCTAGTACAGAAACATCGTTGGAATGAGCCCAATGACACAGCTGTAACACTGGGACATCGTTAGAATGGACGCAATGCCAGAGATATCGCACAAGAACAACGTTGGAATGGACACAAGGCACAGTTATAGTGGGGGGGGGGAGATCGTTAGAACAGTCGCAATGACACAATTATAGTACAAAGCAACGTTGAAATAGAAGCAATGACTCATCCGTAGTACGAGAGCATCGTTGGAATGGACACAATGACACATCTATAGCATGGGGACATTGTTAGAAAGGAGGAAGTGACAGCTATAGTACAGGGATTTCTTTGGGATGGACGAAATGACAAATAATCGGAACGAAACCTCGTTGGGATGAAGGAAATGATCAATTATAGTACACAAAGATTTTTGGAATGGAGATACATCACAGAGAATGGATTGGATGCAATAATAACACATCTTTTTCATTAATATAATTTTCTGAAGGAAGAATTTCTTTAACACGACAATACAAGTATTCGGACGTAACAGCCTTTCGACAAGTAATAGATACATTTCTAAAACTTAAAAATCAAACACAAATCCATAAATACATACAAAAAAGTAGGAAATATGATATATGGATATGCAAATACGAATTAACAGAATACAGTAAAATCATAAAACTATGGATTATTATTTAATACTAATGTTCTATTGAGGTTATGTGTGAATAAAGGAAGGATATAAATCATATTGAGATCAAAGACAGGTCTTACATCAAATTTCAGCTTATCTTTATATTACTCAGGAGTATATTTTCATATAATATAAAGAGATATAATACAATATAATGCGACTTATGATTGTAAAACGACACTTGAAAATTTTCCCGCATGTGTTTCTTTTGAACGAAAAATCGAAATTTTTTAAAGGAGAAATAACGAATATTTCTAACCTTAGGGATAAAGTATGAAAGGATGAATTGTGAAGAGTAATGATAAACGGAAAAATAAAGTGTCCAGGGTTGGACACAATTCATCCTTTCATACTTCATCCCTAAGGTTAGAAATATTCGTTATTTCTCCTTTAAAAAATTTCGATTTTTCGTTCAAAAGAAACACATACGAGATAATTTTCAAATGTCGTTTTATAAAGAGATATGCAATTTAGGTATTACAATCCTCCAATTATCAATAATATTCTATATATAGAAATACGATAGAGTTCCCCCCCAATATGGGACAATGTTATTTCTGTCTGTCTGCAAACGTCATCAGTGACAACCAGTATTAACACCAATTGACATACCTATGATAATCTAACCTGATGTAGAGGTTAGTGTCCTTTGATAACATTCCTATTAAAATAACTATTTTTGTAATTATTTATATATATATATATATATTGTAGACCTGTTAGTTAGTCCTTGTTGTGAAATCCCTCTTTTTTTAAATTTCTGTATGAACCTCAGCGACTGATTTGAATAGAAACTACCTCCCTTAAGCGACCACATATGTATAAGCAAGATTTCCTGTTATTGATCTTCTTATTCCCATACTATGGTCTTTTTTCCCTTATGAACCTCAGCGACTTACCTCCCTTGAGCGACCACATATGTATAAGCAAGAGTCAATGTATATGATCTGATGGAATATCAGACTGTTCCCCCCCCCCATGACTAGACTTCTCTTCTAGATTGCTGCAGTCCTAGATATTTCCAGTTGGTCTTGAGGACTACGCCATCACCATTTCCTCAGCGGTGAAGTACGCGATCTACGTATTCTTCATAGATCGCGAAATACGTGGTGTCGCTGGAGACCCACTGGCGATTCTCCACCAAACTCTGCAGCGCTGGCAGAGGCGCCATATTCATTGTACATAGTGTATATAATGCATATTATCTTTTTTAAATAGTGCAGACTGTGCACTTTGCATGTATTGACAAGATGTCAATAAAATTATTTTAGATAAACGTTCTTCCTTGATTTATAATATTATAAAGAAAATAAAGTCTCCAGGGCCAAGTTTCTTGTTCAAATTTTATTCTCTAGCTTTCGGACCCGTCAGTCCTTCCACAGTGTTGTCGTGATACTCCTGTGGAAGGACTGACGGGTCCGAAAGCTAGAGAATAAAATTTGAACAAGAAGCTTAGCCCTGGAGACTTTATTTTCTTCATAAAATTATTTTAATTGTCAATTGTCGTCTAGACTGCTGTACAATCCGGGTAGTTGGTGATTTATGCTTCAGGAGCCCGGGTTAACTCTATTTTATCTCTTTCTATCAGACTGTTGGTGATATAATACTTACTGTAATATCAGAAAGACTTTGTTCAAAAATGATTAACATTCTTTTACCAATTCAATCTATCGATTAATTGGAATATTCTATTTCCGACAATTCAGAGGGAATTTAAAAAAATAATATTCTTAAAGACATCCTGGATCTTTACAGAGAGAGAGAGAGACGGTTAAACATACTTTATTGACTACTAGTCAATTATGAATGAAAAATAATGAGAATAATACAATGAAATTATGATTGAGGAAGGCTCCACCATCTTACCAGAGTCCTCCTCCAGACGATGAGAGGGTCCTCTTGGACGCCCCGTATCTCCAGGCCCAGGATGTGCTTGTAGATACGGGTCTTGGCAGAGAGAGAGAGAGAGAGAGAGAGACGGTTAAACATACTTTAATGTTCATATAAAATTATATATAGTGTAATGTGCAGAAAAAAAAAGGAAGGTCTTTTCAGCCGGTGATGTCTTCCTCCATTGGGAGTTGAGAGAGAGAGAGATAGTATGTAATGCAATCACATCAAATCAAAATACATATAGAAATCAATTAACAAAAAGTATCTTCGTTATAATTTAAATGAAAATATTTCTTTATATAAGTCTAAAACGACATTTGAAAATTATCCCGCATGTGTTTCTTTTCAACGAAAAATCAAAATTCATACCAAGGAGAAATAACGATTATTTCTAACTTAAAGATGAGGTATGAAAGGATGAATTGTGAAGAGTAATGATAAACGGAAAAATAAAAGTGTTCAGGTAATGCTTATATTCATCCTAATTTTTTAAATTTTAATGTATTTATTGATATAAAAACTTTTACTAAGATTTCTTTCTTCAGAGATGTCCCTTCCCTATCTTAACTAAAAAAGTAAATTCTCTAGTAGAGATTGAATATTAAATGGGTGAAATTTCTGAAAGGAATACCATCTAGCAAAAGTTAAAAATCCCGTAAATTTCCAATATACATAGAGATGATGGAATTTTTATTAAAATAACTCAGAGCAGCTTTTTTACTCTCTCATAAATTATTTAGTACAGCTATACTATATGCGAAAAATGGTATATTATAAATATTATAAATATATTATAATCTTTATCATATATTTATATATGATGCAGAATAATATTGATACATATGTATGTAATTTATTCCAATTTTATCTATTCAAGAATTCTTTATTGACATCAAAGAGTATGTACTTACGTAATAGATTTGTTCAAAACAATTGTTCTATTTATAAACAGTTAAAAAAACATACAATAGAATATTCTCAAAATCAATTTACTAAATCACATCCTTATTTGATTATAAATAATAAATTGCTTAAATATTAATGTTGACATATACTATTTCATAACAATCAAACATTGGAAGCTTTGCGAATGTCTTTAGCATGCTCAAAAGAAGCTTTATATTCATAAGTGGTTGGTTATAATTGGTATAAAAATCGATGAATCATTAAGGATGATTGTCAACTTCGATGAAGGTGGTGTAATAAATGTAACAGACGAGCCTAGGTAGTTCAGACGACGCCATCTCAGTCGCCTGGCACAACTTGGCACAAGACTTTGGCACTGGAGCCTGGCCGCAAGCCGTTGTGTTTATTCTCCAAGTTAGAACAACTGTTCCCCCACTCTGGTCGTGGAAATCTTCCTTGCTGACAGCTCAAAAATCCTTCCTCATCTTTCGGCAAATTTCCAAATGAACCATCCTAAACTCTTTCTACCTTTCTTAAAGTATTTTCTCTTTCTTCCTAGACATTAACTAATCGAATTTCTTACCAATATCAATATTTTCATTAAAAAAAGATGTATCTTGGATTTATACAACCTTAATTTTATTCCATATCATCTCTAGATAATCTTCCAATAAATCAGCATGCTTGACGCTATCCCATGAATTTAATCTTCAACTTAGTAGTTCTGAAAGACAACCCAAGTAGGAAAATATAGAGAGATTGAAACTATACTTTTTATTACAACATCCATATAAGATTATATATATATATATTATATAATCTAAAATACAATTATTTTATTTTTTTTGAAAACATATATTTTATTTTCATTCATTGACTGTTTTACATATTTGACCATAGATGCAGAAGATACCACTTTAATTATTATTGTTGTAAATATGTATAGTTAACCCTACCTTTTCTAATAAAAATCACGAATATAGAATTCATTTTATAAATTTTATATTACTGTGATAAAAATAATTTTATGTGTAATTTTACTTCAAGTAATCCAAAATAAAATCTACTTGAAAGGTAAATAATTATCTTTACTTTTCCACGACTGCACCTCTTTTCATCAACAAAACACAAAAATAATATTAACACAATATATATATGGTAATTTAAACCAACAACCCTATTTGTATAATACTTATAACAAGATTGTCATGTTTTGTATATAGAAACACATCTATAAATAATTATATGCATGATTGACATGTGTCATTGCATCACCATATGTAATGTACTTTGTACAAACTGAGGATGAATAAATAAAACTATGTAATAGATTATGAGCTGAGCTAAGCAAGAGATCAAGATAGAAATCAATCCTAAAGAGGAATTTGGCAGACCGTTACCATCAGGTCCAAAGGGGAATACCGCAGACGCCCCACGCCCTTTGCACCCGTTCAAAATCCAAATTCCCGCATGTCTCCTCACTCCGCAAAGATATAAAAATCCTCTGAAATCTTGAATATTTGAAGCAAAGTTTCAATGGGATATGAAAAAAATACACTCAAATTTATATAATATCAGGAAAGTAAAAGAATAAAATAGAAGGTTACAAAAAGATATAATAAAAAGAATATTCAAATTTATTGAGGAAGAATCTAACAAAAGTCTGTGTATGTTCAAATGGGACATGTAAAAGAATATACGCCAAGTCACAGAGTTTCACCAAGAGAAATAACGAAGCTAAATCAACAAGAAGAACAAAAGAAAAACCATAATTGTACATGGATACGAACATTGAAAGAAAACAAAGCCTACGTGAAAAAGAAACAAGAGAACATCACGACATCATGTCAATTTGCGACATTAGAAGAGGCTGTTCGCCAACAAATTGGTATCATTTGGCACAGGGGTTGTCAGAGGTGGCGTGCTTACTTCCAGGCCCCTGATCCTTCAGTGACATTGATGATGCCATTGTACTCCTGCAGAGACCTCGACAAGAACATGTCACCATTTTGCAAGTTCTACTTGAGCAAGCGCAATGCTTATCTCTGTGGCGTTACAAGTTCAGAATATGTACGGCTGAACCAGTACGACAAGGGAAAAGCTACTCTTCTCTGTACCATTCTAATTTGAGCATAAAGTTATTTATAATACAATATAATGCGGCTTATGATTGTAAAACAACATTTGAAAATTATCCCGTATGTGTTTCTTTTGAACGAAAAATCAATATTTATTTTAAGGAGAAATAACGATTATTTCTAAAGTTAAGGATGAAGTATGAAAGGATGAATTGTGAAGGTGAATTCCCATCCCTGGGCACTAATTTTTCCGTTCATCCTTACTCTTCTCAATTCATCATTTCATACTTCATCCCTAAGGTTAGAAATAATCGTTATTTCTCCTTAAAATAAATTTCGATTTTTCGTTCATAAGAAACACATGCGGGATAATTTTCAAATGCAGTTTTACAAAAAGATATTGTTTAATATCTCTTTATATCCGATAAGCAAAGAAATCCTGTTAGGAACTATCCATCATGAAGAATTCGTCTGAGGTAATCCATGAAGATCCTGGATGATGAGCCAGTTTCAGAAGAGTCATTTTCTCTTACACCAGAATGAGTGTCATAGGAAATGAAACTTAGCCTATATTCCATACAGATCCTGGTATGACAGAATTGTTCGACGTCAGAGGAACCGAGACTTCCTGTCGCGGAAATGTCACCAGATCGGATGACATCTTCTCCAACGTAACGGGGTCTTCATCTCTTACATCACGGAATGAAAGAGGTCTATGACCGTCTGCCCTTCGTGCGACTTTTAGAGTTTCTTGACCCACGACCTGGTCATCTTAATAATATCTTCGAAATGGTTATGAAATCATCATCCTTTTCTTTTCTTTTTT
>CP092879.1:64256655-64325549 GCA_030710605.1 Cordylochernes scorpioides
AAAAAGAAACTCATTGTGAGGAAATATTTTGTAATTTTAAAGCTTTCATGTCCTAATAAATTAGAGAAACATCTTGTAAATCTAAAATAAAGGCTTCAAAAAATCTTTTAAAAAATCAATCGGGTTACCAGGAAGTTAAAAAAGCTATGGTACGAAGCAATTACTACCTATTTACATAATGATTTGATGATGATGCTATGCAATTAGATCAAGTAATTCGATGGTGGATAACCTGATTTCATTTGGGTTGCCACAAGTCTGGAAATCTCAGCAAAGTTTAATGACCGAAGTGTGAAATTCAAGATACTTCCTGGGGTTAAGAACAACCACGCCTTTGAACCCAGGGAACAAGGAAGAGAATTAATAAGCCATAGGTTCCATATTGTGGGTTGCCACAAGTCTGGAAATCTCAACAAAGTTTAATGACCGAAGTGTGAAATTTAAGATACTTCCTGGGGTTAAGAACAACCACGCCCTTGAACCCAGGGGAACAAGGAAGAGAATTAATAAGCCATAGGTTCCATAATGGAAGACCAACCATTGTTGCAGTGATGCTATTAGATAGCCCTTGACCCTTTTTAGTATCATTGACATCTTTGGGGACATCTTCCTGTCATTAGCTAGGCCAACTTTTTGTGAATCTCATTTACTTGAAATAAATTTGTTGGCGCTTGTTTGTTTTTCAAGGATATACCCATAAGCGAGTGTATTTCCCCCCTTAAATTTCACTTTTAACAAGGATAATTACTTTATTTATTTACGTACTTTGTTCTGGCAAGGTTGCTTAGAGGACCTATTTAGAGATGAACGCACAGACATAGGCTTGAGTGTCTTATAATAAGTTCTGTATGTTATCTAGGCATTTTCGATTTTCATTTTTGGTTGTTGTCTTAAGTAAATGTTCATTGAATCTTATGACATATATCGATTTTGTCTTGTGGGAATTACACTTATGGACAAAAATTAAGGAAATGGAAAGTGGATGTCTGTTTTTTTTTCTTTGAAGGAGGTAAAGGCATTTTTGTTCACACTTGGTTATCTCGTGTGTCTTCAATAAAGGTCACTGTAATATCTTTCAGATTTATTGTCTTAATCCCGATATACATGCTAAAAGGTACAACTTCCTTAAATTTTGTTCACGCTTGGTTATCTCGTGTGTCTTCAATAAAGGTCACTATGTATCAAATATCTTTCAAGTTATTGTCTGAATCCCGATATACTTGCAAAAGGTACAAATTCCTTGAGGTTTGTCAATGAGTGAATATGGTAGATAATTTTGGTCTATCTATGAACAAGAGAAATCACAAGGAAAAATTTCTACTTCTGACCAAATTCAAACGACCATTAAAGATGACATTATAAATCAACGTTTAGTTCAAATTTATTTCAATAGATGGAGCTCTAACCAATTTTAATACCTATTTAATATTAGATAATGATAATATTTCGATAGAATTCGTATTTACATATTTTCAGCAACATACTCTATTTCTATAAAATACCATGTTTTCTCCTGTAGAAGGGCGTACGTGCCCGAAAGCTAGAGAACAATAAAAATGTTTTTGAAAGGACACTTTTCCCTGGAGGAATGATTGATTTTACTCAATATTTATGCAAGGGATTATTTTATAGAATTGTCAACTCAAGTTAAACATGAATCTCTCGCCAAATCAAATCGAATTTTATTTGAATCAGATGTACAAGAAATCATTGCAGCTAACAAAATGGAGATGTCATCTGAGTTTCAATCGTTTCTGTGAAGAGGCGAACTTTATCCCTCCATCCTTACGAATTAAGGACCCTGTGAAAAATCCGTTTTCATACCATGTTTTCTCCTGTAGAAGGGTGTCCGTGCCAGAAAGCTAGAGAACAATAAAAATGTTTTCAAAAAGACACTTTACCCTGGAGGAATGATTGATTTTACTCAATACTCTATTTCATCTCTTTTTACGGAGACCGTTGACGAGTGGTCTAAATTGCTATGACCCGGGATCAAATCCCGCATTCAGTACTTTTTTCTAATTAAAAAAAATGATCCAATGGCTTCCGAATCTTGCCAAAGTCCAAGCCCACCAGTGAGTGAAAGTAATCAAACGAGGCTCTGGCACATTTGTAAATACAAATGTCGAATTGCTTTTCATATATGTAGACATGTGCGTAAATTACAGTATAAGCAGTCGCCTACATTTATCCACCATGATTATCATGGTAAATTAGGAATACTAATAAAAAATCTCTTATTACAAGAGAAAAATTATATATCCTCAGATTATAAAATTCACTGAATAAAATATTTTGATTTAAATATTCACTGAAGAGATTTATTCAAAGAAACCAGATGGTGGTGTCAGATTGGACCAATTAGCGACCTATGGATGACCATGAAACTGATGTCGACAGGGTGGCCAGATAACAATGAAATTTTGACCTTAATCATAAGTTTCATATCGTTGACAAGGCCATCACTTCAAACATTCCATCTAGTCACCCTGCTAATGATTGGTCGTTTGGTCACACCTACTCGATTTTGTTTTTTATATTTTTGAATTTTTTTTTTAGTAAGAAAAATATTATTCAGTGAAAAATTTATATATATATTAGATAGTATAAAGGCATATATTGGATTGAATAAAATATTTATTTGCTAATATTTCGGCTGGCTAAATGCCAACCTTTATCGAGGCATTACATTTTGTATACACAAACTCAGCGCCGCATAGTGTTACACTAAGTGTCACACTTTTATTAAATCCAATATATGCCTTTTTACTATCTAATGATTTAAGTATGGATTGCTCTATTTTAAGATATATATATATATATGTTATGAATTATAATGTTTTGTTCTTGAAAAAGATAGAGAATTGAAGGTGCAGTCGTGAAAATAGGAAAGATAATTATTTACCCATCAAGTAGTTTTTATTTTGAATTACTTGAAGCAAATTACACATAAGATTATTTTTCACAGAAATATAGAATTTATAAAATGAATTCTATATTCATGAATTTAAAAAATAGGTAGGTTAACTATACATATTTACAACAAATATTCAAAGTGCTATAATCTAAATCTATGGTCAAAAATAAAAGAATAGTCAATGATGAAAATAAAATATATGTTATTAAAAAAAATAAAATATTTGCATTTTAGATTATATAATATATATAAATATTTACATTAGCCTTCTCTAAAGGGACGTCTGGAATATATCAAATGTTACAAGCCGTCCTGAGTTTGGAAAGGCCATTGACTATTTTCTTTTTATTATAACGGAGGTTTTGTCCTCAACATGATCTTTTGCATTGTTGAGGAATTCACGCAAAGAATCTAGAAAGAGATTGAGATTAAATATACCTTTATTAATCGTACATATAAAATTATATAAGGTTAATAGGAAAAAAAGTAAAATTAAATATAATTTTCAACAGACGAATCCCACTGATGGTCGTCTGGTATGATATCACCTTCGGCCCTATGAGAGAGAGAGAGAGAGAGAGAGATTGAATCAACCTTTATTACATCGTTCATAAAATATTATGGTGACAGATGAAAACTAATGAAAATAATAACAAGGATGAATATACATAATGAAATCTAAACAGGCTTCATTGGTTTAGATCAAGGGCTACAAGACATCCTGAATTCGGCCCTTGGTTATAAATGGGTCTTTGTTCCCAACCTGTTCAATTGCCATGTTGAGGAAATCTCGCAGAATTATCTTGTTTTCTGTCGAGAGTGTCTCGGAGAGTACATCCCTCACATGGCGGTATAGGACCGCGTGCACTACTTCAAACCCACAAACCTCCTCATAGAGGGGATATAGGAATGAATCAGCGTTCATTTGTTCAAAAATTCCCTCCACGCGCCCTATGAGAATCTCCTGAGAGAGAGAGAGAGAGAGACGGTTAAACATACTTTATTGACTACTAGTCAATTATGAATGAAAAATAATGATATAATACAGTGAAATTATGATTGAGGAAGGCTCCACCATCTTGCTAGAGTCCTCCTCCAGACGATGAGAGGGTCTTCTTGGACGCCCCGTATCTCCAGAGAGAGAGAGAGAGAGAGTAGATGAGATGCATTACCATCTAATTGGTGATCTTTTTTTTATCTACCTAAAAAGTTCTCTTACAAGTGGTAAAAAAAATGCTTAAATTTCCATTTCTTCGTTTGTTCCTTTTAATTCGCAAGGCCATCACAGTATATTTAGGAATTTAAAGTGAAATTTAAATGGAGAGGTTTGTTAACAAATGTAGTAGGTGTTGAGTACAAGGACGAGGTTAGAGTATCTTCCGGCTAATTCTTCCTCTTCTATACCGAGGTCGACATAATTTATGTCACGTCCCTCAAGTCAGTCTTCCGCACGTCTTTCGTAGATAATTGTATAGCATGTATCTACTTAGCAGTGTCTATCTCTTGTAGATTACATATTTATATGTCAAATTCAACCAATAATCAAACATTCAAGATATAATAAACAAGCAATATGCAAATAATAATCAGCTCAATAAATACCAATATGCAAATATACGGCCAAAACATATGTATATATATTCGTGGATGGCTTTTCTTGAAGCAATTGGGTTGGCTAAATATCAGGGAATAGGTTAAATCAATATGTTTAGTTGATTTCTGTTTAATTAGATGGCGCTCTGCCTTCTGAAAAGCAAATTTTAAGGAAGTTTCCTATTTTGATGTCACCTGTGTGGTTTTTATAAAAATAAGTCAGAGACAATTTTGTTGACACTTAGTTATCTCGTATGTCTTCAATAAAGGCCATTATGTATCAAATATATTTATCTGAGCGTAACTTAAACCTACCATAAACCAACCTTCGATAAGAACTATCTCCAGAAGAGACTAAAAGTATTCATGTTTTAGACGATGCTAGGAGGTATATGTATTGGGGCGGGCCCTGAGGAAAGCTAAGAAGGAAGGCGGGGAGACACAGGAAGTGGAGTGGCCTCGGTGTATTGTGCAGCGGTCAAGGTGTCCGGTCAATTTAGAGTGGCGACCACTGGACGGGAACAATGGGGTGGTGATGGATGGCAGACGAACTTGCAACATCGTCTGCTACGTTATCGGAATATTCTTGGGCGAGGCTCTTTGTAGATGGCCGGGGTAGATATCTGTAGTACCTTTAATACCAGACACTACTGGTCACTTACTTTCTTATTTTCTCAAACTTTCCGACTTATCATCTCTTCAACAGGTGTATCATATTAACTAATGATGAATTTATATTTTATACAAATTATTATTTAACTAATTTAAATACTTTTAATTTAATTTTTTTAATATAAAACAATATTCTACTGCTCTTATTGCGCCCTCTTATTATTTTTAAGATTGTAGTAAAAGGACAATAGAAAATAGATATTTATCAAAGAGTGATACGCGTAAAAATAGTTTAAATATCTTATTGTTTATCACAATAGTAGTTATTTATAACAAATAAATTTACTGGAAATATGTTTCTTTTCTATAATATCATCAAATATTATCTCTATAGACCATACTGCAATAAGTTATTGAATGAGAGGGTTTGTCTCATCAATAGTAAACCCTCTCAGCGGTTATTAGTAGTTATTTATACTATACCAACACAATTCTATTGTGATAGAAATTGTTTAATTTCAAAAAAAAATCTTACGCGTCTAAAATAGTTTCGAATTTTCATAACAGATGGCGCGCTAGTGCAACATAACAATTCTATTGACAATATAACCAAAGAATTACAGACCATTCTGAGTTTGGTTGAAGCTTTAAGGTGAAAGCTAGGAAATCCTCCACTCTGTGAGAAAGATAATGAAAGGTTTGTCTGACAGAAGAATCTGCTGAATAAGAACAATCCTGTAAGATCGAAGGTTGCTTGGGTGTGATTTGAGAATTGTCAGATAGATGAATATTAAGAGATTATGTAAATTTAGCTTCGTTTGTAAGAAGAACCTTCTTCTTATTCTTATTTATTGGAATATATCTAGGTAATCTTGGCATTTTAAAGGAAACATAATACAAAATTCTCAGTCACTTCGATGTAAGAATAGTTTTTTTTTTTTTTTTGACAAAAATCTTTTGTCATCGTCAGGAAAAAAAATTAAAACAAACTATAGAAAGGCGTTACAAATATGTTTTAACATCTTTTCATAAAGTTTATTTTTAATTTTTCTTGACTCGTTTTTATGAGTTTCAATTTAGTTTTACATTAAATAATTTTCTGTGTCATTCTGAGAATTGTCTTTCATAATTTCTTTGTTACAATATTCTCTCAGACAGAACCTAAGCTAAATAGGCCTAACATTCGTCATCCAGAGAATATAAAGCAAGAATTAGATGACAACTTCAGCAATTTCGATCTGGTTATTTTAAAAAAGAGATAGTACTAATAGTATTATTACACTATCTATTTATACTACTATAATCTTGGTTAAATCCCTATTGGCTGGACAGATATTGAAGCAGAATATTTATTATTCTATTCAAAGATTTTAAATTTCGATATTTGTATATTAATACACTGTACCATCTTTCTCATTGCTTCTCTGCTATTTTATCAGTTTAAATTTGGTTTTACATTAAATAAATTTCTATGTCATTTTGAGGTTTGTTTTTCTAATTTTCTTACATTACAATATTCTATGAGACAGAACCCAAGCTAAATAGGGCCACACATTCGTCATTCAGATAATATAAAGCAAGAACTAGATGATAACTTCAGGAATTTAGATCCGGTTATTTTAAAAGAGATAAATGCTGCCGGGAAGAAGTTTCAGGGTTGTTGATGGTGATAATTGGAGAGTTTTTAAAAAACCTGAACGAAAGGGAAAGTACGGAAGTTTTAAAATAGAGATAATTAGCCAGGCGTGGTGCATTTAATCAACTTCTGGATGATCTAATGGGGTCGAGATTATGCTTCCGCTCAATGAGAAAGTTAATTCCTGTATTTGTCGTTGTTATGAGTTTTGTTAAACATATTGCCCTTTGTTTTCAGAATACATCTTGTGGCGTTAATTATTAATGACTTATATTAAAATTCAATATATATAATTTATATCATAATATTACAGTAAAACACACATACACACACCTCCATGAGAGGACATCCCGCTAGAGGACACCTCTCTACAAAGGACAGTTTTTATTTTCAAAATTACCATTTTTACTATTTAGCAACTCTCCGGTAAGAGGATACCTCTCTATAAAGGACACTTTGGTTCTGCAATTAGGTGTCTTTTATAGGGAGATTGTAATGACTTACATTTATTTTAAACAATTCAAATATATATTATGTTCTGTGAATAATTTGAATGAATTCACAAATGTTCGCGCAAAAAGACTTCGAATTTAGTTCAAAATATTTTTAAATCGTGTTTTTTTTATCAATCTCAAATGTTAAAAATTTAAAGAGAGGAAACTTGTGAATTGAAATGTGAATTGCTTTTTATTTTAATATGTCCCCTTCGTAATTATATGTTATTATATATGACAATGAGGTAATTCAAAGAAAGGGAATTCCCCCTAGTTTATATAGGCTGCTTAGTGTTATGATATTTAATAATAATAAACTCAGAGAAATTGTAAGGATATATTCCGAGAAATTTCATAATTGAAAAAATTACCTACTTAGTAATATTAACACAAATCCTTTTATTTTATATTTTATACTTAGTAATATATTCAGTAAATTTCTTACAACTGTCTATAACTATAATAGATTATAGAGAAAGTTGTAAGAAATTCACTGAAATAAATATATGATTAAAATATTTGACCATTGACCAACTCTATGCTTTGGTTATCACCGCTTGTTTCTTTTTAAAGGAGGAAAACTGACATATAGCGCGTTATATTTGATAAATAACACAGAATAAATTCAGAATAGTCATTGTAAATTTTTAGCGACGAAAAAAATAAAGAGGTTATAAAGAATTACTAGAGTTTCGCCTTTTGGGATTTACTTATCTAATTTGATTAAGTTTCTTTCATTATAACGTCAATTCCTTTTTGGTTCATTATAGTTTATCGAAATCAGCAAAGAACAAAATCACTTTATAAAAGGAGCCATAGATTCATTTGTATAAAAGACGAAAAGTGAAAATATGGAAAAAAGTCATAAAGAATAAAAACATGGTCGTAAGAAGCCATAAATAAGAAAGACATGGTCGAAATAAGTCTTAAAATGAAGAACATCGCGGAAAAGGCCATAAATAAGAAAGAACATGATAGAAAGGAACATCATAAAAGAGCCATAGAGAAGAAAGTCATAGTCGAAAGAAGTCTTAAAATGAAGAATATCTAGGAAAGAGGCCACAAATAAGAAAGATATGTGAGAGATCGAAAGAAGCCATAAAGAAGAAAGAACACGGTGGAAAGAAGCCATAAGGAAGAAAGAACATGGCGGAAAGAAGCCATAAAGAAGAAAGAACACGGTGGAAAGAAGCCATAAAGAAGAAAGAACACGGTGGAGAGAAGCCATAAAGAAGAAAGAACATGGTGGAAAGAAGCCATAAAAAAAGAAAGAACATGGCGGAAAGAAGCCATAAGGAAGAAAAAAAATGGTGGAAAGAAGCCATAAGGAAGAAAGAACATGGTGAAAAGAAGCCATAAAGAAGAAAGGCATGGCCGAAAGAAGCCATAAAGAACATGGTTAAAAGAAGCCATAAAGAAGAAAACCATGGTGGAAAAAGCCATAAGAAAAAAAAAAGAACATGGTCGAAAGAAGCCATAAAGATGAAAGAACATCGCAGAAAGAAACCATAAAGGAAAAAGAACATGGTGGGAAAGCTCAGAATCTTGATAAGAATCGAAAATAAAAATGTCGACGTCGTCTATCAGGGTATTGACTTGAGCAAGAGAAAGTTGAAGGAATGTTTATCGGATGGATTGTTGAACAGAACACCGGATATAAACAAGAATAGCTTAAGTTGGGGGTAGTAAATATTTATAGTTATAATAAATGTTTATATTATCAACATAGTATATATACATATTTCCCTAGTACCGGACATTCTACTCTCAGTCGACAAACATGATGGTTCACCTTTCTGTTTCATCTTTTCACTTAGAACAATATGTTTTATAGTTAGAGTTAAAAATGGCCATAAGCTCTCTCTCTTTCTTATTTTTTAATGTAATTCTGTTGTCCTTTAAGCTTATGTTCATAGTTTGCTTCAATACCATTTCTAAGATTCCAACGCTTCATTGCAGCATATATATGCAGAAGCGTTCAATACAGTATTAAAGCTCTAAGAAGCGGACTGGTAGATTAAATTGACGAAACTTGGGAGGGTTCACCACTGATGAACAAAGCTCTTCCGATCTTTTTTCATCGCAGTAAGGAGCGAAAAGGGTTTGTTTTATATTTAAAAGTTTTTTTTTTTTAATATTGATTAGTATTCAAAATAAAGATGTTTTAAATTGTCTTAGATGAGATTTGTATAGTACTTCGGTGTAGTACAAATCTTTTAAAGCTTCTTATTGATTTTGAATGAACGTTTTTTGTTTATCTCTATTCCCAATACGCGTGGTACAGCCCATTATAATCATGGTGGGTAGAAGTAGGCGACTGCCTTTACTGTAAGTGCACCACATGTCTACACATGTGAAAAGCAGTTCAACTTTGCACTTACAAATGTGCCATAGCCCCGTTTGGTTACTTGCACCCGCTTGTGGGGTTGGACTTTTGCAAGAATCGGGGGCTATTGGAGCATTTTTTTAAATCAGAAAAAAGTGCCTAATGCAGGAATCGAACCCGGGTCGTAGCGGTCGAAACCTAACGGTTTAGACTATTTTTCCGTTTATCATTACTCTTCACAATTCATCCTTTAATACCTCATCCCTAAGGTTAGGAATAACCGTTATTTCTCCTTAAAATAAATTCTGATTTTTCGTTGAAAAGAAACACATGCAGGATAATTTTCAAATGTCGTTTTACAATCACAAGCCGCATTATATTATATTGTATTAGACCATCCTTCCACCGATCCCCCCTGAATGAACGTTAGAGAAGATGTACCAGTATCTCACCCATACAAAGACGGCAGGTTTCCCTGTTCGTCCAGGGTGGTGTTCGGGAAGGAAGCGATCGAACAAGTTGTGTCGCAAGGGCGGTCCTTGGAGCTCCAGCGCACCTTGGCCGCCAGCCTCTTATACATTGGATGAGGTAACCTGGTTTGTTTATCTTTGGCCCTCTCTACGGATTCTAGCCTGGGGTTTCTGGAGACAGAGAGAACCTAGAATACGACAAGAACGGGAAAGGATTGCCTTCTAGATATTCTGCAAGGTCAAACTAAAATTTCCATAGATTTCCCGCGAAATTGTATTAAATTAAACCTAAAAATCCAGTGACCAGAATTTTCATATCGCCGGATATATTGTGAGCGAAATTTGGATATCTCTAGAAAAGCCAGAACAAGAATTTATCGATATCTCGGGATTTAAATTATCTCTATCTCCAGAAATAAAGAGAATGGAATTTGGATATCTGCAGAGATGTATTGACTTGGATTTAAATATCTGCAGAAATAAAGGGACTGGGATTTGCATATCTCTCACTAGATATCTCAATGTCGGTCTGAAATATTTCCAGAGATCTTAACCACTGAATCTTAAATATCCTTCTAGAGAGATTTCATAATTATTGGGTCGGGGTGAAAATAATGGCCGATTTCAGTAATGCAAATTTATAGCATCAAGGCGATGCCAAAATTTGATGATTTCATTGTTTCCAGAACTGCAGAATTTTATCAGAATGGAATAAACCAGTTAGTTTCCCGTTGGCAAGGATGGATAGATTCCAAAGGTTTTTATTTTGATTAATGAAGTCTTGTTTGAAGTGAGGCATCGCATTTTAAAGTTACCACCAAAAAACGGCAATTAATTTTGCACCATCCTAATAGAGCTTGAACATCTGAAGACTATATTAACAGGAATTCTGAGAACAAAATCATCTAGAGATCTCGGAACTGGAGCTCTCTCACTCTCTCTTGAATTCATCAGATATTCTGAAGATATTGTTTCCACACTATATATATATATATATTTTCAAACTGAAATAATGTAATATACACCTATCCCCCGATTTACATGGCAGATACGTTCCTGAGAAAAACGTGTAAATCGGGGGATAGGTGTACACAGAAATAAAAATAAAATGCATTGACAGGTTAAAATATGTAGTCAGCACATAAGCTCGGGATTCCTCGTGAGATGTGTACACAGCGCATGTGTTCAATCACAGTAGCATTTAGTATAGTGCGATAAAAACAACAAAAAAAAAAACTTATTTGGAAAACCGTGTAAAAGCGAAAACGTGTAAAAAAAGTACCGTGTAAATCGGGGGATAGGTGTACTTTTCTCTAAATAGATAATAAGCATTTAAATTATGTGCATAATAGTGTGTATATAAATATTTTGTATTTATTATTAAAAATTTTAAAGTGATAATCCTGTTGAAGGACTTGACAAGTCCGAAAGCTTGAACAATAAAAAGCTGCAAAAGAAACTTAACCCTGGAAGCTTCATTTATTTATAACACTATATATAGTAAGAGGGAATATCCTCAGAAAAACTGGATTGTATCCATAATATCAATGTCCTAAAGCCAACGTATTAATTTTGGGAGAATATATCTAGTTATTTGACATTTATACCGCAAATGTTTCTTTGAACGAAAAATCGAAATTTATTTTAAGAAGAAATAACGATTATTTCTAACCTTAGGAATGAAGTATGAAAAGATGAATTATGAAGAGTAATGATAAATGAAAAAATAAAATATCCATGGATGGGAATCGAACCCACAGTGTTCCGCTTACCGGGCAGATGCCATGTTCACTAGGCTACCCTGGATATATTTTTCCGTAGGGTAGCCTAGTGGACATTGCATCTGCCCGGTAAGCGGAACACTGTGAGTTCGATTCCCATCCATGAATACTTTATTTTTCCATTTATCATTACTCTTCACAATTCATCCTATCATACTTTATCCCTAAGGTTGGAAATAATCGTTATTTCTCCTCAAAATAAATTTAGATTTTTCGTTCAAAAGAAAAATTTGCGGTATAATTGTCAAATTTCGTTCTACAATCATAAGCCGTATTATATTGTATTATAAATATCTAGTTATATAGATTTTTCCTAAAAGGCTCAAGCTAAAATATAAAACGAAGAAGAATACAATTGTCACTATTGCATAGCTCGTCTTTCTCATTAATACAAAACAAAACTCAACACAACAATAACTTCCATATTACGAATTGGGTTAATTATACTAGCTAGGTAAATTCGTGATATCATAACTTTTCATATGAAAAACTTTCTAATTGTTTAAGGAGATTGTACTAGGTGTTATGGCAGAAATTCTCTGCAGATCACGGAAGCGGGAGGTTGGATAATTGATGATGGATAACTGCTATGGTGAAGTAATGGGGTAAGCTGAGTACCTTGCCCTAGGCATTCCAAGGCAGGTTTGGGTGGCTTTCTTAACTTCATAAGGAAGGGTCTGGTTGATCTTCAGTCTGGGAATCTGCGAAATCCTATACAAAAATTTGGCTAAGATATTTGAAAATTTGGTTAATTTTCTTCAGATTTCTCTTGGTTTTGTCTTATGTTTTCACCGTTTATATATATGTCTTGATCAAGTGTTCTTCAAGTGTTTTCTTGGACTTCACAAGGAAGGGTATGGTTGGTTTTCAGTCTGGGAATCTGCGAATTCCACACAAATTTTGCTGAGATATTTGATATTTTGGTTAATTTTCTTCATATGTCTCTTGAATGTCTTCGTCGTTTCACTGTTTACATAGAGAAGTCTTGATCAAGTGTTATTTAAGTGTTTTCTTAAACTACACAAGGAAGGGCCTGGTTGGTCTTCAGTCTGGGAATCTAGGAATTTCACAATTTTTTGTGAGACATTAAAAAAGTCGATTAATTTTCTTTAGATGTCTCTTTAGTATTTTCATCGTTTCACGGTTTGCATAGAGGAGTCTTGATCAAATGTTATTTAAGTGTTTTCTTGGACTTCACAAGAAAGGGTCTGCTTGGTCTTCAGTCTGGGAATATGCGAATTCCACAAAAATTTTGTCGAGATATTTAAAATTTGGTTAATTTTCTTCAGATTTCTCTTGATTTTATTTTATGTTTTCACCGTTTACATAGAGAAGTTTTGATTAAATGTTATTTAAGTGTTTTCTTGGACTTCACAAGGAAGGTTCTACTTGGTCTTCAATCTGGGAATATAGAAAATTCCACACAAATTTTGCTGACACATTCAAAAATTTGGACAATAATAAAAAACGGCCTCTGAAGATCTGTTTCGTATTTTATTTATATATTCTCTCAAGACTTCGGACATTATAAACCTTTATATAGGATATTATGACATTTTCAGGAGTATATGAAAATTTGGTTGTATGGAAATTAGGTTGATTTTCTTCAGATTTCTCTTGGTTTTGTCTTATGTTTTCACCGTTTACATAGAGAAGTCTTGATCAAGTGTTATTTAAGTGTTTTCTTAAACTTCACAAGGAAAGATCTGGTTGGTCTTCAGTCTGGGAATCTGCGAATTCCACACAAAATTGGCTGAGATATTTTAAAAAATTGATTAATTTTCTTCATGTCTCTTGAGTGTCTTCATCGTTTGACTGTTTACATAGAAAAATCTTGATCAAGTGTTATTTAAGTGTTTTCTTGAAGTTCACAAAGAAAGGTCTGGTTGGTCTTCAGTCTAGGAATCTAGGATTTCCATACATTTTGCTGAGACATTAAAAAAATTGTTGATTTTCTTCAGATGTCTCTTAAGTGTGTCTTCATGTATTCACCGTTTACAAAACTGAACGTAAATTTATTTTCAGATCAAACAAGAAAATATTCAGCAACGCCTTAAATTCACCTTCCAGTAGAGGCGCTTTAAGATATAATCAAACATAAAGAATTCCCCCAACATTGAAGGGATTAACTGATAAAATAATATAAGGATTCATTCTAAAATAAAATAAGATTATATATACAAATACAATATAAAATATGCAAATAAATTTTATGAAGAAACTCAACTCCGCCTTTGCAGGTCCCAAGCCCGGATGCAAAAGGAGGAGGGGGAGCAGTAACAAGCTCACTAAAAAACCTGGGCTCAGCTGGCCCGGCTGATAGTACCCTGTAAGAGCTCCTAATCTATGGATACAGGATGAGCAAGTTTTGTACACCCTAATATGATTAAGTGGAGATAAGAAAGAAGAAGATGAAGAAACTCAAATGGATCTTCAGAAAAACAAATGAAATTTTTAGGGCACCACCTTAAATTCATCTTCCAAAAACAGATGACACAAGAAAAGATAAAACCCAAGCAACAACCAGTTCCGTAGCTAAAGTAAACCCAGATAGGTAGTGTGATGTAAGTGTCAACTTCTAATTGGTGACATTTATTTGTTGACGCCTTTGACTTTACGACCAGTAGCTAAGTCAACCTCACCCCTCATAAAATCAAGGGAGGAGGCGGGAGATAAAGTTTTAACGATAAGAAATCTATAAATTAATCCCCAATTAACAAATGTCACTGAAAGGACTTCTAGTTTTTCTCCTTTTTTATCTACAGATGCTATTGGAGAAACGATACCTTTAATAGCTACATCCTTGGAATTTCTTCTTTTAACCAATGATAAATTCTCAAATTGGTAAATTATTCAGGGATACGCCCCTATTCTATAAGGTCAAAACGAACCTAAAATACTTTAAAAAGAAGTAATTTCTTTAATTTCCCTAATGAAATTTAGTGATTTAAGATGTTATTTTGCTGGTGAGTTTCCAGAATTGCGGAATTCGAATTACAAATATCCTGTGTAATTTCAAATAACATTTTACACAAGAGATTTTGAAGGATTTATGTAAATAGGGAATTTCAGAACATGCTATATTTTAACGTGACAAACAGATTTCATTAGAGTCTGTTTTCTTCATGTTAGAAATAATTTCAAGAATTTGACTTCATAGAATTTGATAATACCCCTGAACCTGGAAAATATATATAAGCACACATTTTCCATCATGCTTGATTAATGCATAAGAATCCTACAGTAAATATCTTACAATTGCAGAAAGATTATGTCATTTTAAGAAAAGGTTGATTCAAAAAATAAGATTCGCCATAAAGAGAAAGAAGAATCATAAAAAAGGTAAAAGAGCAGAAAATAATGGTCGAATAAAGAAATAGGCTTTCGTTCAGAAGAGAACTACTATTGGCTGAAGATTATAAGAATATATTTACATATAATGCACCATAAGATAATAATACAAATATTAAATAATGCGGTTATGCTTATAAAACTACGTTTAACAAGTTTTACCTCAAATGTTTCTTTTTACAGAACAAATGGTGTCTCATCCCTAGACACTTTTATTTTTCCGTTCATCATTACTCTTCACAATTCATCCTTTCATACTTCATCCCTAAGGATAGGAATAGTCGTTATTTCTCCTTAAAATAATGAAAATTACCATTTTTTTCGTTCTGTAAAAAGAAACATTTGAATCCTATTTGCCAATTTGAATACTAAAATCCCAATATATTTTTCATAATTCGTTTAGTGATTATAGAAATTTTTGTCTTTCGAAATATATAATAAAATAATTATAGCACTAATAATAATGATTATCCGCACATTTTTCACATATAAACATTAAAAATATTCCAATATTACCTTCATAATTAGCAAAAAAAGCAATAGCCTAAAAAAACATGCATTACCAAAAACCCATTTACAAATTAGGAAGTAAGATTAAAAATCACGTATATACTATAAATTATTTTTTCTATTGGTCAAGAATAAGAATCAATTTATAAGGATGATGATAATAATTTAGCAGCCGACATAAATCTAAGGAAGAGGAAGAAAAGCATAAGATATGCGGAAATGTTCTAGATTGTAAAAGAACTGCCAACTCCATCAGATGCAATGAGATAATTTTGATTGATAGATTCGCCTAATGGATATCCCTAAATACAAATCATCTCTCATGTCTAGACTCCATAGAAATATCATTAAACAAGAGAATCAGTGGTGAATACGATTGGAATCCTGATAGAGATTTGAGTGGGATGAAGAATAAATCGCTAAGTGTTTTCTTTTGCCATTGATGTACAGACTTAGAGCTTGAAGAAGGTTTCAAGGTTGATAAGAAGCTCTTGAAAAGTACTTGATTATTCATATGGGACTCTTGAAGATCCAATGTCATTGTACTTAGGATTTTCTACTTGATGTACTCTTCATCATATTTTTTCATCATCTTAACATTCCTTTGTTTTTGAAGTAAATATGCAAGAGTGGGTTCATTGACATGGTATATTTTTGTATTGTAATTTGAATATACAGTATATGCATGCTTTTATTGATTTGATATATGTAAATAGTTATTTATTAAAATTCTATTATTGGAAAAATATATAGATATATGTGGTATGATAGGTGGAGAAATAAATACACCACAAGTTGGAAGAGGAACCCAGGCAACCAGAGAGAGAGAGGGGACTGGCACAACCGGGCGGCCGTTCGTGTCGCACACAATCCCCAACTGTTCTAAAAGTCCTGAGGTTTCAACTAATGAGCAAGTGGTCGCCCCTTGGAATGTCGCTGATGTCTCAAGTGGCCGGACTTTACCCTCCCGTCTCTCTCTGGGTTTACTGTAGGTTGGCTTTATTATTCCTGGAATAGTATATATTATGACATATATATATACTTGGTTATATATAAATTAGCATAGACAAATCGGCCTGGCGACATATGATCAGCTGGATGTCAACAATGAGACAATAAGTTTGAAGATTAACCCTGACAGTGTGTGTGTGTGTGTGTGTTTGAGACATCGGTAAGCTTCAGGAGTTCAGGGTACGTACAGTTGATAATAGTAGCACAGGATAGTTTAAATTTGAATTATTTTTTTACATAATTCTTACACTAAGAAGAAAATTTCAATAGTAACTATTGATACGTGTTCTCAAAAATAGAAAAAATAGATGGTGGCAATTTCAAATAAAATCGTTTAAAAATAAATAATTAGTCCGATGAATATGCAAAAAAATAGAGAAAAATTAAAAAATAATCAAACTTAAGGTCGTTGTAATTAAATCCTAACTATTCCTATATATTTAACTATTCCTATATTTAACTATTCCTATATATTTAACTATTCCTATATTTAACTATAAGGCGATAACGTGTTGTCAATATATAGGTAATGGAAGCATTAAAAACACGAATGTTTCTTTTTTTAACATAAAACCAAACTTCTACTGTCCTTACTGCGATGAAATTAGCGAAAACGCTGGGAGGGTTTACCACTAATGAGCCAAGCGCTCTCAAGATTTTTTCATCGCAGTAAAAAAGAAAGCATTAAATTTGCATAAAATATTTCTTGATCGGACATAGGATTTAATAAGAAACTACTTTGAGAATTACCCATGTTTTTACAAGATATCTCATTGGAAGCTTTACTTATAGATAAATGTCAATTAAACTAATTTTAAAATATGGGTTTTATTGTATAAGAGCTCCTTTTTAAAAATAGTCTTGGACAAGTCCTTTCATGAATATTGAAATAATTTAATCTTTTACGGATAATTTGGGGATTGAGTCTACTCTCTTTTGTAGATTCTGGTAGCAACCACATCTCCCACGGAACTGACTACCTTCAAGTTTCCCTCATCTAATTCCAAAGTGACAATGGACTTCTTTTCTGGATCATCACCATTCTGAGTCCAGACTAGTCGAGGTCCATTAGCTTCCACTATACTCTGGACTTTGGTTCCATCCAGACGTTCCTCCTCGAATGGTTCCCCTAATCTGAAGATGGACGTGATTGTCTTAAAAGACATGATGGTATTGATGGTCCACATGTCTCCAATATGGTAAATCTCTACGTTAGGTCGTTGATTCTTGATGAGCTGTCTCACTGCGAAACCTATACCGGTATCCTTCAGGAATATGTCGTAATTGTCACTGGATTCAAGTTTGTACTTTCCTGGGAGGTTGTCAACCATTGCTGAAAACAAAATGAGGCTAATATGTTTGAATGGGTGAAGCGTAATTCTTGATGAGGCGTGGGCTTTATTCTTATAGGGATTGATTATATTGAGAGACGAGCTTTTTCTTCTGTTGTACTCTTTGAAATTTTTGATTTGTCTTGCGAAAGCGGATTTCTATTCTTAAGAATGCTCTGTTCTTGATGTATAGTTTTGATTTTCAAGAGGTGTATTTTATTCTTGAAGGGTTGAGATTAGGATATACGGGATTCTATTTTTGTAGAGTGTTGGCTATCTTTTGAAACGTCAGATTTGTTTTTTAAAGGTTGAGTTTTGCTTTTCGAGATATGAGATCTATTCTTGAAAGGATGAGCTCTGTTTTTGGAAAATTGAGCTTGACGAATGATAAAACGAGGTGTTATTTTTGGAGGGTTGGGAGGTGTTTTTAAAAGATTGGGCTCAATTTTGCTGATGAGGGTTGGAGGGGTTTCTAGAGAGATAGATTCGAATCTTGAGGGAATTTTGTTCTTTGGAAGGTAGTTATATCTTGGTGGGACTGTCCTTGTGGAGGGTGGAACCTATCCTTGGGGGATGGGAAGGGAGGAGGGCAAGGAGAGACTAGCTTCAAGCTAATTCAGCTCGAGTCTGTCTCGTGCCCTTGCCGATTTTTCTTTTATCGTTAAACTTTTGAAATATAATCAAAATTGATAAAGCACAATTTGGATTATAGATTATAAACACAAGGTAATAAGACCAAATACAAATCATTCAGTACTTTTGTCTGAAGATAGTAACAACGCTGTTACCGAAACGTTACACACTATTTATTTATTTGGATTTGGTCTTATTAACTTGTATAGTCAAAAATTTTAAATAAAAAGACATATATTGGATCAAAATATAATTTATTTTACCAATAATTCAGTTGGATGAACGCTTTACCTAATTTTTGTTCGCTCCTGACAAGGACAAAAGATTTTTGTCGAAACGTCGAGACAATAATAAAAAGATTTACTGGCCGAAGTGTCTTTTATTTGATAAAGGTTAGCGTTCAGCCAACTGAAATATAGGTAAAATAAATGATTTTTTGATCCAATATATGATTTTTTATAAAGCTATACAACCAGTTTAACCGCATAAGTTTCTTTTTATTTATGAAAAATCATTTTTAATTTCAAAGAGAAATAATTTAATATTTCTAACTTTTGGATGACGTATGAAAAGGTTGAATATATGAAGAGTGATGGTCTATATATGAATGGATGACGTATGGAGGGTGAAAAATATGAAGAGTAATGGCGAACGGAAAAATAAAAGTGTCCAGGAGCGGGAATCGAACCCACAACCTTCTGCTTACCGGGCAGGTGCCATGTCCACTAGGCTATCCTGGACGATATTTCTCCGTTCGTAACTAATATTTAAACTGACTAATAATACTTATAAATGACTGCGGCGTATAATTATAAAGCTATACAACCAGTTTAACCGCATAAGTTTCTTTTTATTTATGAATTTTTTTCCGTTCGCCATTACTCTTCATATTTTTCACCCTCCATACGTCATCCATTCATATATAGACCATCACTCTTCATATATTCAACCTTTTCATACGTCATCCAAAAGTTAGAAATATTAAATATTTCTCTTTGAAATTAAAAATGATTTTTCATAAATAAAAAGAAACTTATGCGGTTAAACTGGTTGTATATCTTTATAATTATACGCCGCAGTCATTTATAAATATGATTTTTTATTTAAAGATTTATTTATGGATTGCTCTATTTTCAAAACGATAAACAAAATTGTTAAAATACAAACATTAGGCCTCCTGGGAAAAGTTTATTTTTACAAATCAATTATTCATAAATATCTCTAGCTTTTGGGTAAGAAAGCCCTTCTACAGGAGAAAACATTCACGTGGAACCGCCAATAGAATAATAATTAAAATCAAATAAAATGCTTCTGATGTTTTAGGATTGTTTAAGGATATATACACTCATGGACAAAACTTAAGGAAATTGTACCTTTTAGCATATATATCGGTATTCAGATAATAACTCTGAAAGATATTACAGTGACCTTTATTGTATTGAAGACTCACGAGATAACCAAGTATGTACTTGTATATACACTCATGGACAAAACTTAAGGAAGTTGTATCTTTTAGCATATATATCGGTATTCAGACAATAACTCTGAAAGATATTACAGTGACCTCTATTGAAGACACACGAGATAACCAAGTATGTATATACTCATGGACAAAACTTAAGGAAGTTGTATCTTTTATCATGTATATCGGAATTCAGACAATAACTCTGAAAGATATTACAGTGATCTTTATTGAAGACATACGAGATAACCAAGTGTATATACACTCATGGACAAAACTTAAGGAAGTTGTATCTTTTAGCATATATATCGGTATTCAGAAAATAACTCTGAAAGATATTACAGTGACCTTTATTGAAGACACACGAGATAACCAAGTATGTATATACTAATGGACAAAACTTAAAGAAATTGTATCTTTTATCATGTATATCGGTATTCAGATAATAACTCTGAAAGATATTACAGTGATCTTTATTGAAGACACACGAGATAACCAAGTATGTATATACTCATGGACAAAACTTAAGGAAGTTGTATTTTTATCATGTATATCGGTATTCAGATAATAACTCTGAAAGATATTACAGTGACCTTTATTGAAGACACACGAGATAACCAAGTATGTATATACTCATGGACAAAACTTAAGGAAGTTGTATCTTTATCATGTATATCGGTATTCAGATAATAACTCTGAAAGATATTACAGTGATCTTTATTGAAGACACACGAGATAACCAAGTATGTATATACTCATGGACAAAACTTAAGGAAATTGTATATTTTATCATGTATATCGGTATTCAGACAATAACTCTGAAAGATATCACAGTGACCTTTATTGAAGACACACGAGATAACCAAGTATGTATACACTCATGCACAAAACTTAATGAAATTGTATCTTTTATCATGTATATCGGTATTCAGACAATAACTCTGAAAGATATCAAAGTGACCTTTATTGAAGACACACGAGATAACCAAGTATGTATATACTCATGGACAAAACTTAAGGAAATTGTATTTTTTATCATGTATATCGGTATTCAGACAATAACTCTGAAAGATATCACAGTGACCTTTATTGAAGACACACGAGATAACCAATATCCACTCATGGACAAAATTTAGGGAAGTTGTATACCTTTTATCATGTATATCGGTATTCGGACAATAACTCTGAAAGATATCACAGTGACCTTTATTGAAGACACACGAGATAACCAATATCCACTCATGGACAAAATTTAAGGAAATTGTATCTTTTATCATGTATATCGGTATTCAGACAATAACTCTGAAAGATATCACAGTGACCTTTATTGAAGACACACGAGATAACCAATGTCCACTCATGGACAAAATTTAGGGAAATTGTATCTTTTACCATGTATATCGGTATTCAGACAATAACTCTGAAAGATATCACAGTGACCTTTATTGAAGACATACGGATAACCAAGTTAAAAAACAAACAACCGATGACAACGAAGACTTTCCACTTATTTAAGTTTTGTACATGAGTGCATATGTGTGATTTGATCAATCTTATAAAAGAAAAGAGACAAAAATAAGATCAGGAATCAATATATAAATTGTATTCCCTGAGTGAAAATCTGATATCTTAATATAAAAAGAAAGATGTAAACCTGGGAGTTTTGAACTAATAAAATGAAGAAAGAGGCCACGTCCAAGGTTTAAATCAAATGTTGATTCACCTCTCATTTTCATATCTTTATAAATTGTTTTTTTTATATATACAGTAGAACCTCTCTTTAGCGGACATACCGCTAGCGGACACCTCTCTATAAACGACAGTTTTCATTTACAAAATTACCATTTTTTACTATTTATCAACTCTCCGGTAAGAGGACACCTCTCCCTAAAGGAAACTTTGGTTCTGCAATTAGGTTTTGTTCTTTACAAGGAGTTTCTACTATATATAGTGACAACTTAATGGGAATTTTAAACTTCCAATCTAAACATCTAATTGACTTTTAAGCTTCTAATTAAAAGCCCTTTAAAACATTAAATTATCCCCAATATATAATATGATGCGTAAGAATTCAAAACTATTTTCTACTGCCCTTAATGCAATGATAACATAACAAGATTCCATCCCATGAAAGATATTACAGTGACCTTTATTGAAGACACACGAGATAACCAAGTGTATATACACTCATGGACAAAACTTAAGGAAGTTGTACCTTTCAGCATGTATATCGGGATTCAGACAATAACTCCTGAAAGATATTACAGTGACCTTTATTGAAGACCTACCAGATAACCAAATGTGAAAAAAAATTGCCTTTGTCTTCTTAAAAAACATATAACCGGTGACAACAAATACTTTCCACTTATTTAAGTTTTATCCATGAGTGTATATGTGTGATTCCATCAATGTAAATAAAAGAAAAGAAATATAAATATGATCAGGAATCAATATATAAATTGTATCATTAATTATCATTGAAATAAGAGAGAAGTAGAATTTGGTTTTTAATTCGAAAAGAATAATACATGTCGAAAATAGTTTGGAATTCTGACAACAGATGGCATGCTAATCTATCCTATTAATACAATACATATTGTAACAAAGACTAAAGATGTGTTGTTTTTGTTACTGATATTACCTTCATGTTTTTATTGAAATGTTCCATCTCAATATAATATTGTGTAACAAAGTATTTATTATTTTATTAGCACAGTATTATTTTTTTATGTTTATATTTTGCTATACTCTGTACACTTCCCTCTTTTGCTTATCTTTTGTTTACGGTGTTTACCTTACAACTCTGAACACTCGGATTTTCCTGGAAAATCTCTTAAAGATTTCTTGAAAAAGCCATGGTCCACCTGTGCTGTGTGAGCAGAAGAGCTTAAATTGACTTGTTCCATTATATGTATGTTCCATATGTAAATACCTGTTTTATTTCCTCTTTTTGCTCTCCACTTCTCCCATCCATATTTCCATTTTCTTTTCTTATTTTCCATAGGATTATTCAAATAATAATCTGTATATATTTACCATGTGTATATAATTTTTCTCCATTTTTACCCCTTTGTATATTTCCCACTTTCATAGGTTTCTCCGTCTTGTAACCCCAAGGAGAATCCTCTGTAAGACCTGTGTGTCTTAATAAAGGCTTTTGTGTGTGTGTTTATCTTTTGTTTATCATTCATAGTTTGTTCTTGCCTGAAATAAATTGTTGTCTCATCCCGAAGTTGGTCTTCCCTATTTTTCCACATCTCAATATTGCTAATATAGATTAAATTAAGAGGGTTTACCACTGATGATCCAGGCCTTTACTGATGGTATTAACAGTAGAAAATTATTTTATTTAAAAAACGCTAAATTGATTTTATTCCTCCACCCTCCTACTTCTATTTATAGGCTGAATATAAAAACTAAGAAAAAAACTAATGTCATTGTCACTAAGTGCTTACAGACAATGGTAAAAGTTTTAACAATGGAAAAAAAAGGCAACAAAGAAAGTTTTTTTTTTTATTATTAAAATAGCTAAAGAAGCAAATGCATAAGGAAATAAAAAAGCAGAAGACCTCGATGATAAAGGATTGAGAAATATAGGAAAATCCGTTTTCTTTAAGACATCCACATAAAAAACATTGCCACATGTAACATTAATCAAATTTGGGGGCATCAGATAGCTTTTAATTAGAGAACAAATCAAGGTTAATGTGCTCCCTTTATATATTGGTACCGAACTTAAGATAGTAAAGGTTGTTCAGGTCATGATTATCATGGTTTTCAGTGATACGCTAACCTTGACGTATGCAAGAAAGAACGTGTGGACACTGGACATGTGTCGGACCTGGAGGCTGTTGTTGATTTCTGTGCTGACTGGAGTATAGGAGCTCTATCTATGCTTCCTTTCTTCCTGTGGTGAATCTATATAAGACCGGTGGTCTTAATAAAGCTGTATGTGTGATTATCTTGATAGCAAGAAGAGATTATCACTGTTTTTTACTTTATAGAATAAAACACATATATGTATTTGCCAATATATAAATAGGCCTTGAGGGACTCTCTTTGGAGTTCCTGTTGAATGAGGTGGTGAGAAACAGAGCTGGAGCGTTTGCGTTGTTCAAATTTTGGAAGACGGCTGAAGGGAAGGGGAAGCTATACACATAATCTAATCGATGTAAATAATTATATGTAAATAATCTTTGTCAGGATTAGAATGACGAATCCTGTATGGGACTTTGATTCCAGTGAAAGGTTTGTTGTTGCTGTTGTATATAGTCACAGTGTAGAAAATACTATACCTATTACATATAGGTTTCTCTCTGTATTCTTAGTTCTCTTCTCTTCAATTACTCTGTAAACTGGCGAATCCTTTATAGGACGAGAGGTCCTCAATAAAGGCTTTTGTTGTTATTTGCCAATATATAGAAAAAATTGGTGAATACCCTTTCTACCATTAACAAGAAAACCTAATCACGTTTTAGGTTGTTATCCCGCTTCAGTATGGAACAGGCTTTTCTGGCTCGTCATCTTTTACTAGGATTTTTATTTTACACCTAGTAAAAGATGGACGCGCTTGGTCCTTCGAAATTTGGATAAATAAAAACCTATTAAATCCAAAATAAGCTTTATTTTTCAAATACAGTCGATCCTCGATAATTTGAAACTCAAGAGATCTGAGAAAATTTTCCATTTATCAAGAGTTTAAAAAAACAGGAGTTTAAACAGCTAAAAGAGTGGGAGAGGAAAAATCAAGTAAACAAGAATTTGAAGTTTTGGCCCTCATATTTTAATTTTCCAAATAGAATTTTACATATTAAAAAAAATCAAGTTAAAAACAAGAGTTTGATCAGAATTCGCTATTCATTATTTTAAACATTTATACAGTCATTCACAAATTTTCATTTGTGGTAAAGATACAATTCCTTCAACTTCAAATTACCGAGAGGACCAATTAATATTGATTTTATTCAATTTATCGAGTGTTTTTCAAGCTACCGGGAAACAATTTCAAATTATCGAGAGATTCAAATTAACGAGTTTCAAATTATTGAGAGTCGATTGTATATATTAATATTATGTGTTTGAAAATAGAGCAATCCATATATCTCAAAACAACCTTGTTCCCCGATGATGTTTGGCGAGTTGCCACACGAAATATTGGAAAATAAAACTTTATGATCCAAAATAAGCTTTTTAAAATAATATTAATATAAATGTTGATAACAATAAGGATGACAATGCTACGATGATAATAATGATTAAAAACAACTTATTATTAAGATTAAACTTTAATACGATTTAGGCCTAGCTATATTTCTACTTCTGCTTGTAAAACAGGATTTCGTCTGGTATTTCAATTACAAAAATTGATGCGATTGTATTTCAATTCAAACGTGCAATGATTATATCAGTTTGTTTAACATATTTAAATCATTTCATTATTCAACAATCTCTTTTTTTTTTTTAATGAATAAAATATCGATATGTATAGCTAGAACAATATGCAATTTTATTTAATATGCAAATCAAAGGTGGTGGGTGGAAAGGTGAAAGACCTTGTAATAGAATAGGTACATATGCAAGAAGGGATTACAAAGGTAACCGATCAAATTTGCATATGGTAGGGCAGGCTGAACTGGCAACGCTGTGACCTGAGGTCAAGGTTTGCCCTGAGGAAGGAACTATTTCTATTTCTTTCTATTTCGGTCTGAGATGCCGTCGTAACCAGCTTGGTGGAGCCGTTTCTTTCTTGAATAGCTTCTGTGAATATTCTCACTGAATAATTTAATTTAATTTTGTGAACAGCTCTTTTAAAATTTATTTTATACATAAAGATTTTACTTTATGCAGTATCTTTGCAATTTGATGAAACAAATTAATAAATTTAATTCCTAATCAGTTGCCGTTTTAGGAAAAGCCGCTTCTTTTTTTGGAATAGTTTCTGAGAAAATATTAAAATGTAGAATATTTTTAGAGTTTTATTTATTGGATTTATCTTCAGATAAATAATTATACACGTATTTTTGATTTTAAACATATAGTGTTTTATAATTTAAAGAGAATAAAGTAAATAATTTATTTCTTAAAATATTCACTACCGGCTCGGTGAAGCCGTTTCTTGCTCGTAAATGCGTTCTGTGAATATTCATGATTATTTTAAAGACATTTCTATCAATCAGTTTACGCTTCAGAAGAATATGGGTTAATAAAAGAAAAATTATGAATATATTAAATATTTAACGAATATATTTTATCTATTGTGATATTTTGTATTTATATTTTTAAAATTATTTATCAATTATTGTATTATTATATGCGACCTCAATTTGTATGAACGATATTCAAAATAATAAATGAGTTAAATAGAAATAAAAAATATTTTACAAATAAAAAATATATATGTTGAATAGTTAAGAGACATAAAAAGAAATATTTTATATAAAATATATTAATATTTACATTCCACTATATTTTGTATTATATTAAAAAGAATATTGCATTGACTTTTTAAAATATATTGCCACGTGGAAAATTAGGGAAGACAAAAACTTCAGGAGGAGACAACAATTTATTTCAGGGAAAGACAAACTATGAATGGTAAACAAAAGATAAGCCACGAGGGAAATTTACAGAGTCGCAAGATATAAACATAAAAATGTGTTAATCTGTTAATAAAAAATAATAAAATTAATAAATACTAGGTTACATAAATAAAATTAATAAATACTTTGTTACAATGTAATTAAAATATTTTTTAAAATACCTAACTCTTTTTGGTAAGCTTTAAATAACTGAAAAAAAATAAGGTAGAGGGCACACAAAATATTGTAATGAGAAATACAAAAAGAGATAGCTATTTAATATATATAGGGATAATATTAACTGTTGTTATATCAAAAGATAAATGATTGACAATTAAAACAAGTTTATTGACATCTAGTCAACAGTAAAATGATAGTTTAAAATTAGATTTAAAATAAAGAGAAAATATTTACACCAGACGAAGCCTTCTCCAAAGGGACGTCTGGATCCCATCAGGGGCTTAAGGAGATACCGTGTTTAGCCATGTTTTCAGGATATGGTCGCTCAGCCTCTATAACTTTCTTTTTGTCTTTATTTTACTTGGCAAGAGCATTTTGTGAAAATCCCCACCGATGGGTAGACTTTCAAATTCGTAGAGATAAATGGTATACAATGACAAATGTATTGGTATACAATTGGGTTACCTGTGTTCCAAACTAAATTTATTAGAGGTACCGCTTAAAAAGAGAAACTCCTAGCTAAGGTTGTTTACAATTAATAATATGTATAGGTTCTTCACATATATAAAAAAAGAGTCCAATGCGGGATTCGAACCCGGTTTATTGATGTCGGGAATTGAAGGTTTATACAGCTTGTCTACTGAACTCTCTTTTTTAATTTATTAGCTATTCTTGTTCCAAAATCACTTTATTAGGTACCACTCAAAAAGAGCAACCTAGTTTATATTATTTACAACAATGAGTAATATGTATAGGTTATTCACATATTGAAACAAAGTGTCTAATTCGGGATTCGAACCCGGTATATTGCTGTCGGGAATTGAAGGTTTAACCGCTTGTATACCGATTTATATTTTAATATATTGATTACAAAATAAGTTTATTAGGTACCGCTCAAATAGAGCAACCTAGTTTATGATATTTACAACAATGAATAATATGTGTGAAGGTTATTCACATATTAAAACAAATTATCCAATGCAGGATACAATCCCGGTTCAATGACTGTCGGGAATCGAAGGTTTTAACCGACTTTCAAATTTATTGTTTAAGAGATTGTGTAAATAAACGATTTCTTTAGCAATTGTCGATGTCAAGTTAGTTGTCACCAGATTGCGACAGGGGACATGTGACGTCGAAGAAGAAAACATACAACGTCAGGAAGTAAGATAAAATATAGTGATACTGATGAAACGACGTACTACCTGGAAATCCATCATGGAAAATTCAGTATTATCAATAAGATGACTTAAATAACATCATTAAATACCTATAGAAGAAATTACTCTATATATATTGGTTAGAATGTCAACTATATAACATGAAGATATGCAGGAGAATAATTTTCATTTATAAATTGTCAGCTATATCGTTAAAATTTGTAATAATTAAAAACTATTATAGACGCGCGTATGATTCTTTGAAAAAAAATTCTATATTATAAACGATAAAAGAAAATAAGACCTAATCCAAATAATATATTAGTGTGTGACGTTACGGCAACAGCATTGTCATCATCATCAGACAAAAGAATAAAAAAATTATTTGGATTAGGTTTTATTTTCTTTCATTATAATCCAAATTGTGCTTTATCGGTATTGCAAACGTGTACAAGTCAAATTATCAGAATTCCTTTAAACCCACTAAGAAATTTCAATGCTTAATCCTTCACTAATAATTTCATGGATTAATGAAATATTTAATGATGTGTGATGTGAAAGTGAAGTGATGAGTCAAGGATAAAATTCTTTAAAAATGACCATCAGTGAAACATTATCAACGAGTGTAATTCAAGCTGAACAGAATTCCGTTAAATCCACACACTAAGAAATGTTAATCCTAAAATCTCTCAAGAATTTCATGGTTTAGTGAACCGTATCATGAGATACTATTCGAAAATTGTTTCCATTCTTCCAAACAGTCCGGGAACATCCGTCCGAAAGAAGAACACAATTGATTTGCACAGCGGCAACCTTGAAGTTCCCGCAATCAGAGGCACCCACCGTGGAAGGTAAATGAACTCAGGAAACTCTTCGGTTCGTCGCTTTCACCGTAGGATTAACTGTTGCTTGATGCATCCAAGATGTCACCTTGCTCAGTACATACCACAGGAATTCCTAATTCAATTGGCGTGAAAGGAATTTTAACGGTAATAGCAACAGACTCGAAGAGCAAGAACAAAATCAGCTTAATGCTCCCAGGTTTCACTTTTCTCAGTACATACCAAGGATTGGCGTGGAAGGTATTTTGGAGGTAATAGCATCAGACTCAAAGAGCAAGGAAAAAATCAGCTTGATTTCCACAGGTGTCACCTTGCTCAGTACAGTTCTAGATTTTCTTGGCATTATCGATAGTGGAAATCATACATTTGAATAACAAAAGGACAGTCTAGATTTAAAGTATAAGAAGATAGCTTTAGAATAAATTTCATTTGAATTTAATTTCAACGAACATATTTAAAAATTCTTTCTCTAACTCAACAAGATGATATCTTTCTTTTGATAATCTCAGATCACCACAACTAACTGGCTGACAATGCGGCCATTTAGAACAGAGTAGCTTATGCCACAAACAATTTGCCTGTTATCCCTTAGCTTGGAAACGGTTACCTTAATAATGAATTATTTTCGCTTGCTAATCAGTAATTTTATTTGGTCTCTAATAGTTGGAGGGTAATCTTTATCAATATATTTTTGTCTCTGACTCTGAAAGTATTCCTAAAAAGCAGAATTCTGTCAGTCTTCGGTACTGTTCTATTTTAAGTAGAACTAGGATTCAAAGTAAACACTCCCATGAACAGAGTGATAGGAAGTGACTGAAATGTCGGGAGTTGAATGAATCATAGGTTGATGTGGCTGTGTTTTTCTCTGAATCTACTTCCAACCAACAAATGTTCATCAAAACTCTTCTATTTTAAGTTCTTCAGAAATGTCACAATAAAAATACAATAGAAAGAAAAAATAGCGAAAAATAAGTACCTCTTCCCCACATTGATCTATGAATCCAGCATTGATTCAAATCTTTAAAGTTTAGTTTTCTTCTCAAATAACCATGTAAGCGATCATATCAACGCTTCTCTCCAATTACAGATATCATTTTACACGTTTAAATCTTGTGAAATCATCTTGAAAACTTCCTTAAGTAACTCTTAGAATAATCTTACAACCTTCTTATCGTTCCAAATAAATATAAGAATCAAATATTTTAATCGTATTTACAACTGTGAATTTTATCGTAAAAATCATAGGGCTTATCTTCCGTCATTTTAAACGTCAAAACTAGACGCTATCTAGTCTTAATCTATATAGTCTTGTGTATATAGCTTACACCAGAGTAATTTATATTTATTCTAAATATTATTTTAAGAATTTCCGTGAGAGAAAAATAGTATTTTAAGAAGCCCCTAGCATTAAGGCAGTTGTGTAAAAGCTGTCATCATATTTCAGATATTGATGTAAGGACATTGAAACAATGGGCCGGAACTGATAGTAGATTCCCCAAAAAACTGATTCTAATTGGTCCCATTGTACTGACAGCTAGGGGATTCCCTTGGTCCTTTCTTTGTTAGGGGAGCTACCTCGTTAGAATGGGTCAACACCTGATTTACTCTCCCTCTACATTACTATATGTCTATTCTTTGTATGCGATTTCTGATCGTTAGAATTGATCAATTCTTGATTTATACCATCTTAACTACTATGTGTTTATCTTTGTGATTTATAATCGTTAGAAGGGGTCAACACCTGATTTGCCATCTTCATTACTATATATCTATCTTTGTGATTTCAGATCCTTAGAATATATCAATACCTGATTTACCATATACACTACTATATGAAAAAGGTTGGCTTTCAGCCAACTGAAATATTGGTAAAATAAATGATATTTTGATCCAATATAAGCCTTTTTAATTAAACATTATTATTTGTCTATACTTTTGAACGTAGTAAGGGTAGTGAAAGTTTGGTTTATTTGTAAAAGTAGCATTCATGTTTAATGGTTGTATTTCTTTTACATTAATAGCACATTATTGCTTTATTATTTCTATATTTTTAATCTTTGTGTGATTTTTTTTCTGATTGTTAAAATGGGTCAACACCTGATTTACCTTCCCTCTACATTACTATATGTCTATTCTTTGTATGTGATTTCTGATCGTTATAGAATGGGTTAACACCTAATATATCCTCTATACTATCATATGTCTATCTTTGTGATTATAATCGCTATAGAATAAGCTATTGCTGCTGCTGTGATAGAGATGCATGGAGATATCTGAGGATCTTCATTGGACACGACAATAACAATGGGTTAAAACCTAATTTATCCTCTATACTACCTTATGTCTATCTTTGTGATTCTGATTGTTAGAATTGGTAAATACCTGATTTATCCTTTACATTACAATATGTATATCTTTGTGATTATGATCGTTAGAATGGGTCAACACCTGATTCACTACTATATGTCTTTACTTTTCACACACACATATACTAATACTATATATTTGAACGTAGTAAGGGCAGTAAAAGTTTGGTTTATTTGTAAAAGTAGCATTCATGCTTAATGGTTTGTATTTCTTATGTGTAGATGACACGATATTGCTTTATAATTTCTAGATAGTCTATCTTTGTGAGTTTTCTGATCGTTAGAATGGGTTAACATCCGATTTACCATCTACACTATGTCTATCTTTTTCATTCTAATATCCAGAATTGGTCAATACCTGATTTATTTCGACAAAATGTTTTAAAAAGACTTTTCAACTATCAATTATACAGCTTTTTTTCTAATATTGAACGACCTTTTAATTTTTTGTTTATCGTTTTTCTCTTTCGAAATGATCATTACTTATATAATGCTGGTATTTCTCCCCAAAATCTATCATCAACCTATGGTAAAAAAAGAGATAGATAAGAGATGGGGCCCCTATTAAAGAAGCTCTCCTACCAAGTGACTGCTTATCATTTGTTTATAATAAACAGGATAAGATTGTGATGGCCTTTGAGCCAACACAAGGGCAGTTCTTAGAGATGTTTCATCATGTTTTGGAAATAAGAAGAATCTAATAATTGAATTAGTACATAGAGCTTAAGACAGATATAGCTAACGTCGTGTTTGGGATGTAATACGTACAGTACAACGTTCGATCGCGAATAAATGATTGATTGAATTATCGAAAACATATCTATATTCTATAAGTAGAATTCATGACTACGGATTCATTTTTAAAATATAATAATTTCAATAGAAAGTTTCATTTATGGGGTTAGATTTATAGAAATGAAAAATGAATAAATCATATCAGCCTTCTTTACCGGTGACACATTGCTGTCTTCATATATACACTCATGGACAAAACTTAAGGAAGTTGTATCTTTTACCATGTATATCAGGATTCAGACAATAACTCTGAAATATATACTCATGGAAAAAACTTAAAGAAGTTGTACCTTTTAGCATGTATAACAGGATTCAGACAATAACTCTGAAATATATACTCATGGAAAAAACTTAAAGAAGTTGTACCTTTTAGCATGTATATCAGGATTCAGACAATAATTCTGAAATATACACTCATGGACAAAACTTAAGGAAGTTGTACCTTTTACCATGTATATCAGGATTCAGACAATAAATCTGAAATATAGACTCATGGACAAAACTAAAAGAAGTTGTACCTTTTAGCATGTATATCAGGATTCAGACAATAACTCTGAAATATATACTCATGGAAAAACCTTAAAGAAGTTGTACCTTTTAGCATGTATATCAGGATTCAGACAATAACTCTGAAATATATACTCATGGATAAAACTTAAAGAAGTTGTACCTTTTAGCATGTATATCAGGATTCAGACAATAACTCTGAAATATACACTCATGGACAAAACTTAAGGAAGTTGTACCTTTTACCATGTATATCAGGATTCAGACAATAACTCTGAAATATATACTCATGGAAAAAACTTAAAGAGTTGTACCTTTTAGCATGTATATCGGGATTCAGACAATAAGTTTGAAAGGTTTTTGATACATAGTGACTTTTTTTGAACACACGAGATAAACAAGTGTGAACAAAATTTCCTCTGTCTCCTTAAAAATACAAACGATTAGCGACACTAAGGACGTTCCACTTCTCTAAATTTTGTCCATGAGTGTAAAAAATGTTCATGATACTCAACAAGTTATTACTAAACAGTGGAAATTTGAGGACTTATTTATTCTATGTGATTTCCATATTTTTGGGAGTTTTATGAACTTTGTACCGAGATCGGCAACCTGCGGCTCTTTATTTAATTCCATACTCGAATATTATTTATGTGAGTACTATATTTTTTTTGGACAAGAAAAAATCTTTGGCTCTTTAAAAACTTCGAAATTTTATAAATTGTAATTTTTGACTCTTCCGAATCAAAAGGTTAGGACCCCTGACTTTGTATATTCCTATAAGAAAGAATGAAAGATTTTAAAAACCAATCTCAATTTAGATACCAGAAATTAGTTTCGTAAGATCTCTTGATGATTTTCTGCGTATTATATTGTGAGCAAGGGCCATGCTACTTATCCAACTAAAGTATATATATAGGGTATATCAAACTGGCGAAACCGCTGGGAGAGTTCACCACTGATGAGCCAGGTACTCCCATTAATTTTTCCATTGCAGTAAGGACAGTATAAATTGTTTTATTTTTTAAAAAATCATACGCGTCTATAATAGTTTCGAATTTTGGTAAAGTATAGGTATATTAAATTTTATTGCCATCTATCGTTGAAATTTTACACAAATAAATTTACTGGCAATGGGTTTCTTTTAAATATCATCAAATATTGTCTCTACAGACCTTACTGCAATGATATGAGTTATTGAATGAGAGGGCTTGGCTCATCAGTAGTGAACCCTCTCAGCGGTTTCGCCAAATTAATCTCTAGACCACTCTACTATTGTATTGGACTGGTTTTGTTATATACCCTGCATTTTCTATGGAAGGCAGCTTAGGGGTGTTTAGTGAACTATGGACATAAGCTTATAGGTCTGTAGAGGTGCATACATATAATTTCAAGGTATTGCATCGAGCAAAGCTCTTCCGCAAAATATGCTTTTCATAACCAATATATATTAGTAAATTAAATTTTATTGCCATCTATCGTTGAAAATGTACACAAATAAATTTACTGGCAATGGGTTTCTTCTACTGATGAGCCAAGCCCTCTCATTCAATAACTTATATCATTGCAGTAAGGTCTGTAGAGATAATATTTGATGATATTTAAAAGAAACCCATTGCCAGTAAATTTATTTGTGTAAAATTTCAAAGTATAGGTATATCACTATACAATGGATATATACCTAGTTCAAAAGAAAGGAAAGGGAAATACCCTAGAAAATATACAAGATGATATTGTCCTTGAAGAAAGAATAAAATTTTTTACACAGTATAATGGAATATGAAAGAGAAACTTTTGTCCAATAGCAAACTGATGTTGGATAAGGAAGAAGATAGATAAAAGCTATAATGATAGAATTAGAAGGAAAACTACCGAAAAATGACAATAATCTTGAAACAAAGTGTCATTAGAGGATATTGTGTTTATATTAGCGGTGTTTGCAGGATTCAGGTTCGCGAGATTCAAGTTACGGTTCACGGATGGCCGTAAACAAGCATCTACATGCCTTCGGTGTCAGATGGAATCAATGTCAGTGTGCATCTCTACAGAATCTCATTGTTTGTAGATATACCTATTCTCTTCTGTAGATTCCCCGAAAATCATTAAAGATGTGAAAAGAATGTAAAAGGTAAAGTTTTCAACTAGCAATAATCGCGTCTCGGAAGATTCTCATGGGCTATTTTTTTCTGATATCAATATCGAAAGACCTTCAAAGTATAACAATGAAAAGCATGAATGTATTTTTTTTTTCTCAAGTTGTAGAAATGGATGAATATTATAGGAGAAATTGAAAATAATCTTTGAATTATATATATACTGCAAAATTAAAATTAACCGATATCATAATTTGCAACACCTCTATTCTCTTCTGTGGATTCAAAGGGAATCATTAAAGATTCCTTATGAAAATAATTTATCTCATTTTAGCGTTAGAAAGTTAGCCGAAAATCTGAAAAATAAAGAGGAAAAACCTTTGATTATAATTACGAAAAGAAAAAAAAATTCTAAATTTGAAAAATTCTTCCTAGAATTAAAAAAAAAACCACATGAGGATAAAATGTGAAGAAAAAATGGATAAAAGTTTTGATAGATACTTTGAATTTTATGTTAACACTTAAGAAAGCCTTGAGTATGTTAAGATTCGACGACATAAATTATTTTGGGAAAGAGAGAGAGAGAGGAAAGACTATATATAAAACTATACCATAAAAATATTTTATGTGAAGCGTGTTTTGTGAGGTCAAAATGAAACGTTCTATATATGAAAATAATCCCTAATTTTATCTTTAGTAAAGTCGAACTGCTTTTCACATGCGTAGACATGTGATGCACTTACAGAAAAAGCAGTCGCTAACTACCCACCATGATTATAATGGCCTATACCACGTGAATTAGGAATAATTATAATAATAAAATCTATAGTCGTTTATCAAGCAAAACGAGGGTAATTGATATATTTCTAAATTTGGAAGAGCCTAACGGGTCTTATCCTCTGTATTTTGGCCATTGGTGAGGAAACGTATGTTAGTGGGAGATGTTCGGACCTTGCTCCAGATGGCCGGCGGAAGATAGCTCAGCCTAGACTTGACCCAGATGGGCATTAGGCCAAGGGCTTGACGTCCGTAGTGTTTACTGGTACTGGACATTGACTTCTGGTTCGTCGCGTGGCAGAAGCTATACCACGGGAACATCGTTGGAATGGACTCAATGGTACTGTTGTAGTGCTGGGACATTGTTGGAATATACTCAATGTGTGATGCAGATATAGTACAGGAACAACGTTGGAATGGACTCAATGGTACTGTTGTAGTGCTGGGACATTGTTGGAATGTACTCAATGTGATGCAGATATAGTACAGGAACAACGTTGGAATGGACTCAATGGTACTGTTGTAGTGCTGGGACATTGTTGGAATGTACTCAATGATGCAGATATAGTACAGGAACAACGTTGGAATGGACTCAATGGTACTGTTGTAGTGCTGGGACATTGTTGGAATGTACTCAATGATGCAGATATAGTACAGGAACAACGTTGGAATGGACTCAATGGTACTGTTGTAGTGCTGGGACATTGTTGGAATATACTCAATGTGATGCAGATATAGTACAGAAACAACGTTGGAATGGACTCAATGGTACTGTTGTAGTGCTGGGACATTGTTGGAATGTACTCAATGATGCAGATATAGTACATGAACAACGTTGGAATGGACTCAATGGTACTGTTGTAGTGCTGGAACATTGTTGGAATGTACTCAATGATGCAGATATAGTACATGAACAACGTTGGAATGGACTCAATGGTACTGTTGTAGTGCTGGAACATTGTTGGAATGTACTCAATGATGCAGATATAGTACAGGAACAACGTTGGAATGGACTCAATGGTACTGTTGTAGTGCTGGAACATTGTTGGAATGTACTCAATGATGCAGATATAGTACATGAACAACGTTGGAATGGACTCAATGGTACTGTTGTAGTGCTGGGACATTGTTGGAATGTACTCAATGATGCAGATATAGTACAGGAACAACGTTGGAATGGACTCAATGGTACTGTTGTAGTGCTGGGACATTGTTGGAATGTACTCAATGATGCAGATATAGTACATGAACAACGTTGGAATGGACTCAATGGTACTGTTGTAGTTCTGGGACATTGTTGGAATGTACTCAATGTGATGCAGATATAGTACATGAACAACGTTGGAATGGACTCAATGGTACTGTTGTAGTGCTGGGACATTGTTGGAATGTACTCAATGATGCAGATATAGTACATGAACAACGTTGGAATGGACTCAATGGTACTGTTGTAGTGCTGGGACATTGTTGGAATGTACTCAATGATGCAGATATAGTACAGGAACAACGTTGGAATGGACTCAATGGTACTGTTGTAGTGCTGGGACATTGTTGGAATATACTCAATGTGTGATGCAGATATAGTACAGGAACAACGTTGGAATGGACTCAATGGTACTGTTGTAGTGCTGGGACATTGTTGGAATGTACTCAATGATGCAGATATAGTACAGGAACAACGTTGGAATGGACTCAATGGTACTGTTGTAGTGCTGGGACATTGTTGGAATGTACTCAATGATGCAGATATAGTACAGGAACAACGTTGGAATGGACTCAATGGTACTGTTGTAGTGCTGGGACATTGTTAGAATGTACTCAATGTGATGCAGATATAGTACAGGAACAACGTTGGAATGGACTCAATGGTACTGTTGTAGTGCTGGGACATTGTTAGAATGTACTCAATGTGATGCAGATATAGTACAGGAACAACGTTGGAATGGACTCAATGGTACTGTTGTAGTGCTGGGACATTGTTGGAATGTACTCAATGATGCAGTATAGGACAGGAACAACGTTGGAATGGACTCAATGGTACTGTTGTAGTGCTGGGACATTGTTGGAATGTACTCAATGATGCAGATATAGTACAGGAACAACGTTGGAATGGACTCAATGGTACTGTTGTAGTGCTGGGACATTGTTAGAATGTACTCAATGTGATGCAGATATAGTACAGGAACAACGTTGGAATGGACTCAATGGTACTGTTGTAGTGCTGGGACATTGTTGGAATGTACTCAATGATGCAGATATAGTACAGGAACAACGTTGGAATGGACTCAATGGTACTGTTGTAGTGCTGGGACATTGTTGGAATGTACTCAATGATGCAGATATAGTACAGGAACAACGTTGGAATGGACTCAATGGTACTGTTATAGTGCTGGAACATTGTTGGAATGTACTCAATGATGCAGTATAGGACAGGAACAACGTTGGAATGATCCCAATGACACAACTATAACACTGGGAGATCGTTGGAATGGACTCAATGGTACAGTTATAGTGCTGGGACATTGTTGGAATGGACGCAATGCCACAGTTATAGTGAGGGAACAACGTTTGAATATACTCAATGGCACATCTTTAGTACAGAAACATCGCTGAAATGAGCCTAATGACACAACTATAACACTGGGAGATCGTTGGAATGGACGCAATGGTACAGTTATAGTGCTGGGACATTGTTGGAATGGACGCAATGCCACAGTTATAGTGAGGGAACAACGTTTGAATATACTCAATGGCACATCTTTAGTACAGAAACATCGCTGAAATGAGCCTAATGACACAGCTATAACACTGGGACATCGTTAGAATGGACGCAATGCCACAGATATCGTACAAGAATAACGTTGGAATGGACACAAGACACAGTTATAGTGAAGGAACAACGTTGGAAAGGACACAAGGCACAAGTTATAGTGCGGGGGAATATCGTTTGAATGGTCGCAATGACACAATTATAGTACAAAACAACGTTGAAATAGAAGCAATGACTCATCCGTAGTACGAGAACATCGTTGGAATGGACACAATGACACATCTATAGCATGGGGACATTGTTAGAAAGGAGGAAGTGAGAGCTATAGTACGGGGATTTCTTTGGGATGGACGCAATGACGAATAATCTTAACGAAATCTCGTTGGGATGAAGGAAATGATCAATTATAGTACACAAAGAATTTTGGAATGCAGACACATACCAGAGAATGGATTGGATGCAATGGTAACACGTCTTTTTCATTAATAGGATAATCCCTTAATAGAATGTTCAAATCTAAAAGCTTGAGGGATGAGTTTCTTTTGCAGAAAAAGGCTTTTAGATTTGAACGTCTTTTTCAAAAATACAATTTTCTGAAAGAAGAGTTTCTTTATCACGACAATACAAGTTTTCGGACGTAACAGCCTTTCGACAAGTATAGATACACTTCTAAAACTTAGAAATAAAACAATTCCATACATATATACAAAGAAATAGGAAATATGATAGATGGATATGCAAATACGAGTTAACAGAATAAAGTAAAATCATAAAACTATGCATTATCATTTAATACTAATGCACTATTGAGGTTATATGTGATTAAAGGAATAATACAAATCATATTGAGATCAAAGACAGGTCTTACATCAAATTTCAACTTATCTTTATATTACTCAAGAGTATATTATCATATAATATAAAGAGATATAATACAATATAATGCGGCTTAGGATTGCAAAACGACACTTGAAAATTATCCCGCATGTGTTTCTTTTGAACGAAAAATCGAAATTTTTTCAAAGAGAAATAACGAATATTTCTAACCTTAGGGATAAAGTATGAAAGGATGAATTGTGAAGAGTAATGATAAACAGAAAAATAAAGTGTCCTGGGTTGGACATATTTCATCCTTTCATACTTCATCCCTAAGGTTAGAAATATTCGTTATTTCTCCTTTAAAAAAATTCGATTTTTCGTTCAAAAGAAACACATACCGGATAATTTTCAAATATCGTTTTATAAAGAGATATGCAATATAGGTATTAAAATCCTCCAATTATCAATAATATTCTATATATAGAAATACGATAGAGTTCCCCCCAAATATGGAACAATGTTATTTCTGTCTGTCTGCAAACGTCATCAGTGACAACCAGTATTCACACCAATTGACATACCTATGATAATCTAACCTGATGTAGAGGTTAGTGTCCTTTGATAACATTCCTATTAAAATAACTATTTTTGTAATTATTTATATATATATTGTAGACCTGTTAGTTAGTCCTTGTTGTGAAATCCCTCTTTTTTTAAATTTCTGTATGAACCTCAGCGACTGATTTGTATGGCAACTACCTCCCTTAAGCGACCACATATGTATAAGCAAGATTTCCTGTTATTGATCTTCTTATTCCCATACTATGGTCTTTTTTCCATTATGAACCTCAGCGACTTACCTCCCTTGAGCGACCACATATGTATAAGCAAGAGTCAATGTTATTGCTGTACTCATTCCCATACTATGATCTGATGGAATATCAGGCTGCCCCCCTCCCACGACTAGACTTCTCTTCTAGATTGCTGCAGTCCTGGATATTTCCAGTTGGTCTCGAGGACCACGCCATCACCATCTCCTCAGCGGTGAAGTACACAATCTACGTATTCATCGTAGATCGCGAAATACGTGGTATCGTTGGAGACCTACTGGCGATTCTCCACCAAACTCTACAGCGCTGACAGAGACGCCATTTTCATTGTACATAGTGTATATAATGCATATTATCTTTTTTAAATAGTGCAGACTGTGTGCACTTTGAATGTATTGACAAGATGTCGATAAAATTATTTTAGATAAACGTTCTTCCCTGATTTATAATATTATAAAGAAAATAAAGTCTCCAAGGCTAAGTTTCTTGTTCAAATTTTATTCTCTAGCTTTCGGACCTATCCGTTCTTCCACAGGAGTATCACGACAACACTGTGGAAGGATTGACAGGTCCGAAAGCTAGAGAATAAAATTTGAACAAGAAACCTAGCCCCGGAGACTTTATTTTTTCTTCATAAAATTATTTTAATTGTCAATTGTCTTCTAGACTGCTGTACAACCCGGGTAGTTGGCGATTTATGCTCCAGGAGCCCGGGTTAATTCTATTTTCTCTCTCTCTCTATCAGACTGTTGGTGATATATATAATACTTACTGTAATATCAGAAATACTTTGTTCAATAATGGTTAACTTTACCAATTTAATCTATCGATTAATTGGAATATTCTATTTCCGACAATTCAGAGAGAATTTAAAATAAATTAATATTCTTAAAGCAATCCTGGATCTTTACAGATGGAGAGAGAGAGAGAGAGACGGTTAAACATACTTTATTGACTACTAGTCAATTATGAATGAAAAATAATGAGAATAATACAGTGAAATTATGATTGAGGAAGGCTCAACCATCTTACCAGAGTCCTCCTCCAGACGATGAGAGGGTCCTCTTTGACGCCCCGTATCTCCAGGCCCAGGAAGTGCTTGTAGATACGGGTCTTGGCAGAGAGAGAGAGAGAGAGAGACGGTTAAACATACTTTAATGTTCATATAAAATTATATATAGTGTAATGCAGAAAAAAAAGAAGGTCTTTTCAGCCGGTGATGTCTTCCTCCATTGGGAGTTGAGAGAGAGAGAGATAGTATGTAATGCAATCACATCAAATCAAAATACATATAGAAATCAATTAACAAAAAATATCTTCGTTATAATTTAAATGAAAATATTTCTTTATATAAGTGTAAAACGACATTTGAAAATTATCCCGCATGTGTTTCTTTTCAACGAAAAATCAAAATTCATACCAAGGAGAAATAACGATTATTTCTAACTTAAAGATGAGGTATGAAAGGATGAATTGTGAAGAGTAATGATAAACGGAAAAATAAAAGTGTCCAGGGAATGCTTATATTCATCCTAATTTTTTAAATTTTAATGTATTTATTGATATAAAAACTTTTACTAAGATTTCTTTCTTCAGAGATGTCCCTTCCCTATCTTAACTAAACAAGTAAATTCTCTAGTAGAGATTGAATATTAAATGGGTGAAATTTCTGAAAGGAATACCATCTAGCAAAAGTTAAAAATCCCGTAAATTTCCAATATACATAGAGATGATGGAATTTTTATTAAAATAACTCAAAGCAGCTTTTTTACTCTCTCATAAATTATTTAGTACAGCTATACTATATGCGAAAAATGGTATATTATAAATATTATAAATATATTATAATCTTTATCATATATTTATATATGATGCAGAATAATATTGATACATATGTATGTAATTTATTCCAATTTTATCTATTCAAGAATTCTTTATTGACATCAAGGAGTATGTACTTACGTAAGAGATTTGTTCAAAACAATTGTTCTATTTATAAACAGTTAAAAAAACATACAATAGAATATTCTCAAAATATAAATTTACTAAATTACATCCTTATTTGATTATTAATAATAAATTGCTTAAATATTAACGTTGACATCTACTATTTCATAAAAATCAAACATTGGAAGCTTTGCGAATGTCTTTAGTATGCTCAAAAGAAGCGTTATATTCATAAGTGGTTGGTTGTAATTGGTATAAAAATCGATGAATCATTAAGGATGATTGTCAACTTCGATGAAGGTGGTGTAATAAATGTAACAGACGAGCCTAGGTAGTTCAGACGACGCCATCTCAGTCGCCTGGCACAACTTGGCACAAGACTTTGGCACTGGAGCCTGGCCGCAAGCCGTTGTGTTTATTCCCAAGTTAGGACAACTGTTCCCCCACTCTGGTCGTGGAAATCTTCCTTGCTGACAGCTCAAAAATCCTTCCTCATCCTTCGGCAAATTTCCAAACGAACCATCCTAAACTCTTCCTACCTTTCTTAAAGTATTTTCTTTTTCTTCCTAGACATTAACTAATCGAATTTCTTACCAATATCAATATTTTCAATAAAAAAAGGCGTATCTTGGAACCATTTACCTTAATTTTATTCCATATCATCTCTAGATAATCTTCCAATAAATCAGCATGCTTGACGCTATCCCATGAATTTAACCTTCAATTGTCTTGTAAATTGACTTAGTAGTTCTGAAAGACAACCCAAGTAAGAAAATATAGAGAGATTGAAACTATATTTTATTACAACACATCCATATAAGATTATATATATGGTAATTTAAACCAACAACCCTATATTGTATAATATTTATAACAAGAGTTTCAAGTTGTATATAGAAACACATCTATAAATAATTATACGCATGATTGACATGTGTCATTGCATCACCATATGTAATGTACTTTGTACAAACTGAGGATAAATAAATAAAACTATGTAATAGATTAAGAGCTGAGCTAAGCAAGAGATCGAGATAGAAATCAACCCTAAAGAGGAATTTGGCAGACCGTTGCAATCAGGTCCAAAGGGTGTAGAATACCGCAAACGCCCCACGCCCTTTGCACCCGTTCAAAGTCCAAATTCCCGCATGTCTCCTTACTCGGCAAAGATATAAAAAGCCTCTGAAATTCTAGGTATCTTGAATATTGAAGCAAAGTTTCAATGGGATATATATATGAAAAAATAAATTTATATAATATCAGGAAAGTAAAAGAATAAAATAGAAGGTTACAAAAAGAGATAATAAAAAGAATATTCAAATTTATATAGGAAGAATCTAACAAAAGTCTGTGTATGTTTGAATGGGACATGTAAAAGAATATACGCCAAGTCACAGAGTTTCACCAAGAGAAATAACGAAGCTAAAGCTACAAGAAGAACAAAAGAAAAGCCATAATTGTACATGGATACGAACATTGAAAGAAAACAAAGCCTACGTGAAAAAGAAACAAGAGAACATCACGACATCATGTCAATTTGCGACATTAGAAGAGGCTGTTCGCCAACAAATTGGTATCATTTGGCACAGGGGTTGTCAGAGGTGGCGTGCTTACTTCCAGGCCCCTGATCCTTCAGTGACGTTGATGATGCCATTGTACTCCTGCAGAGACCTCGACAAGAACATGTCATCATTTTGTAAGTTCTACTTGAGCAAACGCAATGCTTATCTCTGTAGCGTTACAAGTTCAGAATATGTACGACTGAACAATAATGACAAGGGCCAATATAGTCTTCTCTGTACCATTCTAATTTGAGCATAAAGTAATTTATAATACAATATAATCCGGCTTATAATTGTAAAACAACATTTAAAAATTATCCCGCATATGTGTTTCTTTTGAACGAAAAATCTGAATTTATTTTAAGGAGAAATAACGATTATTTCTAACCTTAAGGATGAAGTATGAAAGGATGAATTGTGGAGGGGAATTCTCATCCCTGGATACTTTATTTTTCCGTTCATCATTACTCTTCACAATTCATCCTTTTATACTTCATCCCTAAGGTTAGAAATAATCTTTATTTCTCCTTAAAATAAATTTCGATTTTTCGTTCAAAAGAAACACATGCGGGATAATTTTCAAATGTTGTTTCACAAAGAAGATATTGTTTAATATCTCTTTATATTCGATAAGCAAAGATATCCTGTTAGGAACAATCCATCATGAAGAATTCGTCTGAGGTAATCCATGAAGATCCTGGACGATGAGCCAGTTTCAGAAGAGTCATTGTCTCTTACACCAGAATGAGTCTCATAGGAAATGAAACTTAGCCTATATTCCATACAGATCCTGGTATGACAGAATTGATCGACGTCAGAGGAACCGAGACTTCCTGTCGCGGAAATGTCACCAGATCGGATGACATCTTCTCCAACGTAACGGGGTCTTCATCTCTTACATCACGGAATGAAAGAGGTCTATGACCGTCTGCCCTTCGTGCGACTTTTAGAGTTTCTTGACCCACGACCTGGTCATCTTAATAATATCGTCGAAATGGTTATGAAATCATCATCCTTTTCTTTTTACGAATCTTTTTCCTTTTAAATCTGTAATAAATCTCAATTTGTTGATAAACTTATTTAGTTTTTCATTAATAGTTTCATTTTGTAATGAAAAAGGCGTTATAATCTGTTTTTTTTTACAGCTATTTATTATCGTAAAGATAGAGGCTGCCTGGCCAATATTCATAGTTCTTAAAATTAAAGATACTTTGGTCAGTAAATCTCTTTTACTGATTTACTGACCGAAGTATCTTCAATTTGAAGTACTATCTTCATATTGCGTCGTGAAGAGAAAAACTTGAAACTCTCTTTCATTTAAAAAGTATACAATTTTCAAACACCTTGAATTTTTATGAAGATGCATATGCTTTTATAAAATTTTTAAAAGGTTTCACCATATTTTACTGAAATGTGAAAGTTGACGTATTCATAAATCATTATATTTTTATATAGCTTGATTTTTTAAGATTAAATATGGTGTAGATATTTTTGCGACTTTATTAAAATTTTCTAACAGCACAGTATGTAAATATATATAAACCTTATTATTGATAAATTCCTCAACACACATTCCCCTCGTAGTGAAAAACAATATTTTAAGAAATTTTGCAATTAAATTCTCTAAATGTAACCCATACACATTTAATAAATAAGATTTAAATCATTTATATGTTGGAATTTTTTTAACTAATTGTTGGACTTTTTATTGTGATAGAAAACCTTTTGTCCTTGAGTATTCCGGATTGTTTATTTAGAATTGACGTATATCCGAAGATAAAAAGTTTCTGGAGCAACGTGCGGAAGTTGGGACTTCCTTCTTAGAGGAAGAACAGATGACAATTCTTGAGATGACCTTCCAAGGCTCCGGTCCCAAACATTTCCATCTTTATCACCGATCATCGACCTTCTTAATACTTCTGGATGCCATTTGGACTTTCCCTTGACACCTTAAAACAATCAGTAGACTTAATGATAAACCTTTTGGTCATATCTAAATATATTTTGTAGAACATTGTTTTGCCAGTGGTGTAGAGCGTGATCACTTCAACTGTATCGTCAAAAAGATTAATTCTGTTACCTACTCTACTACAATATGAATTATTGTAAATAGTTTCACGTGCAATTATCCAGATCGGATATATCGTGTCTTATTTGCAACTGGTAATAAATAAAAATATCAATATTAATAAGATTTTGAAATTATAATCATGTATTAAAAGAAAGGGATGTCACTTTTGGTATATACTTGTTATTGTTGTCGTGTCCAATGAAGAGCCTCAGATGTCCCCATGCATCTCAAGCTTTATAAGCTTGATACCTTAATAGAATTGAGGGGAGATAAAAAAAGAAGAAGAATCCGAGCGTAAAGTTAGTAAATGAAGATGAAGAATGCCAAAAAGGAAGCCATGTGTAAGCAAAAATTTGAAACATGTTGATGAAATAGTTGAAGAACTACTGCAATTAGATAATGATAGACTGAAGAAAACGGGTTACGACAAGTAAGATTAAGGGTTCCATTGAAGGAATTAAGTTCTTTAAAGTTAAAAAAAGGGAAACCGGAGCCAAAATCTGCTGATGACATCTTCAGAGCGTCATTGTCTGGATGGAGTTCGACGACCTTAGATAAATTCTGTTGAAAACTGGATACGGAACTGATGGAGATAGGACCATTTGGCCGCTACACTTTTGTCAGCAATATTCTCGTCTGCTTTTTAGAAATATTGTTTGTATCCGTCCATCTTGAAAGATAAATGCGTTTTGAAGCTATGTTTAGCGATTAAAACGAATTTCTTTAGTAGATTCAAACAAATATCTTAGTATTTTCCTGTTGAGAGGTCATTTTGGATTGATATCGTTTAGTCTTCTATTCAAATATTCTTTAGATAGCTATGAAAACGCGTTTGGAAGTGATATTTTCTTATTTACTTATTTATTTTCAACACGCAAAACGCCAAATCCCGGATAAGGATAATTGCGTCGATTTACATTTTTAAACAGAAACAGTTACAAACATATTATACAAAAAAAATAATTAAAAATAAAAAAGAGAAACAATAATATATATTAGAAACCTGAACCTTTCAGGTTAGAAAGATAATCATAAATATATTTACAGAAATTGTTAAATCTATGACAATTCTCTCTGCTATTTACAAATTGATATAGATCTATACAACGCGAAATTTTCTTTCTGAATATAATTATAATGTTCAAAAAGGTTTCTACTGTTCTTACTGTGATCAAAAATATTGGGAGGGTTTAGCTCATTAGTGATGAATCTTTCAAACTGATTCTCCAATTTATTCCACTATACCGCTTTTTAGAGCTTTAATACGGTATTAGACGATTCTGCTTATATATGGGACTCTGTAAGATGGAATCTTGGTTTGGCATTCAAGAAATTATAGAGATTCTCTTTCTATGACAATATATTTAAATATACATACGAGATTCATTCCCCCCTGAGGAGAGTGACATCAAGTTACTGAATAATCAGGAGTTAAATAAATCATTGGTTGATGTAGTTATGTTTTTCTGAATCAACTTACAACCAACAAACATTCTTCAGAATAATATTTTGAGATTTCCAACAAGACCTTTTTTTTTTTGCAGCAAAACAGTAAAAATTACAGACTTATATAAAAAACGAAGAAGTATTTCTCAGAATAATTGATTTCTCAATAGAAAAAGAGACATGGTTTATTACCCACATTTTGCATGGCATCTAAAGAATCTAAATTACCATCAACGTAAGTTGGAAGAACAAGTTTGTCAAAATGGTTACGTCGATGAATTTCCTAATTTATCTGAGGATGAATCACAGCGTCGTAGATTACTTCATAGTAGGTATCTCCAATCATTACGTCGACACTACGTAGACATTACGTAGATCTATCGTCAATATTTGTTTTATTTAAATCTCTTTTTGTAGATATACAATTCCAATTATAAAGCGATAAGGTTGTTGTTGTTGTGTCTAATGAAGAGCCTCAGATGTCTCTATACATCTCTATCACAGCAGTCGCAAAATTTCTCTATCTTGGGTGTGTAAAGCTGCTCTTCTGGGTCCATGTCAATTTTTTGTTGTTATTGTCGTGTCCAATGAAGAGCCTCAGATGTCTCCAAACATCTCTATCACAGCAGCAGCAATGTCCACTATCTTGGGTGTGTAAAGCTACTGCTCTGGGTCCATGTCAATTTTCTTTTGTTGTTGTCGTTTTCCAATGAAGAGCCTCAGATGTCTCCATGCATCTCTATCAAAACAGTCGCGATATTTACTATCTTGGATGTGTAAAGCTGCTGCCCTTAGTCCATGTCAATTTTCTGTTGTTGTTGTCGTGTCCAATGAAGATCCTCAGATGTCTCCATACATCTCTATCACAGCAGCAGCAATGTCCACTATCTTGGGTGTGCAAAGCTACTGCTCTGGGTCCATGTCAATTTTCTGTTGTTGTTGTTGTGTCCAATGAAGAGCCCCAGATGTCTCCATGCATCTCTATCAAAACAGTCGCGATAATTACTATCTTGGATGTGTAAAGCTACTGCTCTGGGTACATGTCAATTTTCTGTTGTCGTGTCCAATGAAGAGCCTCAGATGTCCCCGTGCATCTCTATCAAAGCAGTCGCAATATTCTCTATCTTGGGTGTGTAAAGCTGCTGCTCTGGTTCCACGTCAATTTTCTGCAAAGCTGCGGCCATTGCTGGGCATGAGAATATGTGGGTAGGTGTTAGTTCCATACCAGGACAGTTGTTGCATGTCCTGTAGGTTCTTGTGCCATCTGGATTAATTGTCATTCCTTTATAGTGTTTCGTTCTGAGTCTTGTTATAGTTTTTGTAATTTTTTTGCGCTGTCATATATGTATGCCTTTACATTTGTCTATACATATATATAGAATAATTTTAGGCAGTGAATAGAATAGTCATATGATATGAACAATGAGAAAGAGAAAAAAAAACGAGAAAAAAAGAACTGTGTACAAAAGAAATAAGTATTCGGCAATGTACAATCAACATAATAAATTATCAGTTTCTTAAAAGATATATTTGTTGCTATATAATTTAGAATATATCTATAAAAGGTATTTGAATTTAATATACATTTCTTTACTGTAAATAAAAATACTTGGATCTGTTACTATTAAATTATTGTCAATTCTATAGTCTTGAAAAACAGGACAATCTAGTAAAAGATGTATTGAGGTTTGTTCCTCATGTCAACAAAAACAGCTCGAGTCTTCCACTGCTCTCTTTTTGAAAAGGTTCTGAAATTTCCATTTCCTTATTGAATAAATCTAATTGAAATATTGATTAAAGGTTCAAATGATCTTAATGATGCTCATATTCCATAATAAATGGTGATAGTGTGTCCGTTATACTTATGTAACAACTCTACCAAGGTCACCTTGAAGGAAGTCGTTTAATTAGAGAGTAAAAGTGATAATTAGACCAATACGACATCATGTACTTACGTCACAGTGAAGGAAAATGACTTAGTTTATAGTTGTGTATGTACGTGAGATACCACTTTCTTCCTTTTCCTCTAAAGAGACTTTTATATGTTTTTTTTTATATAAAAGGGTGTCGGTGACAATTTTTTTTTACAATTAATTGAACATCTTGAAATTGACATCTCGTCAATCTTTACACTCAAAGGGAGCTATAAAGTAATAATAATGGTAGGAATGAAGAGAGATATATACAATCGACGTAGCCCTCTCTGAGGGCACTTCCGGATCAGGAGCTTAAAACCGCCTTGAATCTAGACAGATCCCTGCCATTTGGGGAGTTCATGTTCGGAACATGTTTGATGATAATGTCGAAGAATTTGTTGAGAAGAATCTTGTCTTCAGGCGTGAGTAGCCCGAGGAGGTGCTCCGTTTCTTCTTCGTAATAGACCGCGAGTATGATATCCATCCTGACCATATTATTCTTGTTATATATGGAGTGCAGGAATTCTCGATCCTTCAATCGGATGAATAACTTTTCTAATATAGAATATAGGGTGTCGGTGGAAGGATGGTCAAAACTAAGGGTTGGCAAATTTTTGAGTCGGAAGAATCAAAAATTACAATTCACAAATTTTCTAAGTTTTAAAGAGCCATACAATTTTTTCTTGCCAACAATTCATAGTACTAGTATAAATAATATTTGAGTATGGAACTATTTATAAAGAGCCGCAGCTTCACATCCAAAGAGCCTCAGTTTGTCGATCCCTGATCTAAACTGTTGGTTTTTGACCGCTATGACCCGGGTTCGATTCCCGCATTGGGCATATTTTTTTCTGATTAAAAAAAATAAATGCTCCAATGACCCCCGATTCTTGAAAAAGTCCAACTCCACCAGCGAGTGCAAGTAACCAAACTAGGTTCTGGCATATCTGTAAATGCAAACTCGAACTTCTTTTTACATGTGTAGACATGTGGTGCATTTACAGTAAAAGCAATCGCCTACTTCTTACCCACCATGATTAACATGGCCTGCACCATGTGTACTAGGAATAAGCAAAAAAAAGTTAATAAAATAAAGAAGGCATATCCTGACAACGAGTATATGAACGTTTTTAGATGGCAAAGCACCATCTAGTGGAACAGAAATCAATTAAACATTGATTTAGCCTGTTTCCTGATCTTAGGCCGACCCATTTTCTTGATAAATCAAGAAAAGCCAACTACGAACGAAATCTTTTGATTTATCAAGAAAACGGGTTGGCCAAATATCAGGAAGGGGCTAAATCAAAGTTTAATTGATTTATGTTCCACTAGATGGCACTCTGTCATTTAAAAGCTAATGTGCTCGTGGTCAGAATATACCTTTTTTTAAATTTTAATACAAACACCTGACCTTATTTTTCACATATCGGTTATTAGGATGGCTTTGGGTTGCATGGGTTAATCTCATTCAACAGAAAATTGACATGGACCCAGAGCAGCAGATTTACACACCCAAGATAGAGGACATTGTCACTGCTGTGATAGAGATGTATATGGAGATATCTGAGGCTCTTCATTGAACATGACAACAACAACAGAAAATTGACATGGACCCAGAACAGCAGATTTACACACCCAAGATAGAGGACATTGTCACTGCTGTGATAGAGATGTATGGAGACATCTGAGGCTCTTCATTGAACACGACAACAACAACAGAAAATTGACCTGGACCCAGAACAGCAGCTTTACACATCCAAGATAGAGGATATTGCGACTACTGTGATAAAGATGTATGAAGACATCTGAGGCTCTTCATTGGGCACGACAACAACAACGTTATCGCTTTATAATTGGAATTATATATCTACAAAAAGAGATTAAAAAACAAATAAGCAATTGAAGAGAGTTATATAGCTTATACCAAACTGGAATATAGAATTGGTCGTGTTTTACCACCTTTCATTCACAGAAGAAAAATATTGTCTAAAAAATGTGTTTTCATACCTTTTTACCCTATATTATATTATTTATCCATAATTTGTTATGTAATTTCATAACATATCGCCGATTAATTTGCTTTGTGATGTTTTCCTTAATTTAGGCAAATCAGCAACGTTGGCATAAGTTATAAATTCTAATAATTTTTGTTTATATAAGAAAACCTTCTGATAGAAAATTAAATAAGCGTAGCAGAAGATAACGTGAAAATTATAAATAGACGACGCCTTCGTGACTGCGCATCCCCACTCGCGCATAGAAGCTGCCGGGGGGGGTAAGGGATCTCGTTATTGATTTAGGCCTGAAAAAAGCGCGCAAAAAATGATGGGGGGAGAGGTTCGTCTGGGGGAGAATTGAATCTGGAGTCTGCCATCTTTACCGCTTCGATTTTCTACCAAAATATATTTTTATTCGTTCCTATAATCTTAAATATATTATTTTGATTTTCATGATATTATTATTATGATTAATTATGATCACAAAATTATAAAATATCAAACGATAACTCCTACGAACTAGTTAGCATTTATTAAATAATATAGATTTATTTTATTATTTTTTAAGTTTAATTATGTTATTTTGTTGTTTTAAAAGTTTGAAATTCTTTGCAAATTTACTTTGGAAATTTTAAGCTATTTTACATTATCACATAGCTTTGACAGGAATTACAAAATTCTTTCGGAGTTTCCACAAATGGAGAAAACAACAAAAGGAAGGAAAATTTGTGAATTTGTTTTGTAAGAAAAAGAGAGAAATAATGTTTGATGTCTCTGTGTTGAAGAAAAGAAATATTTGAATAAAATCATTTTAAATATACAATATTAATAATTTATATTTTAATCGTATGCATTTTATACCTGTTTTCTCGCTTATTATAAATCAAAAATAAGTAGACAATTCTTTAAATGTTAATGCATTTAAATTCATGTAGAATTTTGAATTACGAATATATATTCTATAAAAACACAAATTATCAAACGAAAATGTTCTCGCTTATTATAAATAAAAAATAAGTAGACAATTCTTTGAATGTCAATGTATTTAAATTCATGTCGAATTTTGAATTACGAATATATATTCTATAAAAACACAAATTATCAAACGAAAATTTAAATACTGTGATTATTTCTTTCGTAGAGGGCCAATGTAATGTGCCAAGAATATACCAATTCGGAAATGTACTGTACTATAAAACTATACAAGCAAACGATAAACTAATAGTATATATTTTTATACTTTTGACTATATCCTATCAATGATTTCATCTTAAAAGCACTATATAGATGTACTTATATATATCCAACTTATAGAACGACATTTAAAAAGTTTTACCGCAAATGTTTCTTTTTACAGAACGAAAAATCGTAATTTTCATTATTTTAAGGAGAAATAACAACTATTCCTATCTTTGGGGATGAAGTATGAAAGTATGAATTGTGAAGAGTAATGATGAACGGAAAAGTGTTCAGAGATGGGAATCATTACTCTTCACAAGTCATCCTTTCATACATCATCTCTAAGGATATGAATAGTCGTTATTTCTCCTTAAAATAATGAAAATTACGATTTTTCGTTCTGTAAAAAGAAACATTTGCGGTAAAACTTGTTAAACATTGTTCTATAATCATAGCCGAATTATATCCAACTTAAATACAAGATACAAGAGCCAGGTTATAAATAGCGAAAATAATCCTAATTTGAAAGATACTGATGTTGGTTATTCAAATTTCTTTATCAAATCATTTAAAGAATCTTAATAAAATTAAAGAAAATAATAATCAAACACACAATAAAACTTATTTACATTTACTAAATGACACTAAATTAGAGTATACTAACTTATTTAAGGATTACATCGTTATTTCTAAAAGTGATTGAGATATCTTAGAAATGCATAAAACTTATCAATGACAGTTCAATACTCCAAAAAATTGTAATATATTTTATATTCCTATTTACTATACATCATACACACAATATATTCAACTGTAGTATCCTATTTAAGGATGCCTGTACCTCAAATTGTAATCAATTGTTCATTTCTATCTTCAATTTACATATAAGTCGGAAAAGGTAAAATATTCTTGTATAAACAAAACAATTGACGGAGTTTTAGTCATCTACAGAAACTATAAAGAAATTTGTTCCATTCTTTCTTTGTAGATAATTTTTCTTTATTCAGTAGAACCCCTTTCCATTATATGTAGAAGCCACCTCTCTATAAAAGACAGTTTTATCTCCAAAATGGCTATTTTTGGCAATAAGCTGCACTCTGGTAAAAAGTACCTCTTTAAAGGATGCTAAATTTGAATTTAGATGTCATTTAGAGAGAGGATCTACTGTATGGATGTAGATTTATTAAATTGTAATGGTTATTGTAGATATTGAGGTACCTACCTCGAATGTGGAGGAGTTGAAGTCTTCCCTGGTGACATTAAGACAGAGTTCTCCGTAGATGCCCTCTGACTTGAGCATGGCATTGAGAGCGGCCCAACCCAAGACATTGCCTGAGAAGACAAAGGTCTCGAAGAGTCCCTCGAGTAGCAGCAGATGTCTCCTGCCTGGTCGCCACATCCTGGCTGAATGCTGCCGTCGTCTGCGGCTCGCCGCTTATACGACACTAGCGCCACCGCCCTGTGCTGTTCTTTGTTGTCATGTTCCTGTTTACTTTTATTGATATCTCTCTCTCTTTCTTGTTCTCATTGATGCTCACTTCAATGTACTCTATTGGTATCTGTTTGTAATCTGTTTTTAATCTGGAAAGTATTCCTGTTCTGTTTTTTTTTCATATTGATTGCTGTTCCGTTTTTAATTAATATAACCTCTCTCTCTTGTTCTCATTTGTGATCACTTTACTCTTCTCTACTGGTATTTGTTTTCATCCTGGAAAGAATTCCTTTTCTGTCTTTTATATTTATCCCTGTTCCTTTTATAATTAATATATCCTCTCTCTTTTGTTCTCATTTGTGATCAATATACTCTTCTCTATTGCTGTTTGTAATCTGTTTTCATCCTGGACATTATTTCTATTCTTTTATATTGTGTGTGTGATTCCTGTTCCGTTTTTGAATTAAATCCTCTCTCTTTTTATGTCTTGTTCTCATTGTTGATCACTTCACTCTTCTCTATCGCCATCTGTTTGTAATCTTTTTTTTTTTTTTATCTGGAAAATATTTCTGGTCTGTCTTTTATATTGATACATGTTTATTTTTTATTAATATAACCTCTCTCTCCCTTGTTCTCATTTGTGAACACTTTACTGTTTTCTATTGTTATCTGTTTTCATCCTGGTCGGTATTCCTGTTCTGTTTTTTTTTTATATATTGAGATACCTGTTCCTTTTTAATTAATATATCCTCTCTCTTTCTCAGTATTCCTGTTCTTTTATATTGATCCGTGCCTCATTTTTAATTAATATACCCTCTCTCTTTCTCGGTATTCCTGTTCTTTTATATTGATCCGTGCCTCATTTTTAATTAATATACCCTCTCTCTTTCTCGGTATTCCTGTTCTTTTATATTGATCCGTGCCTCATTTTTAATTAATATACCCTCTCTCTTTCTCGGTATTCCTGTTCTTTTATATTGATCCGTGTTCCATTTTTAATTAATATACCCTCTCTCTTTCTCAGTATTCCTGTTCTTTTATATTGATCCGTGTTCCATTTTTAATTAATATACCCTCTCTCGCGCTTATTCTCATCGGTGATCATTATAATGTGCTCTATTACCATCTGTTTGTAAATTGTTTTCATCCTGGTCGGTATTCCTGTTCTTTTTTATTGATCCTTGTGTGTGTTCCTTTTTAATTAATATATTATCTCTCTCTTGTTCTCATTGGTGATTACTTTACTGTTTGCTATTGGTATTTGTTTGAAATCTGTTTTCATCCTGGTTAGTATTCCTGTTCTGTTTTTTTTTCTATATTGATTGATGTTCCGTTTTTAATTAATATAACCCGTCTTTCTTGCTCTCATTGGTGATCACGATAATGTGATCTATTGTTTATTTTTTTGTAATCTGTTTTCATCCTGGTGAGTATTCCTGTTCTTTTATATTGATCCTTGTGTGTGTTCCTTTTTAATTAATATATTTTCTCTATCTTGTTCTCATTGGTGATCACTTTTCTCGATTGGAATTTGTTTTTAATCTGTTTTTCATCTTGATCAGTATATGTGTTCTGTTCTTTTTATATAATCTCTCTCCATTACTTTGTTTATATGTTTTAATTAGCTGAAAAAGAGCTTGCTCGAAAGTTTTCTTTTAATCAAGTATATAAAAAGAGTTGCGGCATCGTATGCCTTTTTTTTGTAATAATAATGATTGATTATAGTGATAAGTTATCTATATATATATAAATGAATATATGTGTGTGTGTCTGTCCTTTATGCCTGACCAAACTACTCATTGGAACGCCATGAAACTTTGGGAAGTTATTTAGTATAGTACTGGGAAGGTTTCTAGCAAATAAAATTTTTGAAATAACTTTTCGCCTAAAAATAATCAAGATAAATATTATAATTTATCTGTTATAATTCAACAATCTGCTCTAAATATTATCATGATGATACGATGATTTTGTAATGTAGAAAATTAGGAAAGACAAAATTCAAGATGACACGGCAATTTATTTGAGACAAGAATAATGATACAATTCCAAGGCAAGATACTATTCCTTTAACTTCCAATTACCGAGGGAACCAATTAATATTGATTTTATTCAACTTATCGAGTATTTTTCAAGGGACCGGGAAAAAATGCTCACTTTATCGAGAGATTCAAATTTACGAGTTTCAAATTATCAAAATATATCTATTATTTTTTTAATAAGTTTATAGAGAATTGTTTTAAAAAATGTTCGTTTGACAAACCTTTACTCGGGTAAAACCCGGGCGAAGCCGGGTACATCCGCTAGAATTTTATAAAACTCAAGATATTCTTAAACTCTTCCGATGCGGTGTTTTCTACTGTAGCGTAGTTAATATCTACATAGGAATCTTTTTACTTTGTTAAAAACATATATTTTTAACACATCATTAATTCTATTATATAATCTTTAAAACGTTGCTGGTTTTCTATGGAGTTTTCGGTTGTCAGACCTAGACATACAACAACTAGCTTCAATCCAAATTTGATTCATGAAGCCGAGAATGTGTCCAAATTGGTTATCCGGAAGGAGTCAAAGGATACGAGGTTTAGGATTTCAGAAACAATAAGGTCTTCGTAAGCAGAAATGTCATATTTAGAGAAGACGTTTTCCCAATTAAGAAAGTCGATAAACAAATTTCACATGAAACTGATTTTTTTTTAGGTTTTATATAAAAATTTTGAGGAAGACTATGAATCTGTAAATGAGGAAAAGACGAAATTGGTAGAAAGGATTCAGAAAGACGAAATAAAGCTTTTAAAGCTATTCAAAACACACAAGCTTTTATTTATATAAGAATCAGCAGTATCTTTACTCTTTGATTAAATCAATAAGAAATCAAGGGTTGTGTTTCTTTTCTTATTTCTTCTATTTCTCAAGCTTTCAGGCCAAACATGCTCTTCAACACGGAGATTCTGAAGTACAACTTCACGCCGAATTTATATACAAGTTTAGATATATATATATATATATATATATGTTACAAAATTATGTAAATCCAAAAAATGATTTGTTAAAGTTGAAGGTGCAGTCGTCTTGAATTTAATTAAAAAAGAGAAAATCAGTCTCAAGAAGTTTATTTTTGAACTCTTTGAGCAAAAAGATTATATTAATTTTAAGTAAATATAGAATTTTAACATTTAATTCTATATCACTATTTACATATTTATATAAATAAAAATCTAACTTACCTAACCTCTACTAAAAAAACAAAAACAATCTATTTATATTTAAGGTGGCGCCATCTAGTGGCCAAGAATAACAGAGTTATTTTAAACAGATTATTAAAATAAAATAATATTTACATGCATTTATCTCTATTATATTTCTATTAATTATTTTTTAAAAATTATATAACATTTATATATATATATATTATAATCTAAAAACTCAAATATTTCTATATTTTAAAAATATATATATTTTATTTTATTCATTGATAATTTTACTTTTGTTATCATCGTTTTTAGAATGACTTTCAGTTTTTATTGTATCGTTTTGTTGTAAATATGCGTAGTTAACATATCTATCCTTTTAAATCACTAATATAGGATTAACTTTATAAATTCTATATAATGTGAAAATAACTAATGTGAAATCTTTCCTCAAGTAATTGAAAATAAAAGCTACTTGACGGTAAATAATTATCTTTTTCTTATCACGTCTGCACCTCAACCCTTTATGATGATAACAAAAGTAAAATTATCAATGAATAAAATAAAATATATATTTTTTAAAATATAGAAATATTTGAGTTTTTAGATTATATAATATATATACTACATAAAAATGCATATATTCATATGACCAGTATATCTTATATCGATTGAATAAAACATTTCTATTAACATTTAGCTAAACGTATTACATAACACAGCCATCAAAGAAAGGAAAACCTGTATAACAAACGACATTTAGGAGAACGGAATATAAATAAACCTTGTGTAACACTTTACTTTAAAAAAGTTGAATAAAAAGTATCTTTTTAATCAAAATAAATTCGAAAAAACATTGCAGAGATCCGCCAAAAAAATCAAGGCCTTGGAAAGTTTTGTAAAATGCCATTAGAAAAAACATGATTGTGAAAGTATACTTTTTTGACTTTTTTTGCCATTATATATTATTTATAATGAATGAAGACATTGAGACGAGAATGTTTCTTTTCGTAAATAAATCAAACTTCTACTATCCTTACTGCGATGAAAAAATATTGGGAGGGCTTAGCTAATCAGTGGTGAACCCTCCCAGCGGTTTCGCCAATTTAATCTACCAATCCACTTCTTTAAATCTCTAAAACTGTATTGGATCATTCTGTTTATATGCTACACTAAAGGGTTGAATCTTAGAAATGGTATTTAAGTAAACTATGTACATAAGCTTTTAGGATAGTAGAATTACATATAAATATTTGCATCGAGCAATGCTCTTCCGCAATTAATTCGGTATTCAACATAAATATTTTTCATACAAAATACACTCATGGACGAAACTTAAGTAAAAACATTTAATGGCCGAAGGGTCACTTAAATCTAAGAATAAGTCTAAGGTAACCTCTATCTTCTAGAAAACTTGAAGTTTCTTATTTTGATGATACCGGTCGTCTGTATTACAGACAGATATTACAGACTGTTGAAGGATGTCATTGTTCAAAGCTCGCCATGGTTATATCTTCAATAAATAAACTTCTCAAGAAGAGCTTAATTTATTTCGCCAACAGCATAGATGGACGAAGGTACTGGCAAACCACGTCTGTATCAAGCACTGCTGAGAAAACACCAAGATTCTCTCAAAAGTTCGTAAACACTTGCAAAAAATTGATATACAAATATTTTTCGCAATAATATTATTCGCCGCTATGTATAATGTCTTTGTATTATGTACAATCATTATGTATTCGCCGTAATAATATTATTCGCCAAGTAATAAGAAAAACACGAACTTTTAGGACAACCTTATATATGTACAAAATCAAATCAATTTGTAGAATATTTGTCCATATTGTCACCATTAATATAACTCGACTTTGTCTGTAGACGCTAACAATTTTCAAGAAGAAATCATCTCTGTATATTAGTTTGGGAACTACTTCTGTATCAAGCATTGCTAAGAAAACTATATGTCTATATAAATTTATGATAATATTTGTCCATATAGTCTCCAATAATGGAACTCGACTTTGTCTCTAACAACAATGAAACAGCTAAAGTAGAAACAGTAAAATGAAAGAGCTAGACGCTAACAACATTCAAAAAGAAATCATTTGTATCAGTTTGGGAACTACTTCTGTATCAAGCATTGCTAAGAAAACTATATGTCTATATAACTTTATGATAATATTTTTTCATATAGTCTCCAATAATGGAACTCGACTTTGTCTCTAACAACAATGAAACAGCTGAAGTAGAAACAGTAAAATGAAAGAGCTAGACGCTAACAACATTCAAAAAGAAATCATTTGTATCAGTTTGGGAACTACTTTCTTTATTAAGCACTGCTGAGAAAACTATATGTCTATATAACTTTATGATAATATTTGTCCATATAGTCTCCAATAATGGAACTCGACTTTGTCTCTAACAACAATGAAACAGCTTAAGTAGAAAAAGAAAAATGAAAGAGCTAGACACTAACAATTTTCAAGAAAAATTCATCTCTGTATATTAATTTGGGAACTATTTCTGTATTAAGCACTGCTAAGAAAACTATATAAACGAAATCAGATAAAAATATTGAAGAATATTTGTCCATAGAGTCACCAATAATACTCGACTTTGTCTCTAACAACAACGACAGCTGAAGTAGAAACAGAAAAATGAAAGAGAGTAGACGCTAACAATTTTCAAGATGAAATCATTAGTTTGGGAACTACTTCTGTATCAAGCACTGCTGAGAAAACTATATAAATAAAATCAGATCAAAAAGTGTAGAATATTTGTCCATATAGTCACCAAAAATGGAACTCAACTTTGTCTCTAACAACAACGAAACAGCTGAAGTAGAAACAGAAAAATAAAAGAGCTAGACGCTAACAATTTTCAAGAAGAAGTAATCATCTCTGTATCAGTTTGGCAACTACCAAATATTTATAAGGGAGGGAAGTCCAACTCTGTAATCTGACGTCAAGAAAAAGATAAAATTTTGTTTACATCTTTAAGCCATCTGAATTCAGATGAGCGTGTTGTTTTAAACTATGCAACTGCAATATTAATAACTAGCCGAGTGACCCGGGCAACGCCCCGGGTTTACTCGAAGGGCCCGCAGGTGAGAAACTATAGGCATTGGTTCCTATGCCTAAAAAATTATTTAAAATGAAAAAAGAAGAAAAATACTAACAAACTATATTTCAGAGGAGACGATTTATAATAGGAATTCATTTAAATGACCTCATTAAAAACTACATTTTATATATATTTGGGTTAAACTTTACATGTATGCTATCCAAAGTTCGCACACTTGAAAAAGTCACATAAAGTCGTCTGTGCGTAAACACAGGCTCTTGTAGCAAAGGTTTGGCCTTGAGCCCTCTTTATAGTCATATATGTCAGACATTATACAGTGTGTTCAACTTTGGGTACTGTCAGTATATGTGCTTCAAGGACATGAGAGCACATGCGCTAGAACACCATACCTGTTCCATAGCAAAGATCCTATAGGCATTTGTGAAAGTGTAAATAAATATTTTGGAAATGAAAAAAAATTGCAGATATGACAACATATTAAAGGAATAAATTCATTTAAAAGACCTCATTAAAAACAACAATTCTATAATTTTATATATACAATATAATCAAATTAATTCAACACACGATAATTCGAACATTTTTGATGTCTCGACCTACGGCCTATCATATGACAAACTAATTCGACACTTTCGATAATTCAACTATTTTGGAAATTCAAATTTCAACAGTTAATATTTGTCTAAAACCCCTATTATTAACAACATATTAGACTGCAGAGTGCAAAAATGTTGAAAATTGTATGTATATAATTGAATGCATATATTTGTATGTATATAATTGTATGCAAATAATTGTATGTATAGATCAATGAGTAAAATATTTTTTTTTTTTGCTTAACGCTAGTACACGTGGTACAGGCCTTGAAGTACACAACATGTCTAAACATGTGAAAAGCAGTTCGACTTTGCATTTACAAATGTGCCAGAGCCCCGTTTGATTACTTGCGCTTGCTGGTGGGGTTGGACTTTTGCAAGAATCGGAAGCCATTGGAGCATTTTTTTTTTTTTTCAGAAAAAAGTGCCCAATGCGGGAATCGAACCCGGGTCGTAGCGGTCGAAAACCAACGGCTTAGACCATCCTTCCACCAACCCCCAGTAAAATAAGTAAATAAAAAGAAGACCAAAAATAAGTGATAATAGTTTATTGAATAACAAATAAAATAAAAAATCTTTCAGGTGAAAAATTATAGGCATTGGTAAAAAAGTAAACAAGAGAAATAGCAATTGGGGTTTTGTGTCTGCGGCGAGTCATATTAGCACGCCTAGCGGTTAGGGGAGTGAGTCTTCCACGGCCTTTTCGAGGCATGACAGAAGACGCTGAAAAAAAAAGGTAAAATAAGAACCAAGCAGAGGAAAACTATAAAACTGAAAGCCATGACAGGCATAAAAAGAAAATTCCAAGCATGTGAGGAAACAATTGATGAAAAAAAAAAAGGATTCCAAAAAAATACTGCAAAAAAATAAACTAGACACAAAAAGCAGCAATTGAGTACACAAATACAGCATCATCCTATTTATGAGAAGAAAAAAACGACAGACACAAAAATGGAGCTAAATTCAAATGAAAAACTATAACAGATCAAGTAATCAAATCAGGCATTATGAAAGATACTGCAAAAAAGAAAATAAGACACAAAAATGGAGCTAAATATGTAAAAAAACATGTATACAAAAAAGCAAAGCCCAATTCCAAACCCAAATATTTTTTTTATGAGAACATCAACATAATGCATGATTACGGCAGTCCATAGCTTCCCTGACAAAAATTCACCAAAAAAGTTAAATATTCCAAAATATTTCTGTGTATATATTGCTAAATGTGTAAATAACATGTATATAAAAAATCAAAGCTTAATTTTAAATTTCATTATCATTTTCACAGGAAAAGCATCAAAATACTGCATAAGTACGGCACTTTTGCAGCCCCCCTGACAAAAATTCACTAAAAGAGTTAAGTATTCAAAAAAATATTTTGGTATATATATTGCTAAATGTGTAACAAACATGTATATAAAAAAGCAAAGCTCAATTCTAAGTTTTAATATTTTTTTATAAGAAAAGCTACAAAAGCAAATAGGGAGAAGTGGGGCCATTTAGCCATTTTCAAAATTTGATTATGAAAGAGTAAATAAATGAGTAAATAAGGACAGATATAAAGAGAAAGTATTGCTAAATGTGTAACAAACATGTATATAAAAAAGCAATGCTTAATTCTAAGTTTTAATATTTTTTTTAAAATAAAAGCTACAAAAGCAAATAGGAAGAAGTGGAGCCATTTAGCCATTTTCAAAATTTGATTGTGAAAGAGTAAATAAATGAATAAATAAGGACAAATATAAAGAGAAAGTATTGCTAAATGTGTAACAAACATGTCTATAAAAAAGCAATGCCTAATTCTAAGTTTTATTTTTTTTTATAAGAAAAGCTACAAAAGCAAATAGGGAGAAGTGGAGCCATTTAGCCATTTTCAAAATTTGATTGTGAAAGAGTAAAAAATGAGTAAATAAGAGCAAATATAAAGAAAAAGTATTGCTAAATGTGTAATAAACATGTATATAAAAAAGCAAAGCTTAATTCTAAGTTTTAATATTTTTTTTATAAGAAAAGCTGCAAAAGCAAATAGGGAGAAGTGGAGCCATTTAGCCATTTTCAAAATTTGATTGTGAAAGAGTAAAAAAAAAAAGAATAAATAAGAACAAATATAAAGAAGAAATAATTAAGCAAAAGAAAGACATAAATAAATATTTCAATCTACAATTCGAAAAATAATATAACCTCAGCCTATTTATGAGAAAAAAAAACGTTGCCAAAGACATTAGGAAAGATAATGCAAATAAGAAACATACACAAAAATTGAGCTCTATTTAAATGAAAAACTATAACAAAGTACTTACAAATTATAATCATAATCAAATTAATCAGAAATTAGTAAAAATTAGTAAATAAGAATTAGTAAAAGGTAAACAAAAGAACGCATTTCAAAACAAAGGAATTGATGATGATAAATGCAAAAAATCTACGATTGTAAAATAGATTAAATTAAAAAATAAAAATAACTGTTAACATTATGAAAATAAAAACAGGCCTATCATACGAAGAAAAAAATAACGAAAATTTTGGTATATAGATCGTTATGTGTAGTTCAGAATCTTCGGAGGAGATAGCTCAGGACTTTACAATGGAAAACTCTGTTACGGTATTATCTATATAGAAGATAAAAGTAACGAGAGAGAAATTGTTGGATCGTTTTCGAAGACAACTCTCAGATTTATAAAATTGGTTTATTAAACTTTAAACATTTTTAGATAGAGAGAGAGAAACGAGTTAATTAGCTCGTATTTAAGGCAACAAAAGAATCATCTAATTTACATACATCGTTCTAATCAGATTCAACTTGTGCAAAACAGACGACAAAGAAAAATAAACAAATTAAACGGTAGAAGGTAAGTTCCTATTTTTACAAGCTTTCACACTCAAAGAATAATCATTTTCTTGCTTCAGAAAAGTATGAAATAATAACAATTTTTAAAACTTTACATTAATCTGTTATTTTAAGTAATACACGTTTAATGCTTATACATATCATTTTCAGGTAACAAAGAGTGTGTATTAAGAAAAAAAGGCATCTCCTTATCGTGCTCCATCTATCGGAATAAACTATTCTCGTTGATTTTTAATTATTCCAGAATTGACCAAATACCCATTCTTGATTAATCAAGAAAAGCTAAGCACAGACGCGTTTCGGGCTGTTGGCCCTCCAGTGTGTATGTCAACATTTTACACACTTAAAAATAAAGTAGAACTACAATTTAGAACGTCTTTAAAAATCGAATATTTATCTTGGTCCCTAGAATTTCCTATAAATAGAATTTCTGTTTTTAATTCGAAATTTTGTATAATTCGCTTTTTTTCCCTTGGGCTACGGATTATCGAACTTCGACTGTATTTTGAATTTATTTATAAATATTTTGATAGGATTTATTGTGTGAAATATTGTGAAAAGAACCATCTTATTTTATTTTGACATAGAGCGATATGTTCCCCTAGGGACACTTGAACTTTAAAGATAAACAAAACATTGAAAGAAAGAAAGATATTTGAAATATGTACAGAATTAGTATGCAAGTTAGTTAGATGAAACCGGTTCAAAATCACTTTATTAGGTACCGCTTAACAAGAGCGCCCTAGTTTATGATAATTGAAACAGTGAATAATATGTGAGTTATCTACATATATTAAACAAAATGTTAACGCGGGATTTAATCCCGGTTCATGACTGTCGGGAATCGAGGGTGTTACCCACTGGTCCACCGACTTTGTGTTAGTTAGATGAAAAGAGATCAAATATATCAACACAATTGAAATATGTTTAAAGGCTTGGTATGCAAATCTAGTTAAATGAAATCAAATTGTAAAGTATTGTGTGTATTCGTGAAAAACAATTTACAGATTGAAGAAAGTTATAAGGAATATTTTAGAATGAAAAGATACAAGATATTAGAGAATTATTAAAACTATGCTAAACAGAGTTAATTTCTAAATAAAAGCGTTCCAAAGAAATTTAGTAATTTTTTATAAAACCATCTTATAATTAATAATAATCGTTATATTGCCTAAAAGAATGTAATAAGTTCTTAATAAGAGTAATGAACTTGAAATGTGAATAAGGAAAATAAATTCAGCAGACATGGGAAAAGGTTCAACATACAAATCTAAATACAACGTTATATCTCCCCAGTACCTCATTTTTAAACAGACATTTAACCTTACAAACAAAAGGTTTTACTATATATAAGAAGGCAAATTACTAACATATACAACAATGAGCGAATAAAATAACAAATATGAGATCAAATTGTCAATGATAATTAAGGTTTTTCATACAATGAGTTTCCAATAATTTACAAAACAACTAAATACTTAATTATAGGGCAATATAACGTGCCATCTATATAAAAGAAAATAAAACATTTAAGCACGAAATTTTCTTTTCACAAAAAAATTTCAGATTAATGCTTTAAATAAATAGGGCAGAAAATATTCACTTTCAACACACACAGATAGTGATTAAAGTATTCGTCAAAATATCGTTTTCGACAATAATTTTTTTTTCACAAATAAATACAAATATAACTAAGCTCGTATTGATTAACGATAAATATTTATTTGAACTCCAATATTCCACCAAGGCGATTGGTTTTAAGTAAGTAGAAAATAATATTTTGATATTTCTTTATTTCCAAACATCCTTTTCATATCCTATTTCATCTCAATTTTTCAATAAGAATGAAACCATACTGCGAATCATTTCTACATAATTCACTGAAATGTTTAAACTTCTTAATAAAAGGTCATTAAAAATGGAAGTAATAAAATTCAGAAAAGGATCTTCAAAAAATCACCTACGATGGGAATTACGATGATGAACGAAAATTTTAAAATTCTGCACGCATACATTCTCGCACGCACGCACTTCTGGTCATCCTTTTTATCATTGTGGATGTGTGATTCAATATGATTTGAGGAAAACCCAGAGTTCACGTCATTTTTTTTCCCATAGTTATCAATGTCAATGACATTTTAGTATATCCTGATTGATATAAGAAACAATTGAATTGTTAATTGTGTTATATTTATAATTGAATACCTAAATTTTATTCTATTTACGTCAAATTCTTTTTATCTTAAATAGATAGAGGTTGCCTGGCCAGCATTCATATTTATATGAAAAATAGACACTTCGGCCAGTCTATTTTTAACGCCTTGCCAAATTCTTTATTTTTATTTACTTCTTCATGACGAAGACAAAAGATTTTTGTTGAAACGTTGAGAAAATTAAAAAAAAAACTCGAACTAGTCGAAGTGTATATTTTTCATATAAAAAAAAGATTTTTAGTTCTTTAAAGGAAAAAAAGATTGGCTTATGAGGAATCTGATAAATCTAAATCTATTGTAGACTATGGAAAATTATTGAATACCAGAAAAATAAAATTCTCTGCAAAACATATTGTAGTAAAGTATTTATTTTTGTAACAATTAAATTTACTGGCAATATGTTTCTTTTCAATAATATCATCAATTGAATCAATTGAAACGAAACACATTACCAGTAAATTTAATTGTTACAAATTATTTCGATAGATGGCAATTGAATTTATAAATTTATTAACAGATTATCAATTTTGATGTTCATATATTTGCTACTTTGTAAACTTTCCCTTCATTGTTTATCATGTATTTTATATATTAATTATAATTTATTATTGCTTTAAATAAATTTCTGTTGCCCGGGTATTTGGCGATTTAAGGATACGCTCCAGGAACCTGGGTTACCTTTATGTTACTACTGTGATCCTGAAGTTTGTCTTTCCTAATTTTTCATGGGGCAATATAAATGATAAACAAAACGGTTTCCGTCGTATACTACTGTAGAAAGGTTTGTGATACTGGAAAACTTGAATATTCAATAAAACAAGAAAGTCTCACCCTCGGAGCCGTTTTTTTTTTATTTATAAAGATATTGACTTATTTATTGAAAAATATTCAATTAAAAAATATATAAAAGTTCGGTGGACGAGTGGGTAACACCCTATATTCCCTACAGTCATGAACCGGGATTGTATCCCGCGTTAACATTTTGTTTAATATGTGAATAACCTTCATATATTATTCACTGTTGTAATTATTATAAACTAGGTTGCTCTTGTTGAGCGGTACCTAATAAAGTGATTTTGGAACCGAAATATTCAATTGAATAATCAATGATATTAATCACCTTTTCACTAATCCGCATTAGATGTAGTTTTAGGAGATTTATTTCCGAAAGTCCATCTTTTTCATTTTGAAGCAATAAAAAAAAATTGACGATATGTCTCTTTAGCTGAATTGGAATAATTATATAGGTTAAGTGTCATATAAATGTTTAGCTATTTATAATCTATTTATATTGATATATACTCATGGACAACACTTAAGGAAGTTGTACCTTTTAGCATGTATATCGGGATTCAGACAATAACTCTGAAAGATATTACAGTGACCTTTATTGAAGACACACGAGATAACCAAGTGTGAACTAATTTACCTATGTCTCCTTTAAAATCAAAGATTTTCCACTTTCTTAAGTTTTGTCTTTTAATATATCCTTTTTGTTGTTCCAGCTATATAATTATTAGGTTTCGAACTCCTTTAATAACGAGTTTACAAAGTGGGGTCTTTCTTTCAATGTAAAATTATAGCATTAGCATTTCGGACCAATTGGACCGTGTTACCTAAGGATATACTTGAACATAAATAAACATTTAAAACTTAACAAATTAAACTTAGATTTTGTGATCATATCTAAGCTTTTAAAAAACATATGCCTATATAGAGAAATATTCTTGAATGTCAGGTTCCAGAAGGGATTTCAAAATACTAATAAATTCTGGCATGCATACAAATTGAGGCTTTCCAAAAGACGTAAAAATCGTAGAATATTTTTAAAACCTCAGCATAAAAATCTTAATTCTATTAATTATAGATACTGTATATGCAGATATATTTAAGTGAAAAAAAGCTATATATGCAAATTATTTTCAAAATATATATTCTTCGAAAAATCAATCGTCGTATAAAAAAAAAATAATTCTTTGCGGCTGAAAGAAGGATAATATATTGGCGTATATTTGGCTCTAATTATCACATGGACTACTACAGAATAAGTAATCAAAATGTCTTAATTGGATCGAGGAAAGATATGGCCTATTGGAGACAATTAGAGAGAAAAGAAACAGGATGTTTGGACATTTTGTCTTACACTCAGAGTGGATAAAGGTATTGCTAGATAGATCTATCGAAAAAAAAACCAGGAAGAATAAAGCCGAAAATGAAAGCATTTGAAAATTTCAGCCAAAGACACCACGATACCATCAAAAGACTAGTCATAAAAAGGAAGCTCTGAGAAGACAGGAATACTGTCCGCGTCAACCTATGGGTTAAGGAGAATTCCAATTGTTAATTCCCAATTCAAATAATCGAGCAAATACCCAAACTTAACCATTATTTATAAAGGAATATTTCAATTGTTAATTCCCATTTCAAATAATCGCGCAGATACCCAAACTTAACCATTACTATAAAGAAGAATTCCCATTTCAAATAATCGAGCAAATACCCAAACTTAACCATTATTTATAAAGGAATATTTCAATTGTTAATTCCCATTTCAAATAATCGAGCAAACATCCAAATTTAACCAATACAATTCCCATTTCAAAAATCGATCAAGTACCCAAACATAACCATTAAAGAAGAAATTGTATTGTTAATTCCCATTTCAAATAATCGCGCAGATACCCAAACTTAACCATTACTATAAAGGAGAATTCCCATTTAAAATAATCGAGCAAATGCCCAAACTTAACCATTACTATAAAGGAGAATTCCCATTTAAAATAATCGAGCAAATGCCCAAACTTAACCACTACTATAAAGAAGAATTCCCATTTCAAATAATCGAGCAAATGCCCAAACTTAACCATTACTATAAAGGAGAATTCCCATTTAAAATAATCGAGCAAATACCCAAACTCAACCAATACTATAAAGGAGAAATCCCAATTTCAAGTAATCGAGCAAATACACAAACTTAACCATTCCTATAAAGAAGATAATTCCTATTGTTAATTCCCATTCCAAATAATCGAGAAAATACTCAAACTTAATCACTACTATAAAGAAGATAATTCCTATGGTTAATTCCCATTTCAAATAATCGAGCAAATACCCAAACTCAACCAATACTAACTATAAATAGCGTTTATTTAGTGGGCTTTGAACCTTTAAGTACTTGTAGAAGGTCCAAGCAGACGTAAAGACTTTTAAATAATCTTTATTGCTTCTCTTTGCCTTCCTTGGATCTGTAATTTAAGATAACAAGCATTCTTCGATCAGTGATCTAAAGAAACAAGATTTTCTAAAATAAGTTTGTTGGAATTTTTTTTATCTCAGATTAATTCGATTTTTTTTAGTTCCTTAGTTTTAAAAGCTTGAAAAAACATACGAGGACTCTCTGTTCTATAAGTAAGGTAAAAATAAAGAAAACTTGTTTTTGGAAAATGATGTTTTATTTTTTAAAATAGTCCTTATTCAGCTTCATACACCTGGTCCAGCGATGTTCTGATTTTTTTTTATCCCCTCGGAAAAGTATGATGTTTCGAGGTCCTCAAAGTATTCATTT
>CP092879.1:64325649-64377584 GCA_030710605.1 Cordylochernes scorpioides
ACGAATCTTTTTCCTTTTAAATCTGTAATAAATCTCAATTTGTTGAGAGATAAACTTATTTATTTATTCATTAATAGTTTAATTTTGTAATAAAAAATCGTTATAATCTGTTTTTTTACAGCTATTTATTATCGTAAAGATAGAGGCTGCCTGGCCAATATTCATAGTTCTTAAAATTTAAAGATACTTCTGCCAGTAAATCAGTAAAACATATTTACTGGCCGAAGTATTTTCAATTTGAAGTACTATCTTTATATTGCGTCGTGAAAAGAAAAATTAAAACTCTCTTTAATTTAAAAAGTATACAGTTTTCAAATACCTTGAATTTTTATGAAGATGCATATGATTTCGTAAAATTTCTAAAGTCTTTTACCATATTTAATGGAAATATGAAAGTTAACGTATTCATAAATCATTATCTTTTTATATAGCTTTATTTTTAAAAATTAATTATGGTGTAGATATTTTGCGACTAATTAAAATTTTCTAACAGCACAGTATGTAAATATATATAAACTTTATTATTGATATATTCCTCAACACACATTCCCCTCGTAGTGAAAAACAATATTTTAAGAAATTTTGCAATTAAATTCTCTAAATGTAACCCATACACATTTAATGATTAAGATTTAATTAAGTTCATATGTTGGAATTTAACAAATTGTTGGATTTTTATTGTGATAGATAACCTTTTGTCCTTGAGTATTCCGGATTGTTTATTTAGAATTGACGTATATCCGAAGATAAAAGGTTTCTGGAGCAACGTGCGGAAGTTGGGACTTCCTTCTTAGAGGAAGAACAGATGACAATTCTTGAGATGACCTTCCAAGGCTCCGGTCCCAAACATTTCCCTCTTTATCACCGATCATCGACCTTCTTAATACTTCTGGATGCCATTTGGACTTTCCCTTGACACCTTAAAACAATCAGTAGACTTAATGATAAACCTTTTGGTCATATCTAAATATATTTTGTAGAACATTGTTTTGCAAGAGGTGTAGAGCGTGATCACTTTAACTGTATCGTCAAAAAGATTAATTCTGTTACCTACTCTACTACAATATGAGTTATTGTAAATAGTTTCACGCGAAATTATCTAGATCGTATATAGCGTGTCTTATTTGCAACTGGTAAAAAATAAAAATATTAATAAGATTTTTGAAATTATAATCATGTATCAAAAGAAAGGGATGACACTTTTGGTATATACTTGTTATTGTTGTCGTGTCCAATGAAGAGCCTCAGATGTTCCCCATGCATCTCAAGCTTTATAAGCTTGATACCTTAATATAATTGAGGGAAGATAAAAAAGAAGAAGAATCCGAGCGTAAAGTTAGTAAATGAAGATGAAGAATGCCAAAAAGGAAGCCAAGCGTAAGCAAAAATTTGAAACATGTTGATGAAATAGTTGAAGAACTACTGCAATAAAGGATTAGATAATGATAGACTGAAGAAAACGGGTTACGACAAGTAAGATTAAGGGTTCCATTGAAGGAATTAAGTTCTTTAACGTAAAAAAAGAGAAACCGGAGCCAAAATCTGCTGATGACATCTTCAGAGCGTCATTGTCTGGATGGAGTTCGACGACCTTAGATAACTTCTGTTGAAAACTGGATACGGAACTGATGGAGATAGGACTATTTGGCCGCTACACTTTTGTCAGCAATACTTTGATCGTCTGCCTTTTAGAAATATTGTTTGTATCCATCCATCTTGAAAGATAAATGCATTTTTGAGCTATTTTTAGTGATTAAAACCATTTTATTGAATACAGTCAAACTGATATCTTAGGAATATTTCTAATTGAGAGGCCATTTTAGATTGATATCGTTTAATATTCTGTTAAAATATTCTTTAGATAGCTATGAAAACGCGTTTGGAAGTGAAATTTTCTTTATGAATATAATTATAATGTTCAAAAAGGTTTCTACTGTTCTTACTGTGATCAAAAATATTGGGAGGGTTTAGCTCATTAGTGATGAATCTTTCAAGGTGTTTCTCCAATTTATTCCACTATACCGCTTTTTAGAGCTTTAATACGGTATTAGACAATTCTGCTTATTTATACGACACTATAAGATGGAATCTTGGTTTTGGCATTCAAGAAATTATAGAGATTCTCTTTCTATGACAATATATTTAAATATACATACGAGATTCATTCCCCTAAGGAGAATGACATCAAGCCACTGAATAATCGGGAGTTAAATCAATGGTTGATGTGGCTGTGTTTTTTCTGAATCTACTTTCAACCAAAAAATAATCTTTAAAAGAATATTTTGACATTTCCAACAAGACCCTTTTCCCAAAAAAAACCGCAAAAAATTACAGACTTATATAAAAAAGGAAGAATTCATTCTCAGAATAATTGATTTCCCAAGAGAAAAAGAGACATGGTTTATTACCCACATTTTGCATGGCATCTAAAGAATCTAAATTACCATCAACGTAAGTTGGAAGAACAAGTTTGTCAAAATGGTTACGTCGATGAATTTCCTAATTTATCTGAGGATGAATCACAGCGTCTCGTAGATTACTTCATAGTAGGTATCTCCAATCATTACGTCGACACTACGTAGACATTACGTAGATCTATCGCCAATATTTGTTTTATTTAAATCTCTTTTTGTAGATATACAATTCCAATTATAAAGCGATAAGGTTGTTGTTGTTGTGTCCAATGAAGAGCCTCAGATGTCTCCATACATCTCTATCACAGCAGTCGTTCTCTATCTTGGGTGTGTAAAGCTGCTGTTCTGGGTCCATGTCAATTTTCTGTTGTTGTTGTCGTGTCCAATGAAGAGCCTCAGATGTATCCATGCATCTCTATCACAGCAGTCGCAATGTTCTCTATCTTGGGTGAGTAAAGCTGCTGTTCTGGGTCCATGTCAATTTTCTGTTGTTGTCGTGTCCAATAAAGAGCCTCAGATGTCTCCATACATCTCTATCATAGCAGTCGCAATGTCCTCTATTTTGGGTGTGTAAAGCTGCTGCTCTGGGTCCACGTCAATTTTCTGCAAAGCTGCGGCCATTGCTGGGCATGATAATATGTGGGTAGGTGTTAGTTCCACACCAGGACAGTTGTTGCATGTCCTGTAGGTTCTTGTGCCATCTGGATGTATTGTCATTCCTTTATAGTGTTTCGTTCTGAGTCTTGTTATAGTTTTTGTAATTATTTTGCGCTGTCATACATGTATGCCTTTACATTCGTCTATACATATATATATAATAATTTCAGGCCGTGAATAGAATAGTCATATGATATTAACAATGAGAAAGAGAAAAAAACTAGAAAAAAGAAGTGTGTACAAAAGAAATAAGTATCTGGCAATGTACAATCAACCTAATAAATTATCAGTTTCTTAAAAGATATTTTTTGTTATATAATTTAAAATATATCGACAAAAGGTATTTGAATTTAATATACATTTTTCTTTACTAAAAATAAAGATACTTGGATCTGTTTCTATTAAATTATTTTCGATTCTATAGTCTTGAAAAACAGGACAATCTAGTAAAAGATGTATTGAGGTTTGTTCCTCATGTCCGCAAAATCAGCTCGAGTCTTCCACTGCTCTTTTTGAAAAGGTTCTGAAATTTCCATTTCCTTATTGAATAAATCTAATTGAAATATTGATTAAAGGTTCAAATGATCTTAATGATGCTCATATTCCATAATATGATAATAAATGGTGATAGTGTGTCCGTTATGCTTATGTAACAACTCTACCAAGGTCACCTTGAAGGAAGTCGTTTAATTAGAGAGTAAAAGTGATAATTAGACCAATACGACATCATGTACTTACGTCACAGTGAAGGAAAATGACTTAGTTTATAGTTGTGTATGTACGTGAGATACCACTTTCTTCCTTTTCCCCCAAAGAGACTTTTATTTATGTTTTTTTTTTATAATAGGGTGTCCGTGACAATTTTTTTTGACAATTAATTGAACATCTTGAAATTAACATCTCGTCAATCTTTACACTCAAAGGGAGTTATAAGGTAATAATAATGGTAGGAATGAAGAGAGATATATACAATCGACGTAGCCCTCTCCGAGAGCACGTCCGGATCAGGAGCTTAAAGCCGCCTTGAATCTAGAGAGATCCCTGCCATTTGGGGAGTTCATGTTCGGAACATGTTTGATGATAATGTCGAAGAATTGTCGAGAAGAATCTTGTCTTCAGGCGTGAGTAGCCCGAGGAGGTGCTCACTTTCTTCTTCCTAATAGACCGCGATATCCATCCTGACCACCTTGTTATATATGGAGTGCAGGAATTCTCGATCCTTCAATCGGATGAGTAACCTTTCTAATATAGAATATAGGGTGTCGTGGAAGGATGGTCTAAACTAAGGGTTGGCAAATTTTTGAGTTGGAAGAATCAAAAATTACAATTCACAAATTTTCTAAGTTTTTAAAGAGCCATACAATTTTTTCTTGCCAACAATTCATAGTACTAGTATAAATAATAATTGAGTGTGGAACTAGATAAAGAGCCGCATCTTCACATTCAAAAAGCCGCAATTTGTCGACTCCTGATCTAAACTGTTGGTTTTCGACCGCTACGACCCGGGTTCGATTCCCGCATTGGGCATATTTTTTTCTGATTTAAAAGAAATGCTCCAATGACCCCCGATTCTTACAAAAGTCCAACTCCACCAGCGAGTGCAAGTAACTAAACGGGACTCTGGCACATTCGTAAGAGCAAAGTTGAACTGCTTTTCACATGTGTAGACATGTGGTGCATTTACAGTAAAAGCAATCGCCTATTTCTAGCCACTATGATTAACATGGCCTGTACCATGTGTACTAGGAATAAGCAAAAAAAAATTTATTAAAATAAAAAAGAGGTATATCCTGACAACGAGTATATGAGCTTTTTTAGATGGCAGAGCACCATCTAGTGGAACAGAAATCAACTAAACGTTAATTTAGCCTGTTTCCTGATCTTAGGCCAACCCATTTTCTTGATAAATCAGCCAACTACGAACGATATTTCTTGATTTATCAAGAAAACGGGTTGACCAAATATGAGTGAAAGGCTAAATCAAAGTTTAATTGATTTATATTCCACTAGATGCACTCTCTGTCATCTAAAAGCTAATATGCTCGTGGTCAGGATATATCTTTTTTTATTTTAATACAAACACCTGACCTTAATTTTCACATATCGGTTATAAGGATGGCTTTAGGTATATTAGAGAAAATTCAGTCTTTAAGTTTGATAAAATATGTTTTTTTTCTTATCCCTAGTACACGTGGTACAGGCCATGATAATCATGATGGGTAGTTAGCGACTGCTTTTACTGTAAGTGCACCACATGTCTACACATGTGAAAAGCAGTTCGACTTTGCACTTACAAATGTGCCAGGAGCTCCGTTTGGTTAATGCACTCGCTGGTGTGGTTGGACTTTTTCAAGAAACGGGGGCCATTGGAGCATTTTTTTTTAAACAGAAAAAGGTGTCCAATGCGGGAATCGAATCCGGGTCGTAGTGGTCGAAAACCAAACGGTTTAACCATCCTTCCACCGACCCCCATTTGATAAAAAAAGTGATATATCAAAGATCTTGAAGTATTAATTGGTATTGATGAAGGTATTCAAGGATTAAAAGATTTTCTAGATGAGAGAGAGAGAGAGAGAGATCTTTAAATTTTAGAGAATTTTTATGGCAATTTTGATGTGCTAACGGATAGTCTTGAGATGTTCACGTGATTGAGAATTATCTTGGATATATTAGAGTACTAGAGAATGACTTTAAAGGTTTGAAATGATAAAAGGGTAGTTCTTAAAATTAAAGATTCTTCGGCCGGTATAAATCTTTTTATTATCTCGACGTTTCGAAAAAATTATTTTGTCCTATATAATAAAATTTTATCTACTAAATATCTTGGTTGATTAAATAAAAAGAAAATGGCAACAATGGAGCACATATAGACATTGTTGCATGGGATAATCTCATTCAACAGAAAATTGACATGGACCCAGAGCAGCAGTTTTACACACCCAAGATAGTGGATATTGCGACTACCGTGATAGAGATGTATGGAGACATCTTAGGCTCTTCATTAGACACGACAACAACGTTATCGCTTTATAATTGAAATTATATATCTACAAAAAGAGATTAAAAAACAAATAAGCAATTGAAGAGAGTTATATAGCTTATACCAAACTGGAATATAGAATTGGTCGTGTTTTACCACCTTTCATTCACAGAAGAAAGTAGTTGTCTAAAAATTTGTTTTCATACCTTTTTACCCTATATTATTTATCCATAATTTGTTATGTTATTTCATAACATATCACCAATTAATTTGCTTTGTGATTGTTTTCCTTAATTTAGGCAAGTCAGCGACGTTGGCATAAGTTATAAATTCTAATAAATTTATTGTATATATAAGAAACTCTTCTGATAGAAAATTAAATAAGCGTAGCAGAAGATAAAGTGAAAATTATAAATAGACGACGCCTTCGTGACTGCGCATCTCCACTCGCGCATAGAAGCTGCCGGGGGGGGGGGGGGGGGGTAAGGGATCTCGTTATTGATTTAGGCCTAAAAAAAGCGCGCAAAAAATGATGGGGGGAGAGGTTCGTCTGGGGGAGAATTGAATCTGGAGTCTGCCATCTTTACTGCTTCGATTTTCTACCAAAATATATTTATATTCGTTCCTATAATCTTTAATTCTTTTGATTTTCCTGATTATTATCATTATGATTAATTATGATCACACATATTATAAAATATCAAACGATAACTCCCCCCCCCCTACGAACTAGTATTTATTGATTAATATAGATTTATTTTATTATTTTTTTAGTTTAATTATGTTATTATATTTTTTTAAAGTTTGATAAAAAGTTTTATAATTTTTTTGCAAATTCACTTTCGGAAATTTTAAGCTATTTTACATTATCACATAGCTTTGACAGGAATTACAAAATTCTTTCGGAGTTTCCACAAATGGAGAAAACAACAAAAGGAAGGAAAATTTGTGAATTTGTTTTGTAAGAAAACGAGAGAAATAATGTTTGATGTCTCTGTGTTGAAAAGAAGAAATATTTGAATAAAATCATTTTAAAAAAGACAATATTAATAATTTATATTTTAATCGTATGCATTGTATACCTGTTTAATCGCTTATTATAAATCAGAAACAAGTAGACAATTCTTTAAATGTTAATGTATTTAAAAATTCATTTAGAATTTAAATTACGAATATGTATTCTCTAAAAACACAAATTTTCAAACGAAAATGTTCTCGCTTATTATAAATAAAAAATAAGTAGATAATTCTTTGAATGTCAATGTATTTAAATTCATGTAGAATTTTGAATTACGAATATATTTTCTATAAAAACACATATTATCAAACGAAAATTTAAATACTGTGATTATTTCTTTCGTAGAGGGCCAATGTAATGTGCCAAGAATTTACCAATTCGGAAATGTACTGTACTATAAAACTATACAAGCAAACGATAAACTAATAGTATATATTTTTATACTTTTGACTATATCCTATCAATGATTTCATCTTAAAAGCACTATATAGATGTACTTATATACATATCCAACTTATAGAACGACCTTTAACAAGTTTTACCGTAAATGTTTCTTTTTACAGAACGAAAAATCGTAATTTTAATTATTTTAAGGAGAAATAACGACTATTCCTATCCTTAGAGATGAAGTATGAAAGGATGAATTGTGAAGTATAATGATGAACGGAAAAGTGTTCAGAGATGGAAATCATTACTCTTCACAAGTCATCCCCTTTCATACTTCATCTCTAAGGATATGAATAGTCGTTATTTCTCCTTAAAATAATGAAAATTACGATTTTTCGTTCAGTAAAAAGAAACATTTGCGGTAAAACTTATTAAACGTTGTTCTATAATCATAGCCGAATTATATCCAACTTATATACCAGATACAAGAGCTAAGTTATAAATAGCGAAAATAATCCATCAAAGATACTGATGTTGGTTATTCAAATTTCTTTATCAAATCATTTAAAGAATCTTAATAAAATTAAAGAAAACAATAATCAAACACACAATAAAACTTATTTACATTTATTAAATGACACTAAATTAGAGTATACTAACTCATTTTAACATTTCATCGTTATTTCTAAAAGTGATTGAGATATCTTAGAAATACATAAAACTTATCAATGACAGTTCAATACTCCAGTAATATATTTTATATTCCTTATACTATACATCATATACACAATATATTCAACTGTAGTATCCTATTTAAGGATGCCTGTATCTTAAATTGTAATCAATTGTTCATTTCTATCTTCAATTTACAATCAAGTCGGAAAAAGGTAACAAATTCTAATATAAACAAAAACAATTAATGGCGTTTAGTCATCTACAGAAACTATAAAGAAATTTGTTCCATTCTTTCTTTTTATATAATTTTTCTTTATTCAGTAGAACCCCTTTCCAATATATATAGAAGACACCTCTCTATAAAAGACAGTTTTATCTCCAAAATGACTATTTTTGGCAATAAGCTGCTCTCCGATAAAAAAAAGTACCTATTTGAAGGATGCGATTCTGCGTCTAATTGTCAATTAGAGAGAGGATCTACTGTATGGATGTAAATTTATTAAATTGTATAGGTTATTGTAGATATTGAGGTACCTACCTCGAGTGTGGAGGAATTGAAGTCTTCCCTGGTGACATTAAGACAGAGTTCTCCGTAGATGCCCTCTGACTTGAGCATGGCATTGAGAGCTGCCCAACCCAAGACATTGCCTGAGAAGACAAAGGTCTCGAAGAGTCCCTCGAGTAGCAGCAGATGTCTCCTGCCTGGTCGCCACATCCTGGCTGAATGCTGCCGTCGTCTGCGGCTCGCCGCTTATACGACACTAGCGCCACCGCCCTGTGCTGTTCTTTGTTGTCATGTTCCTGTTTACTTTTATTGATATCTCTCTCTCTTTTTCTTGTTCTCATCTTAATTTACTCTATTGGTATCTGTTTCATTCTGTTTTTTAATCTGGAAAGCATTTCTGTTCTTTTACAGTCGAACTTGGATAATTCGAACCCCAAGGGACCATAAAAAAATTCGAATTATCCAAAAATTCGAATTAAAAACGGAAATTTTATTTATTTCAAATTCTAGGGACCAAGATAAATATTCGAATTAAAGAGGTTTTCGAATTAAAGAAGTTCGAATTATCCAAGTTCTACTGTATATTGATCCGTGTTCCTTTTTATTTAATATATTCACTCTCTCTTGTTCTCATTGAAGATTACTTTAAATGTACTCTATTTATATCTGTTTTATCCTGAAAATTATTCCTGGTCTGTCTTTTATATTGATCCCTGTTTCTTTTTAAATTAATATAATCTCTCTCTCTTGTTCTCGCCGCTCTGTGCTATTCTTTGTTGTCATGTTCCTGTTTACTTTTTTTATCTCTCCCTCTCTTGTTCTCATTAGTGATAGTTTTAATGTACTCTATTGGTATCTGTTTTTATCCTGGAAATTATTCCTGTTCTGTATTTTATATTGATTCCTGTTTCTTTTTTTAATTAATATATCCTCTCTCTCCCTTGTTCTCATTTGTGATCACTTTACTGTTTTCTATTGGTATCTGTTTGTAATCTATTTACATCCTGGTCGGTATTCCTGTTCTGTTTTCTTTTTATATATTGAGATACCTGTTCCTTTTTAATTAATATACCCTCTCTCTTTCTCGGTATTCCTGTTCTTTTATATTGATCCGTGTTCCATTTTTAATTAATATATCCTCTCTCTTTCTCAGTATTCCTGTTCTTTTATATTGATCCGTGTTCCATTTTTAATTAATATACCCTCTCTCTTTCTCGGTATTCCTGTTCTTTTATATTGATCCGTGTTCCATTTTTAATTAATATACCCTCTCTCTTTCTCAGTATTCCTGTTCTTTTATATTGATGCGTGTTCCATTTTTAATTAATATATCCTCTCTCTTTCTCAGTATTCCTGTTCTTTTATATTGATGCGTGTTCCATTTTTAATTAATATACCCTCTCTCTTTCTCAGTATTCCTGTTCTTTTATATTGATCCGTGCTTCATTTTTAATTAATATATCCTCTCTCGCGCTTATTCTCATTGGTGATCATTATAATGTGCTCTATTACTATATGTTTGTAAATTGTTTTCATCCTGGTCGGTATTCCTGTTCTTTTTTTATTGATCCTTGTGTGTGTTCCTTTTTAATTAATATATTATCTCTCTCTTGTTCTCATTGGTGATTACTTTACTGTTTGCTATTGGTATTTGTTTGTAATTTGTTTTGATCCTGGTTAGTATTCATGTTCTGTTTTTTCTATATTGATTGATGTTCCGTTTTTAATTAATATAACCTGTCTCTCTTGCTCTCATTGGTGATCACGATTATATGATCTATTGTTTATTTTTTGTAATCTGTTTTCATCCTGGTCAGTATTCTTGTTCTTTTTTATTGATCCTTGTGTGTGTTCCTTTTTAATTAATATATTCTCTCTATATTGTTCTCATTGGTGATCACTTTTCTCTATTGGTATTTGTTTTTAATCTGTTTTTCATCTTGGTCAGTATATGTGTTCTGTTCTTTTTATATAATATTCCTCCATTACCTTGTTAATACCTTTTAGTTTGCTGAGGAAGGGCTTGTCCGAAAGTTTTTCTTTAATCAAGTATATAAAGAGTTGCGGCATCTTATACCTTTTTTTGTAATAATAATGATTGGTACACGCTTGTTCGGCGGTACATATACTAAAATTGGAACGATACAAAGAAGATTAGCATGACCCCTGCGCAAGGAATACACGAAAAAGAAAAGTAGACACAATAGATTTATACAAATTTTATGAGAAGGCGAGAAGGATGAAAAACAGGTGTAAATAGTTTTCTTTTTTAGGCTCATGTTACTACTGAATTGTATATAGTACTTGATCTATGTCCAATTAAAACCATTGTTATACTGGGAGAATCCTGTATGGGTTCGATCCCTAATAAAGGTTTTTGTGTGTGTGTGTAATAATGATTGATAATAGTGATAAGTTATATTTTATAAAACTTAAGTTATTCTTATCCTATTCCGATGCGATTTTTTACTGTAGCTTAGTAAATATCTACATCGGAATCTTTTTACTTTGTTAAAAACAAATCTTTTTAACATCATTAATTCTATTATATAATCTTTAAAACGTTGCTGGTTTTCTATGGAGTTTTCGGTTGTCAGACCTAGACATACAACAACCAGCTTCAATCCAAATTTGATTCATGAAGCTGAGAATGTGTTCAAATTGGTTATCCGGAAGGAGTCAAAGGATACAAGGTTTAGGATTTCAGAAAAAATAGGGTCTTCGTAAGCAGAAATGTCAGATTTAGAGAAGAAGTTTTCCAATTAAGAAAGTCGATAAACAAATTTCACATGAAACTGATTTTTTTCCAGGTTTTACATAAAAATTTTGAGGAAGACTATGAATCTGTAAATGAGGAAAAGACGAAATTGGTAGAAAGGATTCAGAAAGACGAACTAAAGATTTTAAAGCTATTCAACAAACACAAGTTTTATTTATATAAGAATCATCAGCAGTATCTTTACTCTTTGATTTAATCAATAATAAATCAAGGGTTGTGTTTCTTTTCTTATTTCTTTTATTTCTCAAGCTTTCAGGTCAAACATGCTCTTCAACACGGAGATTCTGAAGTACAACTTCACGCCGAATTTGTATACAAGTTTAGATATATATGTGGCAATATAATAAGGTGGGAAGAGAAATAATCACACCACAAGTTGGAAGAGGAACCCAAGCAATCAGAGAGAGAGAGGGGGGGGGGGGGAGCCGGGCGGCCGTTCGTGTCGCACACAATCCCCAACTGTCTTAATAGTCCCGCGGTTCCAAGTAACGGGCCCCAATGGTCGCCCCTTGGAATGTCGCTGATGTCTAAAGTGACCGGACTTTACCCTCCTGTCTCTCTCTGGGTCGACTGTAGGTTTGCTTTAGTATTCCTGGAAGAGTATATATTATTACATATATACTACATAAAAATGCATATATGCATATAACCAGTATACCTTAATCCTATTTCGATTGAATAAAACATTTCTATCAACATTTAGCTAAACGTGTTACATAACATAGCCTTCAAAGAAAGGAAAACCTGTATAACAAACGACATTTAGGAGAACGGAATATAAATAAACCTTGTGTAACATTTTACTTTAAAAAAAATGAATAAAAAGTATCTTTTTAATCAAAATAAATGCAAAAAAACATTGCAGAGATCCGCCAAAAAAATCAAGGCCTTGGAAAGTTTTGTAAAATGCCATTAGAAAAAACATGATTGTGAAAGTATACTTTTTTGACTTTTTTTGCCATTATATATCATTTATAACGAACGAAGACATTGAGACGCGAATGTTTATTCTCATAAATAAATCAAACTTCTACTGTCCTTACTGCGGTGAAAAAATATTGGGAGGGCTTGGCTAATCAGTGGTGAACCCTCTCAGCAGTTTCATCAATTTAATCTATCAATACGCTTCATTAGAGCTTCAATACTGTATTGGATGATTCTGCTTGTATATGCTACATTGAAGAGTGGAATCTTAAAAATGGTATTTAAGCAAACTATGGACATAAGATTTTAGGACAATAGAATTACATATAAATATTTGAAAAAAATAGTACAAATGTGATATTGTACTTGGATAAGGTGCAAAAATTAAGAAAAAGGCATCTCCTTATCGTGCAACTGATGGACAAAACTTAAGGAAAGAGAACGTGTTTAATATAGACGGTCGTCTATTTTTTTTTAAGAAGACAGATGTTGTTCACACTTGGTTATCTCGTGTGTCTTCAATAAAGGTCACTGTAATATCTTTCAGAGTTATTGTCTGAATCCCGATAAACATGGTAAAAGGTACAAATTCGGTTTTGAACATAAATACTTTTCTTACAAAATACACTCATGGACTTAAGTAAAAACATTACTGGCCGAAGGGTCACTTAAATTTAAGAATGAGTCTAAGGTAACCTCTATCTTCAAGAAAACTTGAAGTTTCTTATTTTGATGTCACCGGTCGTCTGTATTACAGACAGTTATTACAGCCTGTAGAGGGATGTTATCGTTCAAAAGCTCGCCATGGTTACATCTTCAATAAAGAAACTTCTCAAACCCTCTCAAAATCCTATCCTACAGACTCAAAGTGGCGGTAGGGTGTAAACAGGTAGCACAGGACGTTGGGAGTTTAACTCCTGGTAGGGCCACCCTGTACCCGGCTAATGTAGGAAGGCATCAATTGGTAGTGTCTGTTCTTTATAGGAGCGGCTCCATGTCAGGAGACCAAAAGAAGCAAAGTCACACTGAGTGGTACTTCCAGGTCTTCAGACCAACAGTACCCCTCTTTCCTTCTCCATAATGTCTACAACAACAGAAACTTCTCAATAAAAAAACTGAAACTGTTTATTTTTATTGTAATTTCGTATAATAATTCTACAATTATATTTAATATATAATGAATCTCTCTGCGATATATATATACTACTGAAGAGCCAAGCCCCTTCCAATATATTTTATTGCAATTAGAATACACACACAGCAGGAAGATGTTTTATGTAATTTTAAAAATATCGCTAAAAATTTATCAATCGAAAAAAGCCATGTGTGCATTCTTCAAATAAGATGAATTTAAACTTCATACACTCATGGACAAAACTTATGGAAGTGAAAAGTATTTAATATAGGCAGTTGTCTGTTTTATTGAAGGAGACAAAGGCAATTTTGTTCACATTTGGTTATCTCGTATGTCTTCAATAAAGATCACTGTAATATCTTTCAGAGTTATTGTCTGAATCTCGATATGCATTGTAAAAGATACAACTTCCTTAAGTTTCGTTCATGAGTTTATATCGTACTAGCCGAATGACCCGGGCAACGCCCGTGTTTTACCCGATTGAATGTTTTGTTTCAAATACTATTTGTTACGATTATAATTTGGCGCCATTCCAAAATAAAAGCAAACCGTGACAGAGGCCACGCATGACGCTCGTAACTGTATATAGAATGTTTTAGAATATTTATTCGAGAGATAATATTTTTATAAAGTTATGTGAATTCACGTTTTTTTTATATACTTGAGCTTTACACTACACACACACGCCACAATTAAAGAGTTTTTATGATCGGTAACTAAGCTACCAAAAAAAGGAGCCAAACGTTCATTGTTCGAAAATAAATAAAAATAATTTGCATCAGTTTAGAATAACAACAAATATATATTCAATATTCTAGATATATATACTTATCAGAATTATTATTGCACCAAAAGTAATAGTTAGATACAGGTAAATAAACAACTATAAGGAAATAAAGCAACCAAATGATCCATTGTTTAAAGAGTAATATAAAATTTTGTATCAGTTTAGAAATATACACACACAGCTTTACCATGATATTAAGGACCCCGGTCTTATACAGATTCACCGCAGGAAGAAAGCATAGATGGAGCTCCTATAATCCAGGCAGATTTAGAAATAACAAAATATTTAATATCATCAAATATTATCTCTACAGACCTTACTGCAATGATATGAGTTATTGAATGAAAGGGCTTGGCTCATCAGTAGTGAACCCTCTCAGCGGTTTCGCCAAATTAATCTCTAGACCGCCCTACTATTGTATTGGATTGGTTTGGAATATACCCTGTATTTTCTATGGAAGGCAGCTTAGGGGTGTTTAGTGAACTATGGACATAAGCTTATAGGTCTGTAAAGGAACATACATATAATTTCAAGGTATTGCATCGAGCAAAGCTCTTCCGCAAAATATGTTTTCATAACAAATATATATTAGTAAATTAAATTTTATTGCCACTTACTACTGATGAGCCAAGCCCTCTCATTCAATAACTCATATCATTGCAGTAAGATCTGTAGAGATAATATTTGATGATATTTAAAAGAAGCGCATTGCCAGTAAATTTATATGTGTAAAATTTTAACGATAGATGGCAATTGAATTTAATTTACTAATAAATTTAATAATTTGCACGTCATTATAAATCAACAATTGTATATAGCACCAAACGAAGTTGTTAAATATTGTTAACTAAGAAATAGAGTAAAGATAGAGGCTGCCTGGCCGGCATTCATATTTCTTTAAAATAAAGATACTTCGGCCAGTAAATCTTTTTATTACCTCGACGTTTCGACAAAAATCTTTTGTCCTCGTCAGGAGCAAACAAGAATTAAAACATTCTAAGGTTAAGAATGATTTTTAACGCCTCGCCAAATGTTTTAATTTTTGTTTGCTTCTAACGAGACCAAAAGATTTTTTGTCGAAACGTCAAGGTAATAAACAGATTTACTGGCCGAAGTATCTTTATTTTTAAGAAATAAGAAATAGAAGGGTAGAGGACGGGAAACATCCTAATGGGATGGCTGGTTGAAGGTGACCGAATAAAAGTCAGGAGGATAAGCTTTCGAATTCATTCTTGTAATGAAGAAGGATACTCTCTTTTCCTTGAAGGGAATAATTCACCCAAAAAGGTGGAAGAGTCAAATTTATTTAGCCAACAGCATAGACTGAAGAAGGTACTGGTAAACTACTTCTGTATCAAGCACTCCTGATAAAACACCAAGGTTGTCTAAAAAGTTCATAAACACTTGCAAAAAATTGAAATAGCAATATTATTCACCGTTATATATAATGTATTTGTATTATGTATAAAGTAATTGTATTGTGTATTCGCGCCGTAATAATATTATTCGCCAAGTAATAGAAAAACAACGTTTTAAGAAATAAAAGAACGTTTGGGACAACCTCAATTTGTAGAATATTTGACCATAAAGTTACCAATAATGGAACTCGACTTTGTCTCTAACAACAATGAAATAACTGAAGTAGAAACAGAAAAGGGCTAGACGCTAACAATTTTCAAGAAGAAGAAATCAGCTCTGTATCAGTTTGGAAACTACTTCTGTATTAAGCATTGTGCTGAGAAAAACTATATAAACAAAATCAGTTCAAAAATTGTAGAATATTTGTCCATATTGTCAACAATAATCGAACCCGACTTTGTCTCTAACAACAATGAAACAGCTGAAGTAGAAACAGAAAAATAAAAGAGAGTAGACGTTAACAATATTCAAAAAGAAATCATTTGTATCAGTTTGGGAACTACTTCTGTATTAAGCACTGCTGAAAAAACTATATAGACAGAATAAGATCAAATTGAAGAATATTTGACCATATAGTCACCAAAAATGGAACTCAACTTTGTCTCTAACAACAACGAAACAGCTGAAGTAGAAACAGAAAAATAAAAGAGCTTGACGCTAACAATTTTCAAGAAGAAGAAATCATCTCTGTATCAGTTTGGAAACTAACAAATATTTATAAGGGAGGGAGGGAAGTCCAACTCTGTAATCTGACGTCAAGAAAAAGATAAAATTTTGTTTACATCTTTAAGCCATCTGAATTCAGATGTGCATGTTGTTTTAAACTATGCAACTGCAATATTAATAAAGATAAAAGTAATGAAATTGTTGGATCGTTTTTGAAGACAACTCTCAGAGATATATAAAATTAATTTATTAAACTTTAAAAACATTTTTATATATAGAGAGAGAAACGAGTTAATTACCTCGTATTTAAGGCAACAAAAGAATCATCTAATTTACATACATCGTTCTAACCAGATTCAACTTGTGTAAAACAGACGACAAAGAAAAATAAACAAATTAATAATAGAGGGTAAGTTCCTATTTTTACAAGCTTTCATACTCAAAGAATAATCATTTTCATACTTCATAAAAGTATGAAATAATGATATTTTTTAAAACTCTCTACATTAATCTGTTATTTTAAGTAATACACGTTTAATGCCTATACATATCAGCTTCACGTAACAAAGAGTGTGTATTAAGAAAAAGGCATCTCCTTATCGTGCGCCATCTATCGGAATAAATATAAACTATTCTCGTTGATTTTTTAATTTTTCCAGAATTGGCCAAATACCCATTCTTGATTAATCAAGAAAAGCTAACCACGGATGCGTTTCGGGCTGTTGGCCCTCCAGTGTGTATGTCAACATTTTACACACTTAAAAATACAGTAGAACTTGGATAATTCAAACGTTTTTAATTCAAATATTTATCTTGGTTCATAGAATTTCCTATAAATAGAATTTCCGTTTTTAATTCGAAATTTTGTATAATTCGCTTTTTTTCCCTTGGGCTTCAAATTATCCAAGTACGACTGTATTTCTAATTTATTTATAATTATTTTGATAGGATTTATTGTGTGAAATATTGTGAAAAGAACCATCTTATTTTATTTTGACATAGAGCGATATGTTCCCCCTAGGGACACTTGAACTTTAAAGGTAAACAAGACATTGAAAGAAAAGAAAAGAAAGATATTTGAAATATATGTACAGAATTACTATGCAAGTTAGATGAAACCGGTTCAAAATCACTTTATTAGGTACCGCTCAACAAGAGCAACATAGTTTATGATAATTGAAACAGTGAATAATATGTGAGTTATCCACATATTAAAACAAAATGTTAACGCGGGATTCAATCCCGTTTCATGACTGTCGGGAATCGAGGGTGTTACCCACTCGTCCACCGACTTTGTGTTAGTTAGATGAAAAGAGATCAAATATATCAACACAATTGAAATATGTACAAAGGATTGGTATGCAAATCTAGTTAAATTAAATCAAATTGTAAAGTATTGTGTGTATTCGTGAAAAATAATTTACAGATTAAAGAAAGTTTTAAGGAATATTTTAGAATGAAAATATACTAGATATTAGAGAATTATTCAAACTATGCTAAACAGAGTTAATTTCTAAATAGAAGCGTTCCAAAGGAATTCAGTAATTTTTTATAAAACCATCTTATAATTGATAAAAATCGTTATATTTTATAAAAGAATGTAATAAGTTCTTAATAAAAGTGATGAACTTGAAATGTGATTGAGGAAACTAAATTCAGCAGACATGGGAAAAGGTTCAGCATAAAAATCTAAATACAACCTTATTTCTCTAGTACCTCATTTTTAAACAGACACTTAACCTTATAAACAAAAGGTTACTATATAAGAAGGCAAATTACTAACATATATACAACAATTTTCGAATAAAACAACAAATTTGAAATCAAATTGTCAAAGTTAATTAAGGTTTTTCATAACAATTTGTTTCTAATAATTAAAAAAAAAAAACGCCTTTGCCGGTCCCAAGCCCGGATGAAAAAGGAGGAGGGGGAGCAGTAACAAGCTCACCAAAAAACCTGGGTTCAGCTGGCCCGGCTGATAGTACCCTGTAAGGACTCCTAATCCAGGGATACAGGATGACAAGCGTTTGTACTCCATGTTAGGAGCGGCTGCACATGGCGTCTGTTCCTCATGTCAGAGGCGGCCATTTCTTTTGGAGCTAAGTCGGCCTGCCACTGAGTAGTGCTCCCAGTCTTAATGACACCCAGTCATGATGGTTGTCAAACAGACACCATCAAGGGTCATAACTTGATATCCTAATATGATTGAGTGGAGATAAGGAAGAAGAAGACAGATTAATTCTTTAAAGAAATAAGGCAAAACATTTTTTACTTTCAACAATCTTTATAAGAGAAAAAAAATAGTAAAAATGTGAAATTATACAAGGATAAGGTGAATAAATTAAGAAAAGGGAATCTCCTTATCGTGAAACTGAAATTTGCTGATGGATTGCACAATCTATAGGAATAAATATAAACTATTCGTTGATTTTTTATTATTACAGAATTGACCAAATACCCATTTTGGTTAGCTTTTATTGATTAATTAGCAATTTTCAGTTGTACAATAAGGACATACCTTTTTTCTTTATCTTTAAGTGATTCTTAAAAACACATTTTCGATAATTTTCCCATCCCTGGACACTTTTATTTTTCCGTTCATCATTAATCTTCATAATTCACCCTTTCATACCTCATCCAAAAAGGTTAGAAATAGTCAATATTTCACCTTGAAATAAATTTTGATTTTTCATTGAAAAGAAACTGATGCAGTGTAACTTCAAGTGTTGTTTTACATTTTCAACAATAATTTCAATTTTTTAAAACTAAATACAAATATAACTAAGCTCATATAAATTAACGATAAATATTTATTTGAAATACAATATTCCACCAAAGCGATTGGTTTTAAGTAAGTAGAAAAAATAATATATTCGAAATTTCTTTATTTCCAAATATCCTTTTCATATCCTATTTCATCTCAATTTTTCAATAAGAATGAAACCATACTGCGAATCATTTCTACATAATTCACTGAAATGTTTGAACTTCTAAATAAAAGGTCATTAAAAATGGAAAAGTAATAAAATTCAGAAAGGATCTTCAAAAAATCACCTACGATGGGAATTACGATGATGAACGAAAAATTTAAAATTCTGCACGCATACATTCTCGCACGCACGCACTTCTGGTCATCCTTTTTATCATTGTGGATGTGTGATTCAATATGATTTGAGGAAAACCCAGAGTTCACGTCATTTTTTTCCCATAGTTATCGATGTCAATGACATTTTAGTATATCCTGATTTATATAAGAAAAAATTGAATTGTTAATTATGTTCTATTTATAATTGAATACCTAAAATTTTATTCTATTTGCGTCAAATTCTTTTTAGTTTCAAAAGGAAAAAAAATATTGGCTTATGGGGAATCTTATAAATCGAAATTTTGTTCTTCACAGGCAAAAGACCCTTTTTAAGTTTTCTCTTTGACTTGAGAGTTATAAATGATCCAACATGTGAATGCTGTCTAGATGTTGAAACACCAGAGCATTATTTGCTGGCTTGCCCTCTGACTAACCAAATTGTACTTGCTTACTTTGACATAATTCCATCTTTCTGTATATATTCAATCTTATGAAAACTTTGGCAAGTTTAGAGCAATTTGTACACAGATTTATAAATCACTACTAATTCATCGTGTCAATAATTAAAGATATATATATGTAAATAATTCTAATATAGCACAATAGTCTGATAGACTTCGTGCTTCTGTAATAATAAAATGAAAAATAAATCGAAATCTATTGTGGACTATGAAAAAATAGTGAATACCAGAAAAGTAAAATTCTCTGCAATACATATGGCAGTAAAGTATGTTTTGTAACAATTAAATTTACTTTATTTATTTATTTATTGCTACAAAAAGCACGAAGTCCAAAGGACTATTGTGCTGTGCCAGTATTATTTACATATATATTATTAATTATTTACACGATGGATTAGTAGTGTTTTATAAATTATTGTACAAATAGTTCTAAACTTAACAAAGTTCTCAAAAGATAGAGTATATACACAAAGAGAATTTGGTAATGTTTCAAAGGATCTACATACAATTTGATTAGTCAGAGGGCAAGTTAAAAGAAGATGCTCTGGTATTCAACATCTAAGCTGCATTCACATGTTGGATCATTGATAACATTCAGTTTGAATAGGAAACTTAAGAAGGGTCCATTAAATTTACTAGCAATATGTTTCTTTTCAATAATATCATCAATTGACTCAATTGAAAAGAAACACATTACCAGTAAATTTACTTGTTACAAATTATATCGATAGTTGGCAATCAAATTTATAAATTTATTATTTTATTTACAGATTATCAATTTTGATGTTTATTTTTCTACTTTGTAAACGTTCCTTTCATTGGTTATCTTGTATTTTATCAATTATAATTTATTCTTGCTTTAAAAACATTGTTGTTGTCTGGGTAGTTGGCGATCTAAGGATACGCTCCAGGAGCCTGGGTAACCTCTATGTTACTACTGTGATCCTGAAGTTTGTCTTTCCTAATTTTATACAGGTCAATATAAATGATAAACAAAACGGTTTCCGTAGTATACCCCTGTAGAAAGGTTTATCATACTGGAAAACTTGAATATTCAATAAAACAAGAAAGTCTCACCCTCGGAAGCCGTTTTTTTATTTATATAAAGATATTGACTTATTTAATTGAAAAATATTCAATTAAAAAAATAAATAAAAAGTCGGTGGATGAGTAGGTAACACCCTCGATTCCCGACAGTCATGAACTGTGATTAAATCCCGCGTTAACATTTTGTTTAATATGTGAATAACCTTCACATATTATTCATTGTTACAAATATCATAAACTAGGTTGTTCTTTTTGAGCGGTACCTATTAATGTGATTTTGAACCGGCGGCGAAACGGCAAAAAAGTCGGTGGACGAGTGGGTAACACTCTCGATTCCCGACAGTCATGAACCGGGATTGAATCCCACGTTAACATTTTGTTTAATATGTGAATAACCTTCACATTCATTGTTGTAATTATCATAAACTAAGTTGTTCTTGTTGAGCGGTACCTAATAAAGTGATTTTGGAACCGAAATATTCAATTAAATAATCAATGATATTAATTATATTTTCACTAATCTACATTAGATATAGTTTAAGGAGAATTTTTCAGAAAGTCCATCTTTTTCATTTTGAAGCAATAAAAGAATTTGACGATATGTCTCTTTAGCTGAATTGGAATAATTATATAGGTTAAGTGTCATATAAATGTTTAGCTATTTATTATCTATTTATATTGATATATACTCATGGACAACACTTAAGGAAGTTGTACCTTTTAGCATGTATATCGGGATTCAGACAATAACTCTGAAAGATATTACAGTGACCTTTATTGAAGACACACGAGATAACCAAGTGTATATACATTCATGGACAACACTTAAGGAAGTTGTACTTTTTAGCATGTATATCGGGATTCAGACAATAACTCTGAAAGATATTACAGTGACCTTTATTGAAAACACACGAGATAACCAAGTGTGAACAAAATTGCCTGTGTATCCTTTAAAATAAAAATGTTTCCACTTTCTAAAGTTTTGTCTTTGAATATATCCTTTTTGTTGTTTTCAGCTGTATAGCTATTAGGTTTAGAACGCCTTTCTTTCAATGTCAAATTATAGCATTTGCATTTCTCGTACAAATTGGACCGTGTTATCTAAGGATATACTTAAACAGAAATAAATATTTAAAACTTAACAAACTAAACTCAAATATTTGTGATGATATCTCAGCTTTTAAAACACATATGCCTATATAGAGAAATAGTCTTGAATGTCAGGTTCCAGAACGGATTTCAACATACTAGTAAATTCTCGCATGCATAAAAATTGAGGATTCCCAAAAGACGTCAAAATCGTAGATTTTTAAACCTCACCATAAAATAATCTAAATTATATTAACTATATATACTGTAAATCGTTAAGATAAAGGCTGCCTGGCCATCATTCATATTTCTTGAAAATAAAGATACTTCGACCAGTAAATCTTTTTATTACCTCGACGTTTCGACAAAAATCTTTTGTCCTCGTCAGGATCAAACAAAAATTAAACATTTAGCAAGGCGTTAAAAATCTTTCTTAAAAATTTTTGTTTGCTCCTGACGAGGACAAAAGATTTTTGTCGAAACGTCGAGGTAATAAAAAGATTTACTGGTCGAAGTATCTTTATTTTCAAGAGAGCAAGAGATACTGTAAAGACATATGCAGATATATTTAAATGGTAAAGAGCTATATATGCAAATGATTTTCTTAATATCTATTCTTCGAAAATCAATCGTCGTATAAAAAAGGAAACTCATTGCGGCTGAAAGAAGGATAATATATGGGCGTATATTTGGTTGTAATTACCACATGGACTGCCACAGAATAAGTAATCAAAATGTCCTAATTGGATCAAGGAAAGATATGGCCTATTGGAGACAATTAGAGAGAAAAGAAACAGCATGTTTGGACATTTTGTCTTACACTCAGAGTGGATAAAGGTATTGCTAGAAAGATCTATCGAAAAAAAAAACCAGGAGGAATAAAGCCGAAAATGAAATCATTTGAAAATTTCAGCCAAAGACACCACGATACCATCAAAAGACTATTCATAAAAAGAAAGATCTGAGAAGACAGGAATACTGTCCGCGTCAACCTATGGGTTAAGAAGAATTACAATTGCTAATTCCCATTTCAAAAAATCGAGCAAATACCTGAATTTAACCATTAATATATGGAATATTCCAATTGTTAATTCCTATATCAAAAATCGAGCAAAACCTCAAACTAACCATTACTATGAAAGAGAAATTCTATTTTTAATTCCCATTTCAAATAATCGCGCAGATATCCAAACTCAACCAATATTATAAAGGAGAATTCCCATATTTCAAATAATCGAGCAAATACCCAAACTTAACAAATACCATAAAGGAGAATTCCAATTGCTAATCCCCATTTCAAATAATCGAGCAAATACCCAAACTTAACCATTACTATAGGGTAGAATTCCTATTGATAATTACCATTTTAAATAATCGAACAAATACTCAAACTTAACCATTACTAAAAAGGAGAATTCCCATTTCAAATAATCGAGCAAATACTCAAACTTAACCATTACTATAAAGGAAAGAGAACTAAATAGCAGAGAGAACTATCATAAGTTTTTTTTTTTTTTTTTTTAACTATTTTTGTAAATATATTTATGATTTTCTTTCAAATCTGAAAGGTTCAGGCTCCTAGTATATATATATTTTTTCTCTTTTGTTTCGATTACTTTTTTTTTTGTAATATGTTTATAACTGTTTCTGTTTTAAAAAATGTAAATCGACGCAATTATCCCTAGCCGGGATATCGCGTTTATGTGTTGAAATAAATAAATAAAAAGAGGAGAATTTCAATTGTTAATATCCATTTCAAATAATCGAGAAAATACCCAAACTTAATCACTACTATAAAGAAGATAATTCCTATTGTTAATTACCATTTTAAAAAATCGAGCAAATACCCAAAATTAACCATTACTATAAAGGAGAATTCCCATTTAAAGAAATCGAGCAAATACCAAACTTAACCATTACTATAAAGGAGAATTCCCAATTCAAATAATCGAGCAAATACCCAAACTCAACCATTACTATAAAGGAGAATTCCTATTTTAAAAAATCGAGCAAATACCCAAAATTAACCATTACTATAAAGGAGAATTCCCATTTAAAGAAATCGAGCAAATACCCAAACTCAACCATTACTATAAAGGAGAATTCCCATTTCAAATAATCGAGCAAATACCCAAACTCAACCATTACTATAAAGGAGAAATCCCATTTCAAATAATCGAGCAAATACCCAAACTCAACCATTACTATAAAGGAGAAATCCCATTTCAAATAATCGAGCAAATACCCAAACTTAACCAATACTATAAAGGAGAAATCCCATTTCAAATAATCGATCAAATACCCAAACTTAACCATTACTAACTATAAATAGAGTTTATTTAGAAGGCTTTGAACCTTTAAGTACTTGTAGAAGGTCCAAGCAGACGTAAAGACTTTTAAATAATCTTTATTGCTTCTCTTTGCCTTCCTTGGATCTGTAATTTAAGATAACAAGCATTCTTCGATCAGTGATCTAAAGAAACAAGATTTTCTAAAATAAGTTTGTTGGATTTTTTTATCTCAGATTAATTCGATTTTTTTTAGTTCCTTAGTTTTGTAAGCTTGATAAGATATACGAGGACTCTCTGTTCGATAAGTAAGGTAAAAATAAAATAAAATAAACTTGTTTTTGGAAAATATAGTGTTTTATTTTTCAACATAGTCCTTATTCAGCTCCATACACCTGGTCCAGCGATGTTCTGATTTTTTTTATCCCCTCGGAAAAGTATGGTGTTTCGAGGTCCTCAAAGTATCCATTTATATCGTCGAAAAATTCTTGATTTGGTGAAATTTTCCTCTCTCCCAGCTATTTCTTTAGATTTGGGCAGAGAAAGATGTCACACGGGGCCAAAAGTGCGGGAAAAAGATTTTAATAGCTGCTACATTCGACCTATGTGATGGAGCATCATCATAGTGAAAAAGAATTTTTTTCTGAGCCAATCTCGGACGTTTGGCATGAAATTCTTTCTTTACTTGATCCATAGGTGTTGCATAATACTCTCCTGTTATTGTTTTTTTATTTTTCAAGTAGTCAATTAGAACTATGCGAATCCCAAAAACAGTGGTCATCACCTTTCCGTCTTACACAACAGTCTTTGTCTTCTTTGGAGCCTTTTTACCTGGACCTGTCCACTGCTTTGACTGCTGTTTGGACTCTGGTGTGTAGTGGAGTATCCAGGTCTACCGCCACAAAACGACGCCAAAAGTCTCAATAACTAAGAGCGATCAACGATAAACACTACTGGGAAATGTCTGTCCGCATGTATTTTTGGTCGCTCGTAAGCAATCGCCAATCTGGCACACAGCTTCATCTGTAATTTTACATGAGGATATGGTGTACCCTGTCTAATGAGATGCCCGTGGTCTCAGCTATATATTGTATCTTCACTCGTCGATCTTCCATAACGATTTAATGCATTTTTATGCCATTTCTTACATCCATGGTATATTGATTTTCAGCCACGTTTAAATTCTATCATTCAGTAATAAATGATCTTAAATGATGAGGCTGAGTCAACATGAACTTTGTTCAGCTCGGCCTTAATTTGGGAAGCTGATCAACGTTTTAAAAATATATTTGATAACAGCTTGAAATTCGTTTTTGAATCAATCTCTAGGATGCAAGCGCGACCTCGAAACATCAAACTTTTCCGAAAAGGATTTAAAAAAAATCAGAAACATGGCTGGACAAAGTATGTGGAGCTGAATGTGGACTATGTTGAGAAATAAATCATTTTACAGTACTTTTTACCTTACTCTTGTCGAACAGCCCACGTATTTATAACAAAGTTACGGTAGGATGATATTCATGTACCGGATAGTTGGCGAATTTGGTACGCTCCAGGAGTCCGGGTTACACACAGGAGGGAGCAGTAACAAGCTCACTAAAAAACCTAGGCTCAGCTTGTCTGGCTGATAGTACCCTGTAAGGGTTCCTAATCCAGGGGTACAGGATGAGTCTGTACTCCATGTTAGGAGCGGCTGCACATGGCGTCTGTTCCTCATGTCAGAGGCGGCCATTTATTTTAGAGCTAAGTCGGCCTGCTACTGAGTAGTGTTTCCAGTCTTAATGACAAAGGCAGATGCATTCTACATCACCCAATCATGATGGTTGTCAGACAGACACCATCAAAAGTCTCAAGCTTTACAAGATTGAGTGGAGATAAGAAAGAAGAAGAAGAAGGTTACACACAGTTGAGAGAGGGTGGACCGTGGTTAGTGTAAATTTAGAATTTTCTTAATTCTTGTTAAAATTACTTCTAGAAAAGACACACACACAACGGTTGTCATCCTCTGATGAAATTTTATAATTGTTCAAAGTGGTTACTTCCACAATAGAAGACAACTGGTGAGAAACTGTCAACGTATGTTAGTGCAATTCTTTAATGCCTTGGGAAAAATACCTCCCACATAAGTTTACCAAAGATGGGTAATATAAGTGGTAAACTCGTAGATGGGCCTTGTTCGAACCTGAACACGGCTTGATAAACGATTTTAACGATAATTTACCTTAGAATATATTGAATAAAATATAAGGCCTCTAGGAAAAAGTATCTTTCAAAACTATTTTGAGTAATATAAGTGGTAAACCCGTAGATGGGCCTTGTTCGAATCTGAACACAGCTTTATAAACGATTTTAACGATAATTTACCTTAGAATATATTGAATAAAATGTATCAGATCTCCAGGAAAAATTATCTTTTCAAAACTCTTTTGAGTAATATAAGTGGTAAACCCGTAGATGGGCCTTGTTCGAACCTGAACATGACTTTATAAACGATTTAAACGATAATTTACCTAAGATTATATTGAATAAAATATATCAGACCTCCAGGGAAAAGTATCTTTTCAAAACCCTTTTGAGTAATATAAGTGGCAAACCCGTAGATGGGCCTTGTTCGAACCTGAACATGACTTTATAAACGATTTAAACGATAATTTACCTAAGATTATATTGAATAAAATATATAAGGCCTCCAGGGAAAAGTATCTTTTCAAAACTCTTTTGAGTAATATAAGTGGCAAACCCGTAGATGGGCCTTGGTCCAACCTGAACACGACTTGATAAACGATTTTAACGATAATTTACCTTAGAATATATTGAATAAAGTATTTGAAAAGTATCTTTTTAAACATTTTTATTCTCTAGCTTTCAGGCACGGACGTCCTACTACAGAGGAAAACATTATTATACCAATTCTTTTTTAATGTACGAGTATTATTATTAATAATTGTTTTTGACCAATGACAAATTTGTTTACATATGATCTACAATTATTTGTAAATTAAATTCACTGCACAATAAATTGATAAAGAGGAGCAATCTCTTGAAATATTTTAAGAAAAAAAAAGTTTTTTTTCTTTACAGATCCAGGTACGACCTTTTTTATAATCTTAATTAATGGATCGCCTTTTGACTCAAATTATTATAGCAGGTTTTCTCCTGTAGAAGGGCGTTCATTCATGAAAGCTAGAGAATAAAAATGTTTTGAAAAGATACTTTTCCCTCGATGCCTGATTAATTTTACTCAAAATTGATACAAGGAATTATTTTATAGAATTGTCAACTTAGAATATATGTTATTAATGAAATAGGTAAAAGAGAAATAACTGGATCACAATCGATTCTAGACTTCTTTAAACTTTTATTTTCTATTTGTTTTGATGATTTACAAAGCTATGTAAACGTAAACATTGTTTTAAAACTACAAAACTCAAAATATATTTGATATTCAAACCAAATTCGGCAATACGTGATTTTTAAGAAAGTTGAGTATCTTTTTCTGTTGCCTATATAGGTTTCCATTGTCTATGACTTGATTTATAGAGGACAGTTCGCACCGAGTTGGTCTCGTTACCAGTTGTTCTCATGATGGACCTCGGACCTTCTCTCTTTCCTCTCCACGGGTGTTTGCGAGGGAGATATGGCCTACTGAATATGGTTGACAGAAGACGAATCAGCCTTTTTGGACACTTATCCACGCTCGGAATGGTTAAACGTATTGCTGGAAGGATATATGGAAGGAATCTCAGAAAGAGGAATAAAACCGAAAATGGTATTCGATTAGTATTTTATCGGATATTTATAGTTTTATTAGGTATGTGTTCTCTTTTTTCCATTTGAAATTTGCATGTTTGGACATCTTTATACGCTCGGAATGATTAAAGGAATTGCTGGAAGGATATTTGGAAGGAATCTCAGAAAGAGAAAGAAGACCGAAAATGGTATTTAATTAGTATATTTATCGGATATGTATAGTTTTATTAGGTGTGTGTTTTCTTTTTTTTTTCTTTTGAAATTTGCATGTTTGGAGATCTTTATACGCTCGGAATGGTTAAACGTATTGCTGGAAGAATATGTGGAAGGAATCTCAGAAAGAGGAAGAAGACCGAAAATAGTATTCGATTAGTATTTTATCAGATATGTATAGTTCTCATTATGTAAAAAGAGTTGCGACGTTTTATGTCTTTTTATTTTGTAATGTATAGTTCTATTAGCTATATGTTCTCTTTTTGTGATTTTAATTTTGCGAAACAGAAGAGTAAACTCTATAAGAATAAATGAACTCGAGCATTTTCCTACGCTTATCTTCCTATGAATTTATATATTCTACTCAACCAAATTTTTTTCCGATATCATCATATGAGGAAAGTATTCATTTTTCACCTAAATTTGTCAGCATATATAATTGGAAACCAATTACTAGGTGTTTTCCATGTTTTTAACCATGGGAAAGGCCTTAAACTTTTCCCTACTCTACCAATCCCTTAATGACGTTAACAAAAAACCAAAATCCAAGAAGTAAAAAACTAACAACCGGATGTGATATACCGGAAATTTGTTACTCTCGTCTACGTAATTCACGTCACGCTGTTTAGTACGTGGACTGGGTTCGAGATTATTCCGCCGTAAGCTAATCGTTAAGGTATCTGGAGACGAGACTAGATTTTTGTTGACGTCATTTCCTGGTTTCATATTTCAACTTACTTTACAATCATTTCAACTTTCGATATCATCGTGAGATTTCATAAATATCTTCAATTCTTCACCAAAAGTATATTTACCTTGAAAATAACACATGAGGAAAAACATATTTTTGAATGGCGTTCCACATAGAGATAATTATAAAACACACTATTGTGAACATTCAAAGCTAAAACCACAATATTTGGTAACTCTCAACACTGAAAACAGCAATTATTTGAATATATTTAACAGAAATCCACAATATTTGAATCTAATAACACCGAAAAACACAATAAAATTATCGTTTTACGCTGAATACCACATTATCCTGGACTTCTCAGTACCGAAACCCACAATAACTGCATCTATTAACACAGAAAACAATAAAATTATCTATTAATGCTTTTTACCACATTATCCTGGACTTCTCAACACTGAAACCCACAATATTTGAATATATTAACACAGAAAACAATAAAATTATCTATTAATGCTGAATACCACATTATCCTGGACTTCTCAACACTGACACCCACAATATTTGAATATATCAACACACAGAAAACAATAAAATTATATTTTAATGCTGAATACCACATTATCCTGGATTTCTCAACACTGACACCCACAATATTTGAATATATTAACACAGAAAACAATAAAATTATCTATTAATACGGAACACCACATTATCCTGGATTTTTCAACACCGAAACCCACAATAATTGCATCTATTAACACAGAGAAACAATAATATTATCTATTAATGCTGAACACCACATTATCCTGGACTTCTCAACACTGAAACCCACAATAACTGCATCTAATATAACACAGAAAACAATAAAATTATCTATTAATGCTGAACACCACATTATCCTGGACTTCTCAGTACCGAAACCCACAATATTTGAATATATTAACACAGAAAAACAATAAAATTATCTATTAATACGGAACACCACATTATCCTGGACTTCTCAACACTGAAACCCACAATATTTGAATATATTAACACAGAAAACAATAAAATTATCTATTAATACGGAACACCACATTATCCTGGACTTCTCAACACTGAAACCCACAATATTTGAATATATTAACACAGAAAAACAATAAAATTATCTATTAATACGGAACACCACATTATCCTGGACTTCTCAACACTGAAACCCACAATATTTGAATATATTAACACAGAAAACAATAAAATTATCTATTAATACGGAACACCACATTATCCTGGACTTCTCAACACTGAAACCCACAATATTTGAATATATTAACACAGAAAACAATAAAATTATCTATTAATACGGAACACCACATTATCCTGGACTTCTCAACACTGAAACCCACAATATTTGAATATATTAACACAGAAAACAATAAAATTATCTATTAATACGGAACACCACATTATCCTGGACTTCTCAACACTGAAACCCACAATATTTGAATATATTAACACAGAAAACAATAAAATTATCTATTAATACGGAACACCACATTATCCTGGACTTCTCAACACTGAAACCCACAATATTTGAATATATTAACACAGAAAACAATAAAATTATCTATTAATACGGAACACCACATTATCCTGGACTTCTCAACACTGAAACCCACAATATTTGAATATATTAACACAGAAAACAATAAAATTATCTATTAATACGGAACACCACATTATCCTGGACTTCTCAACACTGAAACCCACAATATTTGAATATATTAACACAGAAAACAATAAAATTATCTATTAATACGGAACACCACATTATCCTGGACTTCTCAGTACCGAAACCCACAATAACTGCATCTAATATAACACAGAAAACAATAAAATTATCTATTAATGCTGAATAGCACATTATCCTGGACTTCTCAACACTGAAACCCACAATATTCGAATATATCAACACAGAAAACAATAAAATTATCGTTTTTTTTTTTTTTACGCTAAACACCACATTATCTTGAACTTCTCAACACTAAAAATCACATTTAATTGAACCTCTTAACACTTGCCATATTATCTCGATTGTTACAATATCTTTGGAATTTGTTAATTAAATATTATTTTATATGAATAATAATAATAATAATAATAAAAGAGAAGAACACAATATATTATATATTTAAAATATTTACCTTGTGTTTTTAATACCTAACTAAGAGAAAAACTTATCAAAGAAGACAATGGCGTCTTATAAAAATAGTATTTAAAATGTTTATAATTGAAAAAATAAAATATATATTATGATGAAAAATATCATACTTCCAGAGAAAGGTTTATTTATATATATGTTATTAATTAATTTGTTTGTTGTTGCTAGATAAAGGGTTGATAAGACAAAGGATCGATAATATAAAGGGTTGAGGTGCAGTCGTAATAAGAAAGATAATTATTTACCATCAAGCAGCTTTTATTTTCAATTACTTGAGGAAATAATACACATTAGTTATTTTCACATTATATAGAATTTATAAAGTTAATCCTATATTAGTGATTTAAAAAGATAGATATGTTAACTACGCATATTTACAACAAAACTATACAACAAAACTGAAAGTCTTTCTAAAAACGATGATAACCAAAAGTAAAAATATCAATGAATAAAAATAAAAAATATATTTTTTTTAAATATAGAACTATTTAAGTTTTTAGATTATATATTATATATTCAGAAAAGATGCATATATTGGATTTATAAGTATTTTTATTGTTCCAATATATATATATGCAATTCTTATTTTATATATATGTCATAATTTTGACTACACAATAACCTTTCGTAAACTTATTCCCAGTAGAGTTACGATTCCCCTTGTCCTGAATAAAAGGAAGTTGACAACAAAAAAACTTTCTAAAACTTTTCTCAAAATATAAAAAAGATCATATGCAAATTTAAAAACATAATTGAAGTCATTAAAATTTCACAATATACAGTTTATATATATCCGTTTTCTCCAATACATTATGTAAAAAAAGGGATTTCTCTGATGTAATTTAAAAGTTAGAAATTTTGCACAGCAGGTGGGAGGGAATTAAAATCAAATTAAGTTTGGCTGAGAGAAGGAAACAGTGATCGGGCAGGAATAAAAAACATCGTGTCACCAATCAACAGTAGCCAACATGTAGAGAAAGAGAGAAAAAGAACAACTCAAAAGAAAAAAAAACAGATATAGGATCTTTGATTAGATTCAAGAAACCTTCCATATAAAACATAATAAGCCATGCTCTATTATTATGGACAAAAAAACAAATGTAATTTTGGAAGAAGATCATATTCATGTGAGAATTGGACATCTCTCTATGTAAAAAAAATGTATTTTCAAAAAGAAATGTTGTCTATTTTGTGTGTAGCAAACAATATCATTGAGATTCTATTTTGAAGAATTCTAATCTTGAGAAAAATAATGAAATTGTGTAAATATTATACATAAGAATCGTTGGATGAGTAGGTAACACCCTCGATTCCCGACAGTCATAAACCGAGATTGAATCCTGAGTTAACATTTTGTTTAATATGTGAATAACCTTCGTATATTATTCATTGTTGTAAATATCATAAACTAGGTTGCTATTTTTTAGCAGTACCTAAAAAAGTGATTATGGAACTGAATATTATACGTAGAAATATTCAAACAAAATAGATAATTGTAATTCATTGAGATGAAGATAGTAATGTATGTTTTTGTGTAGTTATAAGTAGATTTATTTATTTATTACCAGTTTCTAATAAGACACGCTATAATCGATCTGGATAATTGTGTGTGAAACTATTTACAATAATTCATATTGTAGTAGAGTGAGTAACAGAATTATCAAAAAGAAAATAAACAATTAAGAAAAAGAGAATTAAATAAACATATACATTAAACAAATAAGCAATAGCATAAGAAGAAAGATACAAACGTTGAATTGTGGTGTGTTGTTTGTTTATGTTGACATGTTGTGTGCTGTTAATCTATATTTACATATTGTATGCTGTTTATGTATATTTTATTACCGAATGTGATTTGCATATGTTGTAATGTCCTGGAACATATCCATAGTTTAGGCATTCTCTTATGAAAAGTGATAGAGTACTATCAAACTGAGTCACCTCAATCAATGGTTTAAATATAGAAATACATTGACATCACGAGTAGAAATAGCGATAATTATAAATTCCCAGTTTTTTCACCAACAGGAACTGAAGGTAAATGAGGACAATCAGAAGAAAAGTAGTAAGAAGAGGAAATGTCTTAGAAATTTCCCTGCAGATGACCTCGGTTAGAAGGTGGGCGAAGGATTTTCACAAGTTATCCCTGAGATAAATCCGTTTTCTTCAACTATAACTCCTCTATATTCAAATCCAGCATCCTAAAACACCCTCCCTGCCTTCATAAAGATACTTAGTATACTGGTAGCCGTTTTCTTCAACCCAAACTCGTCTATATTTAAATTCAGCATCCTCTAAACCCAGATAGGTATCTAATATACTGGCTGAAAACTGATTTCTTTAACTCAAGCTCTTCATTCAAATCCAACATCTTCTAAACCCAGGAAGGTTTCTAATCTACTTATTGAGAACCGTTTTCTTTAATTCAAACTCTTCATTCATGTCCTACATCCTCTAAGTCCAGAAAGATACCTAGTCTACTGGTAGCTGTTTTCTTTAACTCAAACTCTTCATTCATGTCCTACATCCTCTAAGTCCAGAAAGATACCTAGTCTACTGGTAGCTGTTTTCTTTAACTCAAACTCTTCATTCATGTCCTACATACTCTAAGTCCAGAAAGATACCTAGTCTACTGGTAGCTGTTTTCTTTAACTCAAACTCTTCATTCAAATTCCATATTCTCTAAACTTCTAGAAAGATACGTAGTCTACTGGTAACCGTTTTCTTCAAGTCAAATTCATCACTCAAATACCACATCCTCTAAACCCAGAAGGATACCTAGTCTACTGGTAACCGTTTTCTTCAAGTCAAATTCATCACTCAAATACCACATCCTCTAAACTCAGAAGGATACCTAGTCTACTGGTAACCGTTTTTTAAGTCAAATTCATTCAAATACCACATCCTCTAGACCCAGAAGGATACCTAATCTACTGGTAACCTTTTTCTTCAAGCCAAACTCTTCACTCAAATTGCACATCCTCTAAACCGAGAATGATACCTAGTCTACTGGTAACCGTTTTCTTCAAGTCAAATTCATTCAAATACCACATCCTCTAGACCCAGAAGGATACCTAATCTACTGGTAACCTTTTTCTTCAAGCCAAACTCTTCATTCAAATACCACATCCTCTAAACCCAGAAGGATACCTAGTCTACTGGTAACCGTTTTCTTCAAGTCAAATCCATTCAAATTCCACATACCCTAAACCCAGAAAGATACCTATTCGACTGGTAGCTGTTTTCTATAACTCAAAATCTTCATTCCAATTATACATTCTCTAAACTTCTAGAAAGATATCTAGTCTACTGGTAAAGGTTTTTTTTCAAGTCAAATTCATTCAAATTCCATATCCTCTAAACCCAGAAATATACCTAGTCTACTGCTAAGCGTTTTCTTTAACTCAAACTCTTCATTCAAATACTACATCTTCTCAACTCAAAAAGACACTAAGTTTTCTAGTAGAAAACCGTTTTTTTTTATTTAAGTCCTAGATCCTCTATATCCATAAGAAAACTTAAGTTTTCTGTTAGAAAAAGCCAGTTCAAACACAACACTTTCACAAATTCCTACATCCTATAACTCCAGAAAGAGGTAACAGTCTTCTGGTACTATTCTATATACAGTTACGAGCGTCATTCCTCATCTCCTAATCAATCAACTTTGTCACCGTTTGCTTTTTTTTTTAATGGCGCCCTCCTATTGGTTGGCTACGATCACGCCACCTTTGCCCCCCCCCCCCATCATGCCTCCCCCACTCTGTTTCGTTTTTGTAACTATTGTGTTGGAGAGGGTCGCTCCTTAAATAAATGCATATATTAGTTAATAACTAAATGGAATCCTCTCTTTCTTTTTCCCAGTATGAGACGCCTACGGAAGCCAACAGTACATAGACAGATAAAGCACATAGGCTATAGTTATTAACTAATATATGCATTTATTTAAGGCGCCAATTTATAATTGTAACGAATAGTATTTGAATAAAAACATTCAATCGGGTAAAACACGGGCGTTGCCCGGGTCATTCGGCTAGTAGCCCTATAAACCACAGTATTCATTTTGACCGTTTTCGAATTAGTCAAACCAGATGTTATGAAATTTCTACCAATTTGAATAGGGACATTCTGCTTAAATATTATCCAAAAAAACTTTTCCTATTTTTTACATTTTTTTTAAGGAGAGGAGGGTTTTTGCATAAATAGAATTTGGTGATGAAAAATGTAAACCCAATGCATTAGCTTTTCACAAATTATATAAACCAGCACAGACAAATGACGCAATATAGATATTATATCCAATTTGAATAAAAGTCGATCTTAGTCTTCACTTTCTGTAGATAACTGTTATGTTTACTTCTGTTTGCCTATATGGGAGAATCCTGTATGAGACGAATGTCCTTAATAAAGGCTTTTTGTTGTTTTTGTTGTTGAATTTTCAAATAAACTTTTAAAAATCTGGGGGGTAAATAGAAAGTGGATCATACATAGAGAAAGGTATCATGATTGCATGTTTTAAACAAACTCCGCCTTTGCCGGTCCCAAGCCCGGATGAAAAAGTGACAAGCTCACTAAAAAACCTGGGTTCAGCTGGCCCGGCTGATAGTACTCCGTAAGGGCTCCTAATCCAGGGATACAGGATGAACAGCGTCTGTACTCCATGTTAGGAGCGGCTGCACTTGGCGTCTGTTCCTCATGTCAGAGGCGGCCATTTATTTTGGAGCTAAGTCGGCCTGCCACTGAGTAGTGCTCCCAGTCTTAATGATAAAGGCAGACGCATTCTACTTCACCCAGTGTGGAGATAAGAAAGAAGAAGAAGATGTTTTAAACATATAAGACTGAGTGTCGAAATCACGACTATACTACCAAATAAAAAAAGGATTTGGGATTAAAAAAAAACTCTCAAAAGTCTAAAAAAATGTGAATTAAAATTAGACATGTATACCCCACTATAGGTTAGTATCTGTCTTGAAATGCTCAGTTGGATGGTCAATTGATAATTTATTTTGTGTCGTCAAGATTTTAACATTTTCAAAAAAAAAAAAAAGACTCATCAAAATAAGGAAGTTCTTTTTATGTAAAAAAAACTTTTGATGTCATCAGGAGTTGACAGTTTCCTTACTTTAATCTGCGCAGCTATATAAAATGAATGCTTTAGAATATTAGAAAGTGGTTAAACTTAGGCATGACGGATTCTGTGGCCACTGGACATGCGTCGGAACTAGAGGCTGTTTGGTTCTGCACTGCCTGGAGTATAGGAACTCCATCTATGCCTTTTTCCTGTGGTGAATCTGTATAAGACCGGTGGTCTTAATAAAGCTGTATGTGTGTGTAAAAAATATTAGAATGTTTTGAAAAAGAATATGATCTCCTTTTGTTTAAATGCCTCTTTAATTCTGTGATTCTTCTGTGATATCAAATTACGCAACATTATGATGTAACTTGGGCTAAAAACAGCCCTACAACTCCGCAGATTCGGCCGATAAAGCTTTCAGCAACATTCAGTGGTTGTTTATTCAAGATATTTTTTGTATTAGGATTTCTGTATTTTTGTACAGAGTGTCTAATCTAATTCCGGTATTTTTTGTGCAGTGCATCTAGCCAAATTTAGGAAATTTTGTCCAGAACGCTTAACAAATTTCAGCAATTTTGTGCCGAACGTCTAGAGCAAAATCTCTGCATTTTTGTGCCCAGCGCCGAACACAACTTTATGTTATAATCATACACACTCATGAGCAAAACATAAGGAAGTTTTTCATATCAGCATGTATATCGGGATTAAGACAATAACTCTGAAAGATATTACAGTGACATTTATTGAAGATACCTGAGATAACCAAGTGTAAACAAAATTTCCTCTGTCTCCTAAAAAAAAAAAAAAGACTTCCGGGGCGACCTTAAAGACTTTACCACTTCCTTAAGTTTTGTTCATGAGTGTCTATGAAAAATAGTAAATTTTACGGGGATTATGTTGATAAATTAAAAGGATTATCTCTTAATTCATTTATCAATCTAATCTAATACAAATTCATTTTTGTAAATCGACCTTTTGGTTCACCACTCATATCTTCTTCTTTCTTATCTCCACAATCATCATGGCTGTGTGAAGTAGAATGCTTCTACCTTTGTCATTAAGACTGGGAGCACTACTCAGTGGCGGGATGACTTAGCTCCAATATGAAATGGCTGCCTCTGACATGAGGAACAGACACCATGTACAGCCGCTCCTAACATGGAGTACAGACTCATCCTGTATCCCTGGATTAGGAATTCTTATAGGGTACTATCAGCCGGGACAGCTGAGCCCAGGTTTTTTAGCAAGCTTTTTACGGCTCCCTCTCCTCCTTTTTCATCCGGGCGGAATTCACCACTCATATAAGATTCAGTTGCAATCAGTTCTCGTTGTAGTGTTGTAATAGAGATGACGTTGTTGGTATTACAAATTTATGACCGTCCTAATCAAACACAAACATTCTTTATGTGTGACATTTATATTCATGAGAAACTCTTCAGTCAAGCTTTTCTATTTTTGCAAGTAGTATTGCGTTCATCCACAATCATAAATAAAACAAATGTCCACTTTCCTGCTGTCAAACAAGTTTCAAAAGATGCCTCGTATTTATTTTATTGACATCTATAAATAGAATCCGTTGAAATTCTAAGCCAAGAATATTTGATGACTCTTAAACACACAAGTATAAACAAATATACAATAAAGATCACCAGTAAAAAAAACATTAAACGCGTTATTTATGAGATAATTTATGTAAAGGAACAATGTCAATATCTGAATACTAAAAATAATATATCTTATCATCCTGAGGTTTTGTCCAGAGTCGGAGACGAAACAAGAACGGTGTCATGTCTGAGATACCGGCTGTGACCAAGTTAATACCTTCATTATTCCTTGTTCTTGAATCTTGGATCTGAAGTAAGTGATTTGACTTATTGGGAGGCCTACTCTTCCTCTACACGTCATCATCGATCCCATCTCTGTGCCATGATTATCTAACTTCATGTTTATGTAGATACTGTTCTACATCCATAGTGATGAAAAAATCAATGTCCTACAACAACAAGAATTGTTGAAGAATCCTGTACATCTGTATGACCAAGTGTACGCTACGCTGGTATAACAACCTGACTCTGGTATGAATCAACAAGACACTAACAACGTCCAAGTAGCCTCATAGGATCATGATTGGAGAAATATCTTAATCTTGTAAGAAGAGATCGCTCTTTTACTTTGCTTGTTTTACTTGAGATGGCTTAAACTTAAATAAAGCCATTGTCTTCAATATCTATCTCTGTGTATTGCTTTAATTTGATAATTTTAATTATTTTAATATTGAGAGTTTATACATAAAATAGGGTAGAGTCTCTCAAGAGAAACTACAGGGATAAACCTGCTCCCTTCTGAAGGTGTTCTTGTCAGGGCAATTCTTGAGGAATTTTTCAATCTAAATAGAGTTTCTGATGAGAAGCTACTTCCAAGAGAGACCAGTTTAGCTATGTTTTAGGCTATGATCTCCAATCGGAGACTCTGCATCGTATCTGAAATTCATATACAGTATAAGCATAGAATACCTATACATTAGATATAAGCAACAAGACCTTCGTATAGCTTATCCTGAATAATTCGACATTATTGTATGAACAATATAATCTTCAAATTATAATTTTTAAAATAGATTTTATATATATATAGGAGGGTTCACCACTGATGAGCCAGGCTCTCCCAATATTTTCCCATCATATTAAGTACAATAGGAAGTTGTTTCATTTGATAAATAAAATAAATCCCGCTAAATATGGTTCAATTACTTTTATATCTAAAAGTATAGGAATATTTATACAGTAGAACCTCCCTGTAAAAGACACCTATTTGCAAAGCCAAAGTGTCCTTTAGGGAGAGGTGTCCTCTTACCGGAGAGTTGAAAAATAGTAAAAATGGTATTTTTGGTGATGAAAACTGTCCTTTATAGAGAGGTTTCCTCTAGCGTGAGCGTCCTCTCATGGAGGTTTTACTATATATACCGATGATAACACTAAAAGTGCAGTATCTAGGCACAAAATCGTGATTTACCATTCTTTCCTTCAACTCATAAAAAAGGATTATTTTTTACTAAGGGGCAAAAGTTCAATTTCCTGTAATCTACCCATCCGGGAAGATGACCCCCAGAAATTTGAAGGTCATTTCAACTTGTGGCGCAATTCCACTGATGCTCGAAAAGCAAAACTTTTTTCCACAAACGATTAAAAAGAATCCATAAAAACATGTCTACCACGATTTTTCAAAACTCATACATTATTTGTTTTATAAATCTGTTGTATGCCCTATACCAAATAATTTCGTTGAATTTTATAGGAATGAATTCATTTTTTGAAAATAGTGCAGTGGTGTAAAAATATATTCTGTGTTTATAATTGCATTATAGTTGAAAATATGATACAAGACAATGTAAAATGTCAAAACCACATTCTGTTGATAGAATAGACGTAAGATAGAACAAAGAGGAAATACTGCGCCGTTGTGAAGTCCATGCTACAACAAATACATGCAAATATGATACGAGACAATGTAAAATGTCAAAACCACATTCAGTTGATAGGATAGACATAATAGACAACAAAGTGAAAATACTGTATTACTATTAAACCCATGTTACAACAGTTACTTGCAATGATGAGACGAGACAATGTGAAATGTGAAAACCACATTCTGTCGATAGGATAGACACAATAGACAACAAAGTGGCAATACTGTGTCGTTATTAAGTCCATGTTACAACAATTACTTGCAATGATGAGACGAGACAATGAAAAATGTCAAAACCACATTCTGTTGATAGGATAGACATAATAGACAACAAAGTGAAAATACTGTGTCGTTATTAAGTCCATGTTACAACAGTTACTTGCAATGATGAGACGAGACAATGAAAAATATCAAAACCACATTCTGTTGATAGGATAGACATAATAGACCACAAAGAGAAAATACTGTGTCGTTATTAAGTCCATGTTACAACAATTACTTGCAATGATGAGACGAGACAATGTAAAATGACAAAACCACATTCTGTTGATGTGATAGACATAATAGACAACAAAGAGAAAATACTGTGTCGTTATTAAGTCCATGTTACAACAATTACTTGCAATGATGAGACTAGACAATGTAAAATGACAAAACCACATTCTGTTGATGTGATAGACATAATAGACAACAAAGTTAAAATACTGTGTCGTTATTAATTCCATGTTACAACAATTACTTGCAATGATGAGACGAGACAATGTAAAATGACAAAACCACATTCTGATGATGAGATTGACGTATTATAGAACAGAATTGATATATTACATTGCTATTGAGTTCATGTTACTATAGTTACACATAATGATGATGTGAAACAATGAGAAATGTTCCAAAAGGCGATAAAACTGAGGCACATGTTGCAGATGACAGATGTCCGGAATGGATCCATACCGGTGGATTGCGCCTGGGGATGAAATCGGAACGAGGTGAGGGAAATATTGGGGACAGAGATTCCCAGCTGACTGGCTAAATGTACTTGTGGCAATCAGCACTTTGTTCAGGGCCGTGGACAGCAATCTTTTTATAGTTCTAGGAGTATAGACAAGACACCTCTCTAAGAGATACAGTAAACCTGTCTATAGCACCCCCTCTTGGGACTCACCAAAATAGGGTGCTATAGATAAGGGGTGCTATAGACAAGTCACTTTTAATGTAAAATGTTTACATTTTAATGTTTAAAATCGGGCGCTATAGAGAGGAAGGCGCTATTTAGAGGGGGCGCTATAGACAGGTTTAACTGTATAAAAAAATGCCTTTAAAAATGCAAAAACAGGTAGATTGATCTTATATGAACAATGGAGAAGCGATTATAAAACCCTAAATAAAGAGCTGAATGGTTGAATGTACTTGTGGCAATCAGAAGTTACTTCAAGGCCGTGGACAGCAATATTTCTAGCGTGCTGGAAGTATAGACAAGGCCTCTCTCTAAGAGATATAAAGAAATTTTATTTTATAATACAAAAAATAGGTAGATTAATCTTATATTAACTCTGAGAGAAAACTGACAGAAACTATAACAAGACTTAGAACAAAACACTATAAAAGAATGACAATACATCCAGATGGCACAAGAACCTATAGGGCATGCAACAACTGTCCTGGTGTGGAACTTACACCTACTCACATATTCTCATGCCCAGCAATGACCGCAGCTTTTCAGAAATTGACATGGACCCAGAACAGCAGCTTTACACACCCAAGATAGTGGATATTGCTGCTGCTGTGATAAAGATGTATGGAGACATCTGAGGCTCTTCATTGGACACGATAACAACAACATCTTATATTTAAAGGCGTAATTAAATAAATGAACAACCAAAGCCTAAATTCCTAACTGGATATCATTTGAAACTACGTCAAACACAGACAGACTCGCATTCCTTTATTTAAATAACAAAATATCTTTCTCAAATACAAAAATGATTACATAAGCTTATAACTCTTACAAAAGAACATTATTCGAATTACATATAGATTTCTTAATAGAAAAGTAAATAGAAAAAGAATCCTTAAATAAATATAAAAAATACCAAGCGAACAATATCAAAGAATATTTCCAAACAAGGGAAGGAGGTTTGAAACCCCTTACGAAGGCCCCAACTAGAAAAAACAAAAATATTTCAGTTTTTTTTTAATCCCTGGGGTTCTAAAGCCTTTGAAGGTCGTTGATGATGGGTGGAGTTTGATGATGGTTGATGCTAGCATCTAGTAACTTGAATGATATGATTAACAATTGAATATTTTTGTTAATATGTAATTATATAATATAAAAAAAACCTTGTGCAATAAGTTTATTTCTTAATATAGAGCAATCCATAATATAAATATTTAAAATAAGTCTTATTTTGGATTTAAAAAGTTTTGTTTATCCGATATTTCGATGGACCAATCGTCCATCTTTTACGAGATTTTTTTTGTTATGAAGCACACAGCAGGTCACGTGCTTCAGGTGAAGCCACGGACGTCTTACAATCTTATTGGGCGATAAACCATCTATTATATACATTCTAAATAAAATTAAATATAAACAAAAGAAACCCAATCTTCTTATATATAAAAGTCAATGTCTGTTTCGCGATAAACTCAAAAACTACTGAACCAATTGGTATCAAATTTTGCATGTCGCTTTTTATAAACCTGAGGAAATTTTTCGGCTACATTTTGATTAGTATTTGTGGCCATTTATTTTTTTCATATGAAGAACTTTTTTTCACGCGGAGTAAATACGAGGCGAAGTAACAACTTCTACTATTTATTATTGATGTACTTTCAGTATGATGAAATTGCACTTTGGGGAATTCTCGGGCGAAGCCGGGTCATTCGTTTAGTGTAATATATAAAGCAATTTAATTAAAAGATGGACGATTGGTCCATCAATATATTGAATAAATAAAACTTTTTAAATCCAAAATAAGCTTTATTTTAAATAAATAAGTTTCATTATCAAAAGAAGGTTTTTTTTTAATATAAAAAACTTAATGCTCAAGGTTTTTTTTATATTTTATAATAGTAAATCGAAATTTTCCTATATTTGAGTGTGTGTATTGATTAGTATTAATTGAAAAACTTAAATATGGAATGTTTCTCTATTATAATACTTTTGTAACCTACTTTAAACATCTAGAAATGTTACTTTTAAAAATATATATATATATTTTTTTGCTTATCCCTAGTACACGTGGTACAGGCCATGATAATCATGGTGGGTAGTTAGCGACTGGTTTTACTGTAAGCGCACCACATGTCTACACATGTGAAAGCAGTTCGACTTTGCACTTACAAATGTGCCAGAGCCCCGTTTGGTTACTTGCACTCGCTGGTGGGGTTGGACTTTTGCAAGAATCGGGGGGCCATTGGAGCATTTTTTTTTAACAGAAAAAAGTGTCCAATGCGGGGATCGAACCCGGGTCGTAGTGGTCGTAAACCAAACGGTTTAACCAGCTTTCCACCGACCCCCCTTTAAAAATAATGAACGTTCTATGAACCATTTTAAATTATTTTATTATTATCCAAAGACTATTTCACCTTTAATAATAGAATTTGTTGTTCTGGCCTCTATCTATTTACATACCTTTCTAAGCATTAATTAATGGGTGCATATACAGTCAAAACAGACACCAAAAACTAGGCGTCTTCTATTGAGCGTTTCCCAAACAAGTGGGTCGGTGACAATCTTCCATCTATATTATGGCTATACATACGATCTAGCCACCTTATTAGCTAAAAACCTCTATTGTAAATTGTGAAGATTTCATTTGATCCCTTGTGGATCTCTCATGGAATGAATCCCGCCCTGGTCCGACGAGATCCTTAGGTTTGATTGTCTATACATAGGTCTACTGTGTTTTAAGATGGTTTGTATCTACAGAGTCTAGATGGAACAAGAGCTCTCAGGAAACTTCGAGTACACGGAAGAAATATGGAAACGCTAACCGTAGGTTTTACTGTATATACAGCGATCTACTGTGCTTTAAGATTGTTTATATCTACAGAGGAGATAGTCTAGATGGAACAAGAGAAGTCTCAGGAGACGTTGAGTTCAAGGAAGAAACAAGGAAACTCTAACTGTAGATTTGACTGTATATACATAGGTCTACTGTATCTTAAGATTGTTTGTATCTACAGAGTAGCTAGTCTAGATGGAACAATAGAAGTCTCAGGAGACATCGAGTCCACGAAAGAAAACAAGGAAACGCTAACTGTAGGTTTGACTGCCTATACAGCGATCTACTGTGCTTTAAGATGGTTTGTATCTACAGAGGAGCTAGTCTAGATGGAACAAGAGCTCTCAGGAAACATCGAGTCCACGGAAGAAACAAGGAAACTCTAACTGTAGGTTTGACTGTCTATACAGCGAACTACTGTGTCTTAAGATTGTTTGTATCTACAGAGGAGCTAGTCTAGATGGAACAAGAGGTCTCAGGAATCGTCGAGTTCGTGGATTCAACAAGGAAACGCTAACTATAGGTTTGACTCTCTATACAGCGATTTACTGTGTTTTAAGATGGTTTGTATCTACAGAGTAGCTAGTCTAGATGGAACAATAGAAGTCTCAGGAGACATCGAGTCCACGAAAGAAAACAAGGAAACGCTAACTGTAGGTTTGACTGCCTATACAGCGATCTACTGTGCTTTAAGATGGTTTGTATCTACAGAGGAGCTAGTCTAGATGGAACAAGAGGTCTCAGGAGACGTCGAGTTCGTGGATTCAACAAGGAAACGCTAACCGTAGGTTTGACTGCCAATACAGCGATCTACTGTATCTTAAAGATTATTTAACCAAAATAAGAAAAGGTTTAAAGGACAGAGATGTATCAAGAGACGTCGATAGTAGGCCAACGGAAACAAGGAATAATTTAATGTTGGTCTCTAACTGTATACACTCATAGATAAACCTTAAGGAAATAGAAAGTCTTTAATGTCGCCGATCCTTTGTCTATTTTTTTTTAAGGAGACAGAGGCAATTCTGTTCACACTTGGTTATCTCGTGTGTTTTCAATAACGGCCATTGTGTATCAAATATATCTTTCATAGTTATTGTCTGAATCCCGATATACATGCTAAAAGGTACAACTTCCTTAAGTTTTGTCCATGAGTGGATATACATTGGTCTTAAATATTGTTTGAGATCTAAATAAGATATTCATTCATTATCATAGTTTTGCGGATTTCGATAAATTACAAAAAGACATAAGATGCCGCAACTATTTCTGTTAATTGTATTTAGGAGCTTTCAGACAAGTTTTTCCTCAGCAAACTAAAACATAAAAAAGGTAATAGAGAGAGATTATATAACATTTTAAATATATATATGTGAATATAGGACATAAACATTCTTATGTCCTATATTTGCATATATATATATCTTTAAAACTCTATATAATCTCTCTCTATTACCTTTTTTTATGTTTTAGTTTACTGAGGAAGAGATTGTCCGAAAGCTACTTTATGCAATTAATAAGAAGAGTTGTGGCGTCTTATATATTTTTGTAGTTTTTCGAAATCCGAAAACTATGATCATGAATTAATATCTTATTTAGATCTTTAAACAATCTTTAAGACGAATATATATGTTATAAAAACAAAGAGATGAATGAGATTCTCTGTTGTATTTTAAAATTGTTGAGATTATGCTATGGTAATGCAGTCGTAGTTAAAAATCTTGAAATAAAAATAACAATGGTTTTGATCAGAGGTTGCTTTAATTGAGCTAAGGAATGTATAAAAGACATAATTTGGTAAAGGTACTGCCTGTCTTATGGCGTAAGAATAAAAGAAATATACTTATTTACATAATGTACAAAAGTTTTGAGCCGGCCATTGGGATAAAACAACAACGGTTTTTATAGGGGAAGCGTGACCTCTGTCGGTCGATTTAGCAGAGTATTTGAATCTATGAAATTATAATTTAAAATAAAATTCTATTTTTATATAACATTTATACACTCATAAACAAAACTTAAGGAAGTTGTACCTTTTTGTAAGATATATATACAGTCTAGAGAGAGGAGGAGGACCAAGAAGTATCGGAAGTCCATGGAAGAAACAAGGAAATCAGCAGGAGTTAAGTAACTTCCAGTACCCGGAAACTGGGGAGTCCAGTGGTCAGGAAGTCCTTACCTCACAATGGACTGAAGTAGAAGGTAATAGATATGTGGAGACCCTGACCGCAGCTCTTGACCCTCTCCGCTCCACAACTCTGCCGCTGAAATATGAAGAACTTTGATCAAATATTTACACAACTTTATATCTACCTGGAAGAAGAAAACCAAAAACATCAGTTATATCATTTACCTACCTTTTTGTAACCTAATCATATCTGATATTATATAATATAGCGGATGTACCCGGCTTCGCCCAGGTTTTTCTCGAGGGAATGTTTGTAGTCTAGTAATAAGAAACTATCAGAGAAAAGAGAAACCACGGAAGGTGAACAGAAAAATGCTTACAATGGATGTTATGTTTACGATATCAAGGTAAATAAAAACAAAGATAAAATTTGCATATTTTGGTCACTATAAATTTGTATATTTGTTAGGCGAAATTAGAAACATGATAAAACAATATGAATATTTTTTAGATTGAGATTATTGGCTAGTATGTAAAAAAATAAACTCCGTTGAAATTTAATTTTGTATTTATATATAAATAAAATTAACTCTGTTGATTTTTTTTTTGTATTTAATCGATAACAGCGAAGTTACGCATGTTAAAGTTAGGAAAAATATTTTGATGTTAAGCAAAACCTGCTCCATCTCGTTTTACATAAATGTTGAAAATTTGGTCGAAATTGATGCATTGTAACGAAAGTTTTTAGCGAACACCACTTATGAAATTTCCATTTTATTAATATAGATATCATAATCAGAAAATGTGAGATGCAAAAATGAGAATAATCCAAAGGAAAATGACATTCAAAAATAACAAATACAAATGGACAAAACTTAAGGAAGTTGTACCTTTAAGCATGTATATCGGGATTCAGACAATAACTCTGAAAGATATTACAGTGACCGTTATTTAAAACACACGAGATAACCAAGTGTATATACACTCATGGACAAAACTTAAGAACGTTGTGCATTTTAGCATGTATATATCGGGATTCAAACAATAACTCTGAAAGATATTACAGTGACCTCTATTGAAGACACACGAGATAACCAAGTGTGAACAAAATTACCTCCGTCTCCATCAAAAAACAGACCACAGGTGACATCAAAGACTTTCCACCTCTACGAGTGTATTTTTTAGCATTAAAAATAATTGCGTTTAAATTAGTTGATTCTGTCTTTTTTATATTTTATTTCGACGTTTGGGCGACCCGATGTTGTTCTTTTCAAGGAAGCAAGTTTTATATATTCGAAGAAACGTCGAAATAAAGAATTCAAAATTTTTTTTTTTAACATAACGTTGCTTTTAAATGTATACACTCATGGACAAAACTTAAGGAAGTGGAAAGTCTTTGAAGGTGACAGAGGCAATTTTGTTCAAACTTGGTTATCTCGTATGTCTTCAATAAAGGTCACTGTAATATCTTTCAGAGTTATTGTCTCAATTCCGATATACATGCGGATTTTTGATGCGTTTCTATAACAACCATACTTTTGTTTCAAGGTCACTTTGCTATACCAACAATGAGAACATATCTTTCAAGGTCACCTTGATGGAGTCCCACTTTACTATAAAAAAAAAAACAATGTTATAAGAAAAAATATTCTAAATGCATACACAAATTTAACGAACAAATATTTTACGCGACTTACTAAAGGAAGAAACTAAACATAGGAATCCGAGAATTTCGGCACAATTTCAGAACAACCATTAAAATCCTATGATAATTTTCTTCCAGTAAATTCCACGACCATTTACCATCTTAAAGCATTTCTCCATCAAGACTTAAGCCTTTTAACCTTCATTTGCGCTACTGGATTTCACATTAACCTTGGCCCAGAAATTATTCTTTACTCGAGTGTTTGGTTTCCTCTTTTATTGCTATCACAGAAGAGCTTCCATATAACGCCCATCTAGTTAAAATTCCTAATCACTTTAACATCCATTTTGTAAAAAAACAATTGGAGATAAATTGATAATTAAAATACTTCGCGTTTTTCTTTTTGTGTATTTGAAGATAAATTTCTCACATTAATTATCCAAATGATAAAGTATTGGAAAGGTCTGGCTTATTGATGATAAACTTTCTTACATCAGCTTCTTCAATTTAATCTAAAAGATTCCTATAACTATTTTTTTTATTTTTTATTCATTTATTTATTTACCAGTTTCAAACAAGACACGTTATATCCGATCTGGATAATTGCTCGTGAAACTATTTACAATAATTCATATTGTAGTAGAGTAGGTAACAGAATTATCAAAAAGAAAATAAGCAATTAAGAAAAAGAGCATTGAATAAACATATACAATAAACAAATAAGCGACAACATAAGCAGATAGACGAAATCACAAGATAATTATTTACAGTATGTTAAGCAATGATGGAAATTGATTTAATGAAGTTATCTGTAATAATTTGTGGAGAGAGAAAGTTAATCAAGTTGAGCTATTTACAATGAGTTCTAAAGTAACTTATTAATTATTTACATTGATGTAAATCAAGTCGCATAGTAGTATAGTTCCTCAAGCTGCATGAAGCTGTCTATTTATAATAAAAAGTCTGCAGAACTTATTAAATTTCGTATATTTTTCCCTATTATAAACTATTTGACCCAGATAGGTTCTTAATATATAGTCAAATGCTCTTTATTTTTTTAATTCTTAGTAAGGTCGATTGAATATGTCGAATTATTTGAAAAATATAAACATCTTAGAGATTTTGAAATACTCATGGACAAAACTTAAGGAAAGTGAGAAATCTTTACTATCGCCGATCGTTTTTTTTTTAAGGAGAAAGAAGCAATTTTGTTCACACTTGGTTATTTCGTATGTCTTCAATAAAGGTGTCACTGTAATATCTTTCAGAGTTATTATCTGAATCCCGATATACATGCTAAAAGATGCAACTTCCTTAAGTTTTGTCTATTAGTGTATATACACTTGGTTATCTCGTGTGTCTTCAATAAAGGTCACTGTAATATCTTTCAGAGTTATTGTCTGGATCTCGATATACATGCTAAATGGTATAACTTCCTTAAGTTTTGTCCATTAGTGTATACATACTTGGTTATCTCGCATGTATTCAATAAAGGTCACTGTAATATTTTTCAGAGTTATTGTCTGAATCCCGATATACATGTTAAAGGTACAACTTCCTTAAGTTTTGTCCATGAGTGTATATACACTTGGTTATCTCGTGTGTCTCCAATAAAGATCACTGTAATATCTTTCAGAGTTATTATCTGAATTCTGATATACATGCTAAAGGTACAACTTCCTTTAGTTTTGTTCATTAGTGTATTGTGTATTTTTTCTTTATATTTTCCTATTGTTGTTGTTATTATTGAAATTGTGGGTGCGAATGCATTTCAGTGTGTATGACCTTAGTACTTCTTGTGTGTAACTCCTCCAAAAAAGGTAATTTTTGTCAAATATATCAGTGAGAGATGACGACTGTATATAAGAGTAACGATCAGACACATTGATTTTTTTTATTTCAATACACAAAACGCGATATTCCGGCTAAGGATAATTTGCTTCGATTTACATAAAAAGGATAATCAAATTAACATCGAGCATTCACACATGATCTAGAAGTTAACCTAGTATTATCAGAACGACTGCAAGCATTCTATAGTGAATTCAGAACATATAAAAACGAAACAAAACTCTTGATTCTTTATTAATTGAATCAATATATATACATGCCCAACACTACAGATTATCAAGTTACATATTATCCTACTTAATGAATAAAAATTAATATTTTAATGAGATAGTATCCAATAAATAACGCGTTATCTATATATAAGAAATGAAAGTATTAAATCATGAATGATTCTTTTACATATAAATTTCTACCATCTGTTCGCCTATATACCTAACTTAAATCTTATAAGTTAAAATGTTTCGCTGAGTTTGAGTTCTTCTTCTCCTGGAGACAATCAACAACTTTATTGACTTCTAGTCAATAGCAAAATAATAAATTTACAGAAAAATACTTTGTTATTGTAATAGAAATATAAAATATTTACACCAGGCTTCTCTGAAGGGACGTCGGTGCTACAAGCCGTCCTGAGTGTGGACCTTGCTTATTGTGTTGTTCCCAACCTGCTCAATGGCAATGTTGAGGAATTCGCACAGACTTGTGTTCAGGCGATAGTATCTCGAGGACATCTCAGGGCGGTATAGAACCGCGCACATTATGTCGTCCTTAAAAATATCCTCAAAAATCTTCTCCTGGAGATCTTTTAGAATAAACCAAAGACTTGACTTAGATTAGAGTTTAGAATTTACTACAAACAACAAAATAATTTAGAATTTTACATACACACCACTGAATACAATTTTTAATTTACATCACAAAACAAAAAAAAATATTAACAACACACTGTTGCTGAAATATGAAAAAAATAAGCATAAAAACTAATAATGAATATACCTACAAATTAATAAAGCACAATATAAACAATAAAATAACAATAATAATAATAATTTAACCAAACACTATCCTTACAGAAAAAAATAGTACAAATGTGATATTGTACTGGGATAAGGTGCATAAATTATTTAAAAGGCATATCCTTATCGTGCAACTGAAAGTTGCTGATGGCTTGGGCCATCTATCGGAATAAATATCAACTATTAACAAATATCAACGAGAATAGTTGATATTTATTCCGATAGATGGCGCAAGCCATCAGCAAATTTCAGTTGCACGATAAGGAGATGCCTTTTTTAATAACTATCCTTACTGCAATGATAAAATATATTGAGAAGGCTCTTATAGCACTTTTCTTGTCAAAAAAATGATGTACGGTCTCAACTCATAGACAGTTAACACTCCTCGTAACAAAAATGGAGCGGTCTTTGAACCTTATACGGTTATTACTTGCTATGACATGGATATAGGGGGTCGATAGAAGGATTGTCTAAACCGTTGGTTTTCGACCGCTACGACCCGGGTTCGATTCCCTCATTAGGCACTTTTTTTCTGATTTAAAAACTAATGTGAAAAAATAGTACAAATGTGAAATTGTACTGGGATAAGGTGCATAAATTATTTAAAAACGGCATCTCCTTATCGTGCAACTGAAAGTTGCTGATGGCTTGCGCCATCTATCGGAATAAATATCAACTATTCTCGCTTATTTTTAATTATTCCAGAATTGGCCAAATACCCATTCTTGATTAATCAAGAAAAGCTAACCACGGACTAAAACTAACGTTAGGGCTCAAAAATTATTATCTTTGGTTAGTAGCCCTTAAAACCACATTCTCTCTCTGATTAAAATAAAATGCTCCAATGGCCACCTATTCTTGAAAAAGTCCAACCCCTCCAGCGAGTGCAAGTAAACAAACGGGGCTCTGGCATATTAGTAAGTGCAAAGTCAAACTGCTTTTCACATGTGTAGACATGTGGTGCGCTTACAGTAAAAGCCTACTTCTACCCACCATGATTATCATAGCCTGTACCACGTGTACTAGGGATAAGCAAAAAAATGACAGGGATAAAACTGCCTTCGAACCAACATGTTTACACCATTACGGTAAAACATTGTACTTAATGAATTAAGACCATAAAACGCGAATGTTTCTTCTCACAAATAAATCAAACTTCTACTGTTCTTACTGCGATGAAAAAATATTGGGAGGGCTTGGCTCATCGGTGGTGAACCCTTCCAGCGGTTTCACCAATTTAATCTACCAGACCGCTTCTTTAGAGCTTCAATACTGTATTGGATCATTCTGATTATATATGCTACACTGAAGAGTGGAATCTTAGAAATGGTATTTAAGCAAACTATGGACATAAGCTTTTAGAACAGTAGAATTACATTCAAATATAGTAATGATAAGGCACAATTTGAATTATAGATTATAAACACAAGGTAATAAGACCAAATCCAAATAAATAATATGACTTGATAACAGAAATTATTTGAAACATGCTGTTACACGGATAAAACACATGTTTGATGCACTAGCGCGCCATCTGTTATCAAAATTCAAAACTATTTTAAAGGCGTAATATTCCTTTTGATAT
>CP092879.1:64388565-64409657 GCA_030710605.1 Cordylochernes scorpioides
GCTGAAATATGAAGAACTTTGATCAAATATTTACACAACTTTATATCTACCTGGAAGAAGAAAACCAAAAACCTCAGTTATATCATTTACCTACCTTTTTGTAACCTAATCATATCTGATATTATATAATATAGCGGATGTACCCGGCTTCGCCCAGGTTTTTCTCGAGGGAATGTTTGTAGTCTAGTAATAAGAAACTATCAGAGAAAAGAGAAACCACGGAAGGTGAACAGAAAAATGCTTACAATGGATGTATATGTTTACGATATCAAGGTAAATAAAAACAAAGATAAAATTTGCATATTTTGGTCACTATAAATTTGTATATTTGTTAGGCGAAATTAGAAACATGATAAAACAATATGAATATTTTTTAGATTGAGATTATTAGCTAGTATGTAAAAAATAAACTCCGTTGAAATTTAATTTTGTATTTATATATAAATAAAATTAACTCTGTTGATTTTTTTTTTTTGTATTTAATCGATAACAGCGAAGTTACGCATGTTAAAGTTAGGAAAAATATTTTGATGTTAAGCAAAACCTGCTCCATCTCGTTTTACATAAATGTTGAAAATTTGGTCGAAATTGATGCATTGTAACGAAAGTTTTTAGCGAACACCACTTATGAAATTTCCATTTTATTAATATAGATATCATAATCAGAAAATGTGAGATGCAAAAATGAGAATAATCCAAAGGAAAATGACATTCAAAAAGAACAAATACAAATGGACAAAACTTAAGGAAGTTGTACCTTTAAGCATGTATATCGGGATTCATACAATAACTCTGAAAGATATTACAGTGACCTTTATTGAAGACACATGAGATAACCAAGTGTATATCCACTCATGGACAAAACTTAAGGAAGCTCTACCTTTTAGCATGTATATCGGGATTCAGACAATAACTCTGAAGGATATTACAGTGACATTTATTGAAGACACACGAGATAACCAAGTGTGAACAAAATTACCTCTGTCTCCATCAAAAAACAGACCACAGGCGATATCAAAGACTTTCCACTTCCTCAAGTTTTGTCTCCACGAGTGTTTTTTAGCATTAAAAATAATTGCGTTTAAAATTAGTTGATTCTGTCTTTTTTATATTTTATTTCGACGTTTGGGCGACCCGATGTTGTTCTTTTCAAGTAAGCAAGTTTTATATATTCGAAGAAACGTCGAAATAAAGAATTTAAAAAAAAAATTAACATAACGTTGCTTTTAAATGTATACACTCATGGACAAAACTTTAAGAAGTGGAAGGCCTTTGAAGGAGACAGAGACAATTTTGTTCAAACTTGGTTATCTCGCATGTCTTCAATAAAGGTCACTGTAATATCTTTCAGAGTTATTGTCTCAATCCCGATATACATGCGGATTTTTGATTCGTTTCTATAACAACCATGGTTCAAAATCACATTAATAGGTACCGCTCAGCAAGAGCAACCTAGTTCATGATAATGATAATAATTCATGATAACAACCATAACACTTTTGTTTCAAGGTCACCTTGCTATACCAACAATGATAACATATTTTTCAAGGTCACCTTGATGGAGTCCCACTTTACTATAAAAAAAAAACAATGTTATAAGTAAAACTATTCTAAATGCATACACAAATTTAACGAACAAATATTTTATAAAACTTACTAAAGGAAGAAACTAAACATAGGAATCCGAGAACATAAAAAATAACCATAAATATTTCGGCACAATTTCAGAATAACCATTAAAATCCTATGATAATTTTCTTCCAGTAAATTCCACGACCATTTACCATCTTAAAGCATTTCTCCATCAAGACTTAAGCCTTTTAACCTTCATTTTCGCTACTGGATTTCACATTAACCTTGGCCCAGAAATTATTCTTTACTCGAGTGTTTGGTTTCCTCTTTTATTGCTATCTCAGAAGAGCTTCCATATAACGCCCATCTAGTTAAAATTCCTAATCATTTTAACATCCATTTTGTAAAAAAAAAAACAATTGGAGATAAATTGATAATTTAAATACTTTGCGTTTTTCTTTTATGTATTTGAAGATAAATTTCTCACATTAATTATCCAAATGATGAAGTATTGGAAAAGTTTGACTAATTAAAGATAAACTTTCTTACACAACTTCTTCAATTTAATCTTAAAGATTGCTATAAATATTTTGTTGCATTTCTTAATTTATAGGCAAATGCTCTCTAAATTTTTTATTCTTAGTAAGGTCGATTGAATATGTAGAATTATTTAAAAAATATAAACATCTTAGAGATTTTTTGAAATACTCATCAACAAAACTTAAGGAAAGTGAGAAGTCTTTACTATCGCCGATCGTTTTTTTTTTTAAGGAGAGAGAAGCAATTTTGTTCACACTTGGTTATTTCGTATGTCTTCAATAAAGGTCACTGTAATATCTTTCAGAGTTATTGTCTGAATCCCGATATACATGCTGAAAGGTAGAACTTCCTTAAGTTTTGTCCATTAGTGTATACATACTTGGTTATCTCGTGTGTCTTCAATAAAGGTCACTGTAATATCTTTCAGAGTTATTGTCTGAATCCCGATATACATGCTAAAAGGTACATCTTCCTTAAGTTTTGTCCATTAGTGTATACATACTTGGTTATCTCGTGTGTCTTCAATAAAGGTCACTGTAATATCTTTCAGAGTTATTGTCTGAATCCCGATATACATGCTAAAAGGTACATCTTCCTTAAGTTTTGTCCATGAGTGTATACATACTTGGTTATCTCGTGTGTCTTCAATAAAGGTCACTGTAATATCTTTCAGAGTTATTGTCTGAATCCCGATATACATGCTAAAAGGTACAACTTCCTTAAGTTTTGTCCATTAGTGTATTGTGTATTTTTTCTTTATATTTTGCCATTGTTGTTACTTTGTTACTATTGTTGTACTTGTGTGTGCTAACGCATTTCGGTGTGTATGACCTTAGTACTTTTTGTGTGTAACCCCTCCAAAAAAAGATAATTTTTGTCAAATATACCTATCAGTGAGAGATGACGACTGTATATAAGGGTAACGATCAGACACATTGGTTATTTTAATCCAATACACAAAACGCGATATTCCGGCTAAGGATAATTGCGTCGATTTACATAAAAAGGATATTCAAATTAACATCGAGCATCCACACATGATCTAGAACAGTGATTCTCAACCAATGTGCCGCGGTAATTTTGTGTGCCGCGAAATTCTAAAAATGTGCCGCCGAAATTTAGTCATATGATTATGTTCACGTTTGTATTGGTTTTTCTTTTTTTCTTTTTCATTTTTTTACTTTTTAAAATAACGAAATTAGCAAATTGAATGTTAGAGATGTATATTACTTATATTTTGCATAGAAATATTGATACATAATTTGAATTTTCTTGCATTCAAGTTAGCAAAAGTGTGCCGCGAAATTCTAAAATTGTGCCGCCAAATTTTCAAATCTTTAAAATAATGCCGCAACAAAAAAAAGGTTGAGAATCACTGATCTAGAAGTTAACCTTGTATTATCCGAACGACTGCAAGCGTTCTATAGTGGATTCAGAACATATAAAAATAAACAAAACTCTTGATTCCTTATTTATTGAATCAATATATATACATGTGTCCAACACTACAGATTATCAAGTCACAGATTATTAAAATTAAAGAATAAAAATTAATATTTTACACATAAACTTCTACTATCCTTACTGCAAAGATTCTATATACAGTTACGAGCGTCATTCTTCATCAGTCATCTCTGTCACCGTTTGCTTTTTTTTTTTTGGAATGGCGCCCTCCTATTGGTCGGCTACGATCACGCCACCTTTGCCCCCCCCCCCCCCCCCCCCCCCCATCATGCCCCCCCCCCCCCCACTCGCTTTTTCGTTTTTGTAACCATTGTGTTGGAGCGGGTTGCTCCTTAAATAAATGCATATATTAGTTAATAACCAAATGGAATCCTCTCTTTCTTTTTCCCAGTAAGAGACGCCTACGGAAGCCAACAGTACATAGACAGATAAAGCACATAGGCTATAGTTATTAACTAACATATGCATTTATATAGGGCGCCAATTTATAATTGTAACAAATAGTATTTGAATCAAAACATTCAATCGGGTAAAACACGGGCGTTGCCCGGGTCATTCGGCTAGTAATATATATATTGAGAGGGTTCTTATAGCACTTTTCTTTACAAAATATTGGTGCATGGTCCCAACACATAGAGCGTTAACACTCCCAGTAACAAAAATGTAGCAGTCTTTGAACCTTATACGGTTATTACTTGCTATGACACGGATATAGGGGGTCGGTGGAAGGATGGTCTAAACCGTTATTTTCGACTGTTACGACCCGGGTTCGATTCCCGCATTGGGAACTTTTTCTGATTTGACAACTAATGTTTGGGCTCAAAATTCATACACTTTCGTTAGTAGCCCGTAAAAATATATTCTCTCTCTCTCTGATAAAAAAAATGCTCCAATGGTCACCGATTCTTGTAAAAATCCAACCCCACCAGCGAGTGCAAATAAACAAACGGGGCTCTGGCACATTTGTAAGTGCAAAGTCGAACTGCTTTTCACATGTGTAGACATTTGGTGCACTTACAGTAGAAGCCTACTTCTACCCACCATGATTATCATGGCCTGTACCACGTGTACTAGGGATAAGCAAAAAAATGACATGGATAAAATGGCCTTCGGGAAAACATGTTTACCATTACGGTAAAGCATAGTACTTAATGAGAATTTCATTGATGACCATGTTATGTGTGAATTCTGAATGAGATATCGAGGTGTCGCAGAAAGTGATCACATGGTTCAAATAGCATTGAACCATGCGAAGGCTGTTGATACAATAGGCTTCCTCCGCTGTCGGCAAGGGGAGTCGCCCTAACCCTGACCCGCATCTAGAAATACTCGGTCCCCTCCCTGGTCATCTGGCACCCCTAGTGTGGAGCAATCCCTTAATGTCATTTCTGGTAGATATTTGGTTAACTTAGAGATTTTATTTTATTTCAACACACAAAACGCGATATCCCGGCTAAGAATAATTGCGTCGATTTACATTTTTTTAAAAACAGAAACAGTTATAAACATATTATACAAGAGAAAGCAATCGAAATAAAAAAGAAACAATAATATATTAGGAACCTGAGCCTTTCAGGTTTGAAAGAAAATCATAAATATGTGTGTATATACAAAAATAAGTAAAAGATTTGAAGCGTACGAGGATACTTTTCTTTTAAACTTTAATAAAGATTCGAGCTTTCGGGCGAAAACAGCCCTTCTACAGGAACATTAGAAAAACACTTTCAAATAGTAACGTTTGTAAACAAATAAATGGTATCTCTATTTGGTCTTGTATTGCGTGAGTGAATCTCACACCCACGCGACCCAGACTATGATACATTGATTAAATCTGCTAAGTTGAAACTTTCCGAAGTAAAACAAACTGGCAAAGGGCAACTATGGTACACAATTTATGGAAATATTGCTTTATATGCGTCAGGGATCTCTATGTGTCGGTTAATACTATTGTGTTTCAAAGAGAGCAACGCCTCGACGACTAATCTTTTGAATTTGCTGTTGATATTAGAGTAATATGCATGTGGGTGGGATGTGTTAAAAGAATGCACTGTTTGTCTAATATGTTGTACGATAAGGGACTTGGGTTCATTATTTCTAATGTTTCTGTGATGTTCGTCCATCCTGTCCTTGATTCGTCTGCCTGTTTCTCCTATGTATATGCTATTACAGTTTGAGCATTTCAATGAATATACGGAGTTTGTGAAAAAAGGTAGGGTAACGGGAAAACTATTCCTGGTTATGGGATTTCTGATTATTGTTTCTAATTTGGGGGTGTTGGTGTAAAAGGTACGAATACCATAGTTATTTTTTAGGAATCTAGAAATGTTGACACTATGAGTAGAGAATGGGATGGTGCATATGGATCTATAAACTTGGCTATTAAGGTGCTGTTGGGGATTATAAAAGTGTCTGAGTATGAAATTTTTTGGGTATCCAGAGTTCATCAGGTGATCGATTACGTTTTGGGTTTCTATTTGTTTGAATTCTTGCGAAGAAAAGTGTGTGAAAATGCGTTTCGACGAGGTTTTTACGGTGTTAATCTTATGGCTAAGGGGGCAGTATGATGTGTAGTGTATATAGGAGGGATAGAAAGAGGGCTTATAGTAAACATTGGTCATGTATCTGCAATTCTGTTTTGTAATCAGAATGTCTAAAAAGGCTAGTGAACTATTGCTTTCTTTTTCTACTGTGAAAAGTATGTCTGGGTAAAGTGAATTTAATTTGGCATGAATTTTGTCTAAGGAATCAGTTTTAACTATACAAAATATGTCACTAGCCTTTTTAGACATTCTGATTACAAAACAGAATTGCAGATACATGACCAATGTTTACTATAAGCCCTCTTTCTATCCCTCCTATATACACTACACATCATACTGCCCCCTTAGCCATAAGATTAACACCGTAAAAACCTCGTCGAAACGCATTTTCACACACTGTTCTTCGCAAGAATTCAAACAAATAGAAACCCAAAACGTAATCGATCACCTGATGAACTCTGGATACCCAAAAAATTTCATACTCAGACACTTTTATAATCCCCAACAGCACCTTAATAGCCAAGTTTATAGATCCATATGCACCATCCCATTCTCTACTCATAGTGTCAACATTTCTAGATTCCTAAAAAATAACTATGGTATTCGTACCTTTTACACCAACACCCCCAAATTAGAAACAATAATCAGAAATCCCATAACCAGGAATAGTTTTCCCGTTACCCTACCTTTTTTCACAAACTCCGTATATTCATTGAAATGCTCAAACTGTAATAGCATATACATAGGAGAAACAGGCAGACGAATCAAGGACAGGATGGACGAACATCACAGAAACATTAGAAATAATGAACCCAAGTCCCTTATCGTACAACATATTAGACAAACAGGGCATTCTTTTAACACATCCCAACCACATGCATATTACTCTAATATCAACAGCAAATTCAAAAGATTAGTCGTCGAGGCGTTGCTCTCTTTGAAACACAATAGTATTAACCGACACATAGAGATCCCTGACGCATATTGTAACGTAGAAATAAAGCCTTGAAATATCCTAAGATGTAAAAGTATTTATTGATGACGTCACAGCGACGAGTCGACCATTATTAACAAGTCCGCAAAACTATATACAGCTAGGGAAGCTTAAGCAAGAGCAAGCAAAGAAATATTTTAAATATGATTTCACAAATACAGATTAATATATATTTTTATAATCTGTTGAATATATTTTCATTGAATAATATTAAATTAAATAATAAAATATTTCTTCGCCACATAGCCTCCTCCTATAAAGAGCATCGACCCGATGCTCAGAAGGAGACTTACATCCTCAGTCTCAAGGCTCAAGAACGGGTGATAGGGCTTGAGATCTCTTCGCGGGTCTGTGGTTGTTGTGTTCGTTCAGTGGGGATGTCTTCTTCCTGGAAGTTTGTCGAGTCATCTTCTGGGTCCTCTTCTAGCTGGTCCTCCTGGTCCTCTGGGTTTAAATAAGGTTTCATCCTACAAATGTGAACTAAATCTTTTGTTTTACGACGACCTTGCTGGTTTCCGAATGTTTCAACTTCATAGGTCACATCAGATATTTTTCGGGTTACTTTGTATTGGCCGAAGTAACGTCTCATTAGTTTTTCTTTCTATTTTAATGTCTATGTAATTTTCTTTTAATTCTAATGTAGTCGATAAGGGAGGATTTATAAATTTTGCGGCCTTACCTCCAAAATAGGACGCATCTTCTAGTTTTCCTGACGGGAACGGCGAGGCGACTGGCTGGGTCTTCTATCAGGAGACGAATATTGTCCTTTTCGGCCAGTGTAAGGAGAGGGGCTTCGGTAGCGGCGTCTATTTTCTCTTGGCAGATCGTCGTTGGGCTCTTGGCTGCTCCGAGAATTATAGAATGTTCTAGGCTCTTGCCTATCTCTATGTTTGTAATACCAATTTTGTCTTTCTTCATATTCTCTCCTCCTGTCACGGCAGTAGCGCACGACGTGGCCAGGGCGTCCGCAGTGGAAACAGATTGGCTTACCTTCCGTGGTTCGCCATTCGTTGGTATCGCGTCTTCCTCCTTGTTTTGGGTACCGAGGTTCAGGGTGCGGTCTTATCGTTTGGGCCACATATCTATTATTATAAAACTCTCGGGGTCTTTCCTTCTGTGGGGAACTTCTCCTAGGCTTTGAGATTGGCGCCAGGGTTCTTCCAATCTCCTCCTTTACCATATCTTCGATGGTATAAATTTTTGGTTCCTCTCGAGTAAAGCCTAATGCCCGCTGTACCTCCTCACGAACAATTTGCCTGATCATAGATGACAGATCTGCCCTGTCATCATGATCACTGAGAGACGCCACATTTGGTAGTCGCTCGTATTTGGTTGGGGTCACTCGCTTACAGTGTAGGCTTTCAATGCGGCGACATTCGGTGACGAATTGCTCAGTGTTATGCACATCCCTTGGGAGAAGTGCCTGGTAGAGCTCCTCAGCTATCCCTTTCATCAGATGGGATATTTTATCTTCCTCATTCATTTGTGGATCTACCTCTTTGCAAAGGCGCAGGACGTCTTGGATGTAATATTCGGTGCTTTCTCCTTTTAATTGTGCGCGAGTTTTGAGTATTTTCTCAGCTCGCAGTCTTGAGCTTTCATTTTTTCCAAATACATTTTCTAATTGTGACATGAACTCCGTCCATGTCTGGATGCTTTCCTCGTTGTTTTCATACCATTTGAGAGCAGTGCCAGTTAGATAGAAATAAACGTTAGCGAGACAAAGGGTTTCATCCCATTGGTTGTGCTTCGCCACACGTTCATACCCTTTTAACCAGCTACGGGGATCTTCAACACCCTCACCAGAGAACATTGAGGGGTTTCTAGGTAGATGTTGGACAAAAAATGAACCTACCTGAGTAGTTGCTTCTTTCTTGATGTTCATGGTTTTTTCTTCTTGCTCAACCGAGTCAATTTTCCGTTTTTTTTTTCTGAATGGGTATCGATCCAGCTTCTTCACCAGTTGTAACGTAGAAATAAAGCCTTGAAATATCCTAAGATGTAAAAGTATTTATTGATGACGTCACAGCGACGAGTCGACCATTATTAACAAGTCCGCAAAACTATATACAGCTAGGGAAGCTTAAGCAAGAGCAAGCAAAGAAAATATTTTAAATATGATTTCACAAATACAGATTAATATATATTTTTATAATCTGTTGAATATATTTTCATTGAATAATATTAAATTAAATAATAAAATATTTCTTCGCCACAATATAAAGCAATATTTCCATAAATTGTGTACCATAGTTGCCCTTTGCCAGTTTGTTTTACTTCGGAAAGTTTCAACTTAGCAGATTTAATCAATGTATCATAGTCTGGGTCGCGTGGGTGTGAGATTCACTCACGCAATACAAGACCAAATAGAGATACCATTTATTTGTTTACAAACGTTACTATTTGAAAGTGTTTTTCTAATGTTCCTGTAGAAGGGCTGTTTTCGCCCGAAAGCTCGAATCTTTATTAAAGTTTAAAAGTATCCTCGTACGCTTCAAATCTTTTACTTATACTCGTCAGAGGATTCCAACTTTCTATATTTACAAAAATAGTTAAATCTATGATAATTCTCTCTGCTATTTACAAATTGGTATAGATCTACAACATTATTTATTGTCTGTTGTCTAGCGGTAAAGAAGAGTGAGCTTAGAGATCTTTTATAGATCCTCGGGGTGTATTTGGTAAACTTATAATTCGTTTGTTGGGTGCTGCGCTGCCTGGAGTATAGGAGCTTCATCTATTATTTCTTCCTGTGGTGAATCTGTATAAGACCGTTAGTCTTAATAAAGCTTTTGTGTGTGTGTGATAATTCGTTTGTTGATGTTCAGAATTTTCTTGTCGATGATCGAGATTTATTATTTTAACTTCTATATTATGTGTGAATGCTCGGGAAGTTTATTTAATTATCTTATAGATCACTTGTAGATACTCTAAATTGGCTTGTAGATACCCGGGGTTTACTAAGTTACCTTCTAGATCATTTGTAGATGCTTGGGGTCTATTTAATTATCTAATAGATCACTTGTAGATACTCTAAATTCGCTTGTAGATACCCGGGGTTTACTAAGTTACCTTCTAGATCGTTTTCAGATGCTTGGGGTCTATTTGATTATCTTATAATTCGTTTATAAATATTCAGAATTTTCTTGTAGATTCTCGGTATTTATTAGTTTAACTTCTATATCATGTGTAGATTCCCGGGGTCTATTTGGTAAACTTATAATTCGTTTGTATATGTTCGGTATTCGTTCGTAAATGTTAGGGATTTGCTATGTTAACTTCTATATCATCTGTGGATGCTCTGAGGGGTTATTTAATTATCCTATAGATCATTTGTAGATGCTTTAAATTCGCTTGTAGATACTCAGGATTTACTTGGTTAACTTCTAGATCATTTGTTGATGCTCGGAGTTTTTTTGTAGATGATCGGGATTTACTAGTTTAACTTCTATATGATTTGTGGATGCTTGGGATTCCCTTGATTAACATTTAGATCATTTTATATGTTCAGGGTTTATTTGATCAACTTATAAATCGTTTCTAGACGCTCGGAATTCACTCTAGAATGCTTTAAAAAATGCTCGGGATTTACTTTATTAACTTCTAGATCATTTGTGAATGCTCGGGGTTTATTTAATTAACTCATAATTCGTTTATAGATGTTCGGAATTTGCTTGTAGATGCTCGGGGTTAACTTAATTAACTTCCTAAGCATTTGTGTATGCTAGAGGTTTATTTTATAAGCTTATAAATCGTTTTTGGACGCTCGGAATCCACTATAGAACGCCTGCAGTCGCTCGGAATATACTAGTTTAACTTCTATATCGTTTGTAGATGCTTAGAGTTTATTTTATTATCCTATAGATCCCTTGTAGATGCTCTAAATTTGCTTGTGGATGCTCGGGAATTACTAGTTTAACTTCTATATGGTTTTTAGATGCTCGGGCTTTATTTGATAAACTTATAAATCGTTTTTTGATGCTCTGAATTGACAATAGAACGCTTGCAGTTGCTCCGGATTTACTATGGTAACTTCTAGATCATTTATGAATGCTCGGGGTGTATTTGATTATCTTATAATTCGTTTGTAGATGTTCAGAATTTGCTTGTAGATACTCGGAATTTACTAGTTTAACTTCTATATCATGTGTAGATTCTCGGAGTTTATTTTATTAGCTTATAATTCGTTTGTGAATATTCGGAATTCGCGCGCGCCCTTGTAGACACTCAGGGTTCACTGTTTCAACTTATTCTCCATTGTAGATTCTCGGGGTTTGTTTGTTTAACCAGAAGATCATTTGTAGATGTTAGTAGTTGACTTTGTTAACTCCTAGATCCATTTTAAATTCTTTTTCAGTGTAAACGACCCACGCTTTATTAGAATCTTTAAAGAACAGATATTTAAAAAATGAAAGAATTTTTACATCGAGTCTCTTGTGCCATTAGTAAATGAATTTATCCATATTGTAGCATAGTATTTTTTTTTAACAGTGTATCATTTCTGATGTTTATATTTTGCTAATCTGTAAACTTCTCACATTGCTTATCTTTTTTTTTCATTATTCATAGTTTGTTCTTGCCTTAAATAAATTGCTGTATTCTGAAGTTTGTCTTTGGGCTAGAAACGCATACACTATGGTTAGTAGCCCGTAAAACCATATTCTTTCTCTGAAGTTTTTCTTTCCCAATTTTCCTTTATCAATTCGAAAAATAAGATCTTCTGTAATATATAAATAATAATAAAAACACATCTTTTGTTGGCTTGCCCTCTGACTAACCAAATTGTACTTGCTTACTTTGACATAATGCCATCTTTCTGTTTTTACTCAATCTTATGAACACTTTGGCAAGTTTAGAGCAATTTGTACACAGATTTATAAATCACTACTAATTCATTGTGTAAATAATTAAAGATATATATATGTAAATAATTATATTATAGCACAATAGTCTGATAGACTCAGTGCTTCTGTAATAATAAAATAAAATAATAAAAACGGCTTTTCCGAGGATAGGTTTCTTGCTTTATTCTCTCAATCTTTTGAGCAATATAATAAACCCTTCTAGTGAATAAGTCATATATATTTTTATCAATAAAACAGTAACTGGCCATCCTTACAGCCCTCTATATGGCAGACATCAATCCAGAAGAGGACATCCATACGGACAAGGCACCTCAGTTGGCTGGTATTGTAATCAGGGTGCACGGACCGATCTGATCTGTTACATGGACAAGACACCACACCTCAGTTGGCCGGTATTGTGATCAGGGTGCATGGACCGATCTGATCTGTTACATGGACAAGACACCACCACCTCAGTTGGCCGGTATTGTGATCAGGGTGAATGGACCGATCCGATCTGCTCCATGGACAAGACACCACCACCATCCCTTGTATCTATTGAGATCAGGGTGCATGTGCCGATCTGATCTGCTCCATGGACAAGACACCACCACCTCAGTTGGCCGGTATTGTGATCAGGGTGCATGGACCGATCTGATCTGTTACATGGACAAGACACCACCACCTCAGTTGGCCGGTATTGTGATCAGGGTGCATGGACCGATCTGATCTGTTACATGGACAAGACACCACCACCTCATTTGGCCGGTATTGTGATCAGGGTGAATGGACCGATCTGATCTGTTACATGGACAAGACACCACCACCTCAGTTGGCCGGTATTGTGATCAGGGTGCATGGACCGATCTGATCTGTTACATGGACAAGACACCACCACCTCAGTTGGCCGGTATTGTGATCAGGGTGAATGGACCGATCCGATCTGCTCCATGGACAAGACACCACCACCATCCCTTGTATCTATTGAGATCAGGGTGCATGTGCCGATCTGATCTGCTCCATGGACAAGACACCACCACCTCAGTTGGCCGGTATTGTGATCAGGGTGCATGGACCGATCTGATCTGTTACATGGACAAGACACCACCACCTCAGTTGGCCGGTATTGTGATCAGGGTGCATGGACCGATCTGATCTGTTACATGGACAAGACACCACCACCTCAGTTGGCCGGTATTGTGATCAGGGTGAATGGACCGATCCGATCTGCTTCATGGACAAGACACCACCACCATCCCTTGTATCTATTGAGATCAGGGTGCATGTGCCGATCTGATCTGCTCCATGGACAAGACACCACCACCTCAGTTGGCCGGTATTGTGATCAGGGTGCATGGACCGATCTGATCTGTTACATGGACAAGACACCACCACCTCAGTTGGCCGGTATTGTGATCAGGGTGCATGGACCGATCTGATCTGTTACATGGACAAGACACCACCACCTCATTTGGCCGGTATTGTGATCAGGGTGAATGGACCTATCTGATCTGTTACATGGACAAGACACCACCACCTCAGTTGGCCGGTATTGTGATCAGGGTGCATGGACCGATCTGATCTGTTACATGGACAAGACACCACCACCTCAGTTGGCCGGTATTGTGATCAGGGTGAATGGACCGATCCGATCTGCTCCATGGACAAGACACCACCACCATCCCTTGTATCTATTGAGATCAGGGTGCATGTGCCGATCTGATCTGCTCCATGGACAAGACACCACCACCTCAGTTGGCCGGTATTGTGATCAGGGTGCATGGACCGATCTGATCTGTTACATGGACAAGACACCACCACCTCAGTTGGCCGGTATTGTGATCAGGGTGAATGGACCGATCTGATCTGCTCCATGGACAAGACACCACCACCATCCCTTGTATCTATTGTGATCAGGGTGAATGGACCGATCTGATCTGCTCCATGGACAAGACACTACCACCATCCCTTGTATTTATTGTGATCAGGGTGAATGGACCGATCTGATCTGCTCCATGGACAAGACACCACCACCATCCCTTGTATCTATTGTGATCAGGGTGAATGGACCGATCTGATCTGCTCCATGGACAAGACACCACCACCATCCTTTGTATATATTGTTATCAGGGTGCATGGACCGATCTGATCTGCTCCATGGACAATACACCACCATCATCCCTTGTATCTATTGAGATCAGGGTGCATGTGCCGATCTGATCTGCTCCATGGACAAGACACCACCACCATCCTTTGTATATATTGTTATCAGGGTGCATGGACCGATCTGATCTGCTCCATGGACAAGACACCACCATTAACATCATTAAAACAAGAAGTTGAGCTTTATATTTTAAGAGTGAAAACTAAGAAATGCTTATTTTTAGTTTCTGATTAAGACTCCAAAAAAGAAAGTCTTCAAGTAAACGATGAGGTGAAAGGACTTCAGATTAGGTTCGGAAGTTCCTCTTTAGTCACGCTCAATGCTTACTTCAGAAAAACACCATTAACGACACCCCGTGAAGTGGAAGCACATGTGTGAAGTATCTCCGCTTCAATGCTAATCACCTGAATGTGTCATTTCCCTTTTGTAATGTGTTAATGTGTATCTCACACAATTCCTTTTTTGAACTATTAGTCTTTCATAAGATTATCCTGGATCCGGGTCAAAATCCCTAATAAACGAAATAATAACAACTCAAAATCCCGTCAGCTGAAATCTTAGAGAGAAAATAAAGAATTTTATTCCCCCCAGGATGCAGAATATAATATTTTATAAACATTATCCCTCCCAAATCCAGTCCTTGTCGGGATTTTTGGTTTTGAGATTTCGGATATCAGGATTTTTGGGTTGTCGGGATTTTGGGTTATCGGTATTTGGTCTGTCGGGATTTTGGACTGTTGGGATTTTGAATGTCGGGATTTTGGATTTCGGGATTTTGGGTTGTCGGGATTTTGGATGTCGGGATTTTGGTCTGTCGGAATTTTGAGTTATCGGGATTTTAGACTGTTGGTAATTTGGATTGTCAGGATTTTAGATCTCGGGATTTTGGTCTTTATGAATTTTAGATGTCGGAATTTTGGGTAGCAGGATTCTGGTCTGCCGGGATTTTGGATGTCGGGATTTGGGATGACGGAATTTCGGATATCGGGATTTTGGTTAATCGGGAATTTGTATGTCGGGATGTTGGTCTGTCGGGATTTCGGATGTCGGAATTATGTCCGAAACTCGAATCTCATATATTTTAGAGATTTAAAAATAAAGAGAATAAAATAAAAGTGTCTGAATTTTGGATATCGGGATTTTGGTCTGTCGGGATTTTGAATGTCGAGATATTGGTCTGTCGGGATTTTGGATGTCGGAATTATGTCCGGTATTCGAATCTCTACTATATAATAGGTTTAAAAATAAAGAGAATAAAATAAAAGTTCCGCCTCATTAAGAGAATCTCATATACAAATAATAACAATTTTTTTATAAAGTAATGTATTGTGAGATGTATTGCCATTGTGAAAGGATGGGCGGTTTGATAACATCATTGTTGTGTTTCGAACAATAGAATGCGAAAAGAGAGCTTATATAAAAAAAATGTCTTAACACGTATAATTATATAAAGGCAAAAGTCGCTTCTCCAGTCAAATTAAACGTCCAAACTATAAGCCATCTGGCAAATCGTTAAACATTATTCTAAGGCTGCAAGGGCGTTCTCACGCGATATTTCAAAATGTTCTAATATAATTTAAAAGCCATTTATATCATTATAGATATGATATAATATTGAATAAAAAACAATCATTTATATTATTATATAAAGCATATAACGATGCATACATAAGTGATTGTACTACATAAGGAGTTAATGGTCAAATGTGGTCAAATTTCCCCAGGAAGTACTTAGAGCAGTTAGAGAATTCCCTTCAGAGCAGGTAAAACCAATGAATCAATTGTGTGGACAAGACCTTGGTTGACAACCTTGAACCCAACGTCTCCGCCATGTTAAACTTAGAAATGCCCGGATGTTGATGGTTGAAGCATCTTGACGTCATCTTCTGCAGCACTTGTTACGTCATGACGGACCTTTTGGCCTCTTTTTTTTTTAATCGAATATCCTTATTCCAGGTGGAAATACTTGACCGAAAAAGCTGTGAGTTCTTTTTTTAGTGATGAACTTTGCCAAATATAACAAGAATCAGGATGTGGCTTCTTATTGTGTAAATTTATTTTTGTTTTTACTTAGCATAATATACTCTTCCTTGTGTGTTTGTAATTGAAAGTTAACAAATGGAAAGTAAATTGTAGAGCTAATAGTTCGTCTGAAAGAGTTTTTTTCTGTCATTATGTTGTGATAAGATATCATTTGTCTTTAGGATAAGAAAAATAGATACTCTCGACATTAACAAATACGTGACCCTTTGAATGTAGTTTAGAAAATCGTATTTATAAGTTTTATAATGATTAAAGAAAGCGTTAGAATAAATTAATATCTAATTGAATGTATATTGTCAGTATACCAAGAGCTATTTTTTACCGAAATATAAATTTAGTGTTGTATCTATAATATATGAGAGAAAAATGATATATGTGAGAAGGAGTATTGATAGTTAAAATGAAAGTATATAAAGTTGATATTTTAAGGTATTTTGAAGTACCAAAGTTTGATGTTTGGATGGAATACTGGAATCTCTTTCCAAAGTTTGATGTTGGGGTTGAAACTCTGGAATCTATTGTCAAAGTTTGATGTTGGGGTTGAAACTCTGGAATCTATTGTCAAAGTTTGATGTTGGGGTCGGAACTCTGGAATCTATTGTCAAAGTTTGATGTTGGAACTCTGGAATCTCTTGTCAAAGTTTGATGTTGGGATTAGAACTCTGGAATCTATTGTCAAAGTTTGATGTTGGGGTTGGAACTCTGGAATCTATTGTCAAAGTTTGATGTTGGGGTTGGAACTCTGGAATCTATTGTCAAAGTTTGATGTTGGGGTTGGAACTCTGGAATTTCTTGTCAAAGTTTGATGTTGGGGTTGGAACTCTGTAATCTCTTGTCGATGTTTGATGTTGGGTTTGGAACTCTGGAATCTCTTTCTCCAAATAAAAGATACTTCGGCCAGTGAATCTTTTTATTGTCTCGACGTTTCGACAAAAATCTTTTGTCCTCGTCAGGAGCGAACAAAAATTAAAACATTAGGCAAAGCGTTAGAAATTATTCTAAGGCTGTAAAATTTTAACGATAGAGGGCAATAAAATTTAATTTACTAATATATAATGGTTATGAAAACATGTTTTGCGCGGAAGAGCTTTGCTCGATGCAACACCTTGAAATTTATATGTATGTACCTCTACAGACCTATAAGCTTATGTCCATAGTTCACTAAACACCATTTAGCTGCCTTCCATAGAAAATGCAGGGTATATAACAAAACCAGTCCAATACAATAGTAGAGCGGTCTAGAGATTAATTTGGCGAAACCGCTGAGAGGGTTCACTACTGATGAGCCAAGCCCTCTCATTCATTAAATCATATCATTGCAGTAAGGTCTGTAGAGATTTAAAAAAGAAACGCATTGCCAGTAAATTTATTTGTGTAAAATATTAACGATAGAGGGCAATTAAATTTTTATTTACTAATTTATAATGGTTATGAAAACATGTTTTGCGCGGAAGAGCTTTGCTCGATGCAACACCTTGAAATTTATATGTATGTACCTCTACAGACCTATAAGCTTATGTCCATAGTTCACTAAGCACCATTTAGCTGCCTTCCATAGAAAATGCAGGGTATATAACAAAACCAGTCCAATACAATAGTAGAGCGGTCTAGAGATTAATTTGGCGAAACCGCTGAGAGGGTTCACTACTGATGAGCCAAGCCCTCTCATTCATTAAATCATATCATTGCAGTAAGGTCTGTAGAGATTTAAAAAAGAAACGCATTGCCAGTAAATTTATTTGTGTAAAATTTTAAATATTTATAATGAGAAATTATAAAACAAAAATAAATATAACAAATCAAATAATATTTACAAAGATTTTACAATAGTATAAATAAATCTATTTCTATTATGTACAATTTATACCTACCATTTTAACTAATCTTTATATTTAAAAAACGAATTGTACTGTTGCGGAATATCTTCAAATATATTTATAGATCTTTTCCCCATTTCCCGTGATACCCATCCCTCTAAAAATAATCTTTCTTTTTTAAATTTTATATTCCTATGAAATATCTCAATATCATTCCAATCTGGCCTATGTCCTGAATATAATGCATGTTCCCCAATTTTGCTTAACGCCCTTCTCCCCATTAAACCCTGTTGGTGTTCTTTAATCCTGATATCTAAATTACGGCCGGTTTCTCCTACATAAATTTTGTCACATTCTGTGCATTTAATCCCATAAATCACATTATCTGGCTTTGTTATGTTAATTCTATCTTTCATTATGTTATTTCTAGTTAAAAATTCCCTTTTTGTCCCGTGCTATACCAAATATTATATTTAAATTTTCTTAAGATTCTAGATATTTCGTTGTCGAAATCTCTTATATATGGAATTATTATATTATTGTAATCGTCTTTATTCCTATTTAAATTTGGCCTATCTATTTCATATCTTCTTATCCATTTGTTTGTAAAACCAATTGGATAATCAGATTGTTCTAGTTCTGCTCTAATTTTCATTATCTCTTTTTATAAATGTCTCGGTCTGTGCATACCTGTTTGGCTCTTTGTACAAGAGATTTTATCACCTGTCTTTTATGCATTATTAAGAAAATTTAAATATAATATTTGGTATAGCACGGGGACAAAAAGGGAATTTTTAACTAGAAATAACATAATGAAAGATAGAATTAACATAACAAAGCCAGATAATGTGATTTATGGGATTAAATGCACAGAATGTGACAAAATTTATGTAGGAGAAACCGGCCGTAATTTAGATATCAGGATTAAAGAACACCAACAGGGTTTAATGGGGAGAAGGGCGTTAAGCAAAATTGGGGAACATGCATTATATTCAGGACATAGGCCAGATTGGAATGATATTGAGATATTTCATAAAGGAATATAAAATTTAAAAAAGAAAGATTATTTTTAGAGGGATGGGTATCACGGGAAATGGGGAAAAGATCTATAAATATATTTGAAGATATTCCGCAACAGTACAATTCGTTTTTTAAATATAAAGATAAGTTAAAATGGTAGGTATAAATTGTACATAATAGAAATAGATTTATTTATACTATTGTAAAATCTTTGTAAATATTATTTGATTTGTTATATTTATTTTTGTTTTATAATTTCTCATTATAAATATTTAAATAATTTATTTAAAAGATCATAGTATTTTGTGAGTTAAATATTTGTTTTTGACTCGTGCTTTAGATGTTGTACAAAATTTCGAATATCGCGTGAGAACGCCCTTGCAGCCTTAGAATAATTTCTAACGCTTTGCCTAATGTTTTAATTTTTGTTCGCTCCTGACGAGGACAAAAGATTTTTGTCGAAACGTCGAGACAATAAAAAGATTCACTGGCCCGAAGTATCTTTTATTTGGAGAAATATGAATGCCGGCCAGGCAGCCTCAATATTCTGGAATCTCTTGTCAAAGTTTGATGTTGGGGTTGGAACACTGGGTCTCTTGTCAAAGTTTGATGTTGGGTTGGAACTCTGGAATCTCTTGTCGATGTTTAATGTTGGGTTTGGAACTCTGGAATCTCTTGTCAAAGTTTGATGTTGGGGTTGGAACTCTGGAATCTTTGGTCAAAGTTTGATGTTGGGGTTGGAACTCTGGAGTCTTGTCAAAATTTGATGTTGGGGTTGGAACTCTAGAATCTTTTGTCAAAGTTTGATGTTGGGATTGGAACTCTGGAATCTCTTGTCAAAGTTTGATGTTGGGTTTGGAACTCTGGAATCTTTTGTCAAAGTTTGATGTTGGGGTTGGAACTCTGGAGTCTTGTCAAAGTTTGATATTGGGGTTGAAACTCTGGAATCTTTTGTCAAAGTTTGATGTTGGGGTTGGAACTCTGGAGTCTCTTGTCAAAGTTTGATGTTGTGGTTGGAACTCTGGAATCTCTTGTCGAAGTTTGATGTTGGGGTTGGAACTCTGGAATCTTTTGTCGAAGTTTGATGTTGGGGTTGGAACTCTGGAATCTCTTGTCAAAGTTTGATGTTGGGGTTGGAACTCTGGAATATCTTGTCAAAGTTTGATGTTGGAACTCTGGAATCTCTTGCCAAAGTTTGATGTTGGGGTTGGAACTCTGGAATCTCTTGTCAAAGTTTGATGTTGGGGTTGGAACTCGAGGAACCTGGATAAAGCTTGATGTTGAAAACTTAATATATATTTAAATAATTATAAATATCTTTATTCATATTATTTATCTATTTTCTTGAAAATATTCACACTTCATAAAAAATGTTTAGATTACTTTTTATATTGGTCCATAACAAAATGAATAATCGAAAATTACTTACACAAAAAGGCAAATATAGATATGTTAAAACACATTGGTATATGTACAGAGAATGTGACTCTATAGATTATAACCTTATCGTAATATTATTTTTAAATAAAACCAAATGATTCTGAGAGCAATCTAGCAATGGGGTAACAGCGCCATCTACCAACAATCTTCAAAATCATTATTGATATATCGTTTGCTTTAATCTCTTTCATTTGTTTATAAACAGTATATAGACCTCCAAATCTTTTTTATATATAAAAATACATAATTTAAAATTTATAAATACCTACAGATATATCTCTTGACAAAATATTAATAAGTATTAATATTAGTATTATAAATATTAAAATAGAATACTATTGTTTTGAGTATAAAAAAGATACGTTTCTTTTTATATAATTTACCTTTTATATAATAATATATACAGTAGAATCTCCCTGTAAAGGACAACACCTAGTTGCAGAGCCAAGGTGTCCTTTGTAGAGAAGTGTCCTCTTACTAGAGAGTTGCTAAATTGTAAAAATGGTAATTTTGCAAATGAAAACTGTCCTTTGTATAGAGGTGTCCTCTTACCAGAGAGTTGATAAATTGTAAAAATTGTAATTTTGCAAATGAAACCTGTCCTTTGTATAGAGGTGTCCTCTTACCAGAGAGTTGATAAATTGTAAAAATTGT
>CP092879.1:64415476-64551050 GCA_030710605.1 Cordylochernes scorpioides
GGTATGCTAATTCGAATACGCTCGGAGAATTTATTTCTCTATTGTAAACACAAAAGCGTTTGATTTTGTCACTTTTGGTGACAAGCGTTATGGGACTGACATAGGGAGATACAGAGGTTGTAATTATCCTGTGTGTTCAAGCATTTGTTCGATTTGTGTTTGTATTTCGAAAATTCGGATATTGTATCTGTTGATATTAAATCGACTGGTTTTTGGCGGACTTAGTAAAAATGTTATTCAATGATATCAGGTTAGAATTGAATGAAATTGCGACTATCTACGTGGACAATGTGTGAGTTAAATGTGTCACAGGCGTGTTGAAGGCGTCTTTGGCCTGAGAAGTGAAAGAGTTTTGTGGCGTAGCTCTGTGACACGAAGCGAAAAAATTGTAAGTGAAAAGGTGTCACGTGAAGTCTTTGTTTTGTACAAAATCTAACCTGTTTTACTAAGAATAACAAATTTACTAAAGTCATGGGTGCTGGTTGTACGAACATATCGAGAATTTTTATATTATTAGTGGATATGACACGTTTAATGTGAAAAAAATAATTTTTGTGTGTGTGTTTAGTAGGGCGACGTAATAAAGCTTGTGTGGCTCGAAATTGGAGTTGGATGTTAAGTCGCGCACTAAAAATTTGTTGCCAATTGGAAAAGTAGTGATGTGAGAGGGTGTTGTTTATTTTGTTAAGAGCGGTTTGTCGATATTTAAATATGCATGTAAAAGGAAGGAGTGTAGTTATGTGGGAATTTAAAGATTGGAATAGTTTTGGAAGGCTGTTACTTAGGTTACTTCTGTCTAAAGCTATGAAAGAAAGGACATAGGGGCGTTGAAAATGGGATTAGGAACATTATAATGAGTTAAATAAGAGTGTTGGTGTTCACCACGTGTGAGCAACCCGTTCCAGGAGGGGAAAATTTAGTAAATGGGACAGTTGTATTAACCTGTCCATGGGACACGTGTTGCTTGCACGAAGTGAATTGGTACAAGGTAGTTGGTAGAGGTACATTATATTGATACAGGAGTAGCTGAGTACAGTTTATAATTAGTAGAAATCGTTTTATGGAATTAAGGAATAAAATGCCAAAAGGCAAGGGTGTATCGATGATATGGAATTTTAGATTCCGCGTTATGTTACTTATTTTTAAGATCAAAAAGATAGAATCTATGGTGACAATATTGTTAGCTATGGCGTTAATAGTTGAGTTAAATGGATGGACAGGTATTTTCTTTTACAAACTGGTTTCTACTATTTTAAAAGTATTCTGCCTAATTATAGCGATAGATGCTCCTGTATCAATTAGTAGAGTAGGTTTACATTATTGGACAGTGTGTTCAGCTCGAACGAGCAATAGTTCAACAAAAATATAGAAGGAGGAACCTACTGTGGGGCTGTCTTGTATGTCGGGACAGTCCTGGTCTTGTGCCGTGGTTGGAGGTTCCTTGGGACAGTTAAGAATTCATTGTATGCGCTGGGCTCGTGGTTTAGAGATGGTCGGGGGAGCAGGTAACATACGCTCGCGTGTTGGTAACTCGGAGGGGTGCTTACAGGAGGTTTGCTGGCTTTCTCAGTCTTGTAGAGTATTGTAGTTGGGCCCGATCTGCTTGGGCGTCGTAGTTGGTGAAGAAGCTCTGCGCCTCGTACGAACCATCGTAGCGCGGTAGTTCCACATTTCGCGATAGTCCGGTCACGCAGAAAGCTGATGTAGCGTCGTCGTCAACCTCCCTAGGACATCTGACACCGGCGCGGGGCGTGACGTCTTCCTGGGGGGGCGATTTCCTGCGTCCTACCGAGGGTGGTTTCTTTCTTCGGAAAAGTGGGGTTGTCGCCACTTTCGTAGTCGGGATCGGTCTTCATGGGCTCCTTTGAATCCTCCTCTCTTCCCTGTTCCATCTTTCTGTACAGACAGTGGTCTACTTGCTTACTTGTACCTTGGCGTTCACTATCCTGTCGACTCTTCGGACGGGGGAGTCTGTGATATCTTGGACCTCTGGGACCAGTGTTACCTGATGCTAGACGAACCTCGATGTCAACTCTACCGTGCAGTCGTGGTGGAAGGCGACACAGCTGGGCCAAAGGTGAAATAAACAAACAGAGATTCCACTAAGAAGCGTCTGACGTCAAGAAGGAATGGGATGAGGAGAGAGGGAGATCTTTAGAGCAAGTGTTACCTTGTTGAGAGCCAAGCGTAGACTGACAATTCTTGCTTCTCAATTTAACACCACGACCTTGCTTCTTTCTAATTGGCTGACCTATTTAGGTGATTCTTTCCTAATTGGTAGGAATATGTCACATGGCCGTTGGCTATTGGTTGACCTACTTAGGTATGGTCTTCTCTAATTGGCCTTGCGGCTTTCGATGGAAGATACGTCCGGCCTTGTTCCGGAAATATTGGGCGTCTCTCTACTTTATAACTTTTGCGGTCACCAGATACGTCCGGTCCTGTCAGGAAATATTGGCTTAAACTTAGCTCGCAGGGTTTCCGGGGTCAGAAGGTTAACTGTGACTTTATTAATAGTCGGGCTCTCTTCTAGGCCTACTTCTTAGGTTTGACTTCTACTCTCACCTAAGCTGATTAGTTTTAACCTTAATCTTCTCCTGTTAGTCTCCATTCCTTCTATCTGTACAGTTGTTATACTTTATTAGATTCTTACGCGTTACAGATTGATGTTAGTTGAGGATTTCTATGTGCAGTACATAAGAAGTTATATACAGTCATGGGGTGGAACAGGGTAGGAGATATCTAGACTATTTACAACAATTCCATGGTCTTAAATCATCACATGTATCTTTGTGACATCCTTCTTTCTTATCTCCACTCAATCATATTGGGTATCAAGCTTGTAGAGCTTGTTGATAGTGTCTGCTGGGGATGGGTAGAGCTCATCAATGGATGAGTCAATACAGTCAATAATGTGTTTTGGGGTTGCAGGTTGTGAATTGCACTTAGTTCAGTGGGAAAACATTGCAACCATGTGGCATCTTGATTAGACAAAGAACACAAACAGCATCTGGGTATGTCGTTACAATATATTAAAATATTGTCAAGAAGCTCCATCCAGATGGACACCTGTCAATCATCCCTGGACCACAGGTGTAAGGGGTTCTCGGAAGCTGATCTGCAAACAAGGAAAACGGAACCCCTTGGTGGCTGGCGCCGCTCATTATTATTATCTTTACCTGGGGATAAGTTATTTTTATCATCTGTCTCTCTCTCCCTATAAATACCTCTTGTAAATAATTTTTATTGAAGAACTAAAAGGTAAATACCCACCTTTATAATAAATTAATTATCCCCAATTTTGCCCTTGCTTTATTTATCTCCGCGACAATATGATAAGGCACAATTTGGATGTGTAATGGTAAAATTTATCATTCAGTACTTTTGTCTGATGATGGTAACAATGCTGTTACTGAAATGTCACACACTATTTATTTATTTGGTCTTATTACCTTGTGTTTATAATATGTTGATATTGTCCCTACAAACTTACTGTGATGATATTATCTGTTGAGATGATAAGGCACAATTTGGATTATCAACATATATAGTCATGACCGTCTTTCCTCAATTCCTCATGTCACGGATGCGTGCGCATCATCATTATGATCATTATCTTCTATAGAAGCTTCTATCTTTATAATTATGTATATTTACAAAAAGTCAATTCGCTCGCGCCTCTAGCGGTGAAAATGAGGGGTAATACCAGCAGACCTAATGTACATGTAAAGTTTGGAGCGGGACGTTTCACAAGAGTGACATCCACGGCTCCAATTTATAATTGTAACAAATAGTATTTGAATAAAAACATTCAATCGGTAAAACACGGCGTTGCCGGGTCATTCGGCTAGTAGATTATAAACACAAGGTAATAAGACCAAATCCAAATAAATAAATAGTGTGTGATGTTGTCTAAAGATAAACACAAGGTAATAAGACCAAATCCAAATAGGGTATCAAGCTTGTAGAGCTTGTTGATAGTGTCTGCTGGGGATGGGTAGAGCTCATCAATGGATGAGTCAATACAGTCAATAATGTGTTTTGGGGTTGCAGGTTGTGAATTGCACTTAGTTCAGTGGGAAAACATTGCAACCATGTGGCATCTTGATTATTTGGATTTGGTCTTATTACCTTGTGTTTATAATCTACAATCCAAATTGTGCCTCATCAATTGTCTAAAGATGTTAACAACGCTGTTACCGAAGCGTCACACACTATTTATTTATTTGGATTTGGTCTTATTACCTTGTGTTTATAATCTATAATCCAAATTGTGCCTTATTATTTACATGATACAGTAAATTATTTCAACCAACCTATAATTCAACCTTTTTTAAAAATTACAATCAAGATGATAAGGCACAATTTGGATTATAAACACAAGGTAATAAGACCAAATCCAAATAAATAAATAAATAGTGTGTGACATTGTCTGAAGATGGTAACAATGCTGTTACCGAAATGTCACACACTATTTATTTATTTGGTCTTATTACCTTGTGTTTATATCAGTTGAGATATAATATTGATAATGGGACCAAAATTATAGGTAAAAAAATTTGATAATAAATATCATAATATTTTTGATAATAAACGTCTAAGGATGAATATCTTTAATTAAACGTTTTTCGAGCTTTCAGGATAAATCCCTTCTACAGGAAAATAGATACAAAATGAAACTTAACTATGGCAAGTTATATATACATTATAAATTGATATATCAGCTATGTTTTTTTTTTACCAATTTTAGAATTGATAGGTTAAAAACACAGCTGATTTGTAAATTTATAATGTACATATAACTTGTCATAGTTAAGTTTCATTTTTTATCAATTTTCCTGTAGAAGGGCGTTATCCAACTCCGTCTTTGCCGGTCCCAAGCCCGGATGAAAAAGGAGGAGGAGCAGTAACAAGCTCGCTAAAAAACCTGGGCTCAGCTGGTCCGGCTGATAGTACCCTGTAAGGGCTCCTAATCCAGGGATACAGGATGTCTGCACTCCATGTTAGGAGCGGCTGCACATGGCGTCTGTTCCTGATGTCAGAGGCGGCCATTTCTTTTGGAGCTAAGTCAGCCTGCCACTGAGTAGTGCTCCCAGTCTTAATGACAAAGGGAGACGCATTCTACTTCACCCAGTCATAATGGTTTGTCAAACAGACACCATCAAGGGTCACAACTTGATATCCTAATATGATTGAGTGGAGATAAGGAAGAAGAAGGGCGTTATCCCGAAAGCTCAAAAAATGTTTAATTAAAGATACCCATCCTCGACGTTTATTATCTAAAATTGCTAGGAAAGGATTATATTGTAAAAAAAATAATAATAAACATATTGGTAAAAAAAAAAAAAATTAGAAATTTCAATGATAGATGGTAATTGAAAACAGTAAAACACCTCTATAGCAAACCGCAATGGGACTGAGCCTGTGGTTTATTTTAGTTATGATAAGGCACAATTTGGAATATAGATTATAAACACAAAGTAACAAGACCAAATCCAAATAAATAAGTAGTGTATGACGTTTCAGTAACAGCGTTGCTTGTCAGAAGATGGTAACAACGCTGTTACAGAAACATCACACACTTTTATTTGGATTTGGTCTTATTACCTTGGTTTTTTTTTTTGCTTATCCCTAGTACACGTGGTACAGGCCATGATAATCATGGTGGGTAGAAGTAAGCGACTACTTTTATTGTAAGTGCACCACATGTCTACGCATGTGAAAAGCAGTTCGAATTTGCACTTACAAATGTGCCTGAGCCCCGTACCTTGTGTTTACTTTAGTTATGGTTCATTATAGCCATAGTTCCCTGTATTATAAAATGGGGATTATTTCAGATTTGTTATAAGGGAAGGTTTGCTATATACCAGGTTTGTTTTAGTGGGGGTTTTACTGTATATACAGGAGAACCTCCTTGTAAAGGACAACGCCTTGTATGCAGAGCCAAAGTGTGTTTTAGGGAGAGAGGTGTCCTCTTACAGGAGAGTTGCTCAATTGTAAAAATGGTAATTTTGCAAATAAAAAGTGTCCTTTTTAGAGAGTTGTCCTCTTATTGGAGAGTTGCTAAATAGTAAAAATGGTAATTTTGTAAATGAAAACTGTCCTTTATAGAGAGGTGTCCACTTACAGGAGAGTTGCTAAATTGTAAAAATGGTAATTTTGCAAATGAAAACTGTCTTTTGTAGAGAGGTGTCCACTTACAGGAGAGTTGCTAAATTGTAAAAATGGTAATTTTGCAAATAAAAAGTGTCCTTTTTAGAGAGTTGTCCTCTTATTGGAGAGTTGCTAAATAGTAAAAATGGTAATTTTGCAAATGAAAACTGTCCTTTATAGAGAGGTGTCCACTTACAGGAGAGTTGCTAAATTGTAAAAATGGTAATTTTGCAAATGAAAACTGTCCTTTATAGAGAGGTGTCCACTTACAGGAGAGTTGCTAAATTGTAAAAATGGTAATTTTGCAAATGAAAACTGTCCTTTATAGAGAGGTGTCCACTTACAGGAGAGTTGCTAAATTGTAAAAATGGTAATTTTGCAAATGAAAACTGTCCTTTATAGAGAGGTGTCCACTTACAGGAGAGTTGCTAAATTGTAAAAATGGTAATTTTGCAAATGAAAACTGTCTTTTGTAGAGAGGTGTCCACTTACAGGAGAGTTGCTAAATTGTAAAAATGGTAATTTTGCAAATGAAAACTGTCTTTTGTAGAGAGGTGTCCACTTACAGGAGAGTTGCTAAATTGTAAAAATGGTAATTTTGCAAATGAAAACTGTCTTTTTGTAGAGAGGTGTCCACTTACAGGAGAGTTGCTAAATTGTAAAAATGGTAATTTTGCAAATGAAAACTGTCTTTTGTAGAGAGGTGTCCACTTACAGGAGAGTTGCTAAATTGTAAAAATGGTAATTTTGCAAATGAAAACTGTCTTTGTAGAGAGGTGTCCACTTACAGGAGAGTTGCTAAATTGTAAAAATGGTAATTTTGCAAATGAAAACTGTCCTTTATAGAGAGGTGTCCACTTACAGGAGAGTTGCTAAATTGTAAAAATGGTAATTTTGCAAATGAAAACTGTCCTTTATAGAGAGGTGTCCACTTACAGGAGAGTTGCTAAATTGTAAAAATGGTAATTTTGCAAATGAAAACTGTCTTTTGTAGAGAGGGTGTCCACTTACAGGAGAGTTGCTAAATAGTAAAAATGGTAATTTTGTAAATGAAAACTGTCCTTTATAGAGAGGTGTCCACTTACAGGAGAGTTGCTAAATTGTAAAAATGGTAATTTTGCAAATGAAAACTGTCTTTTGTAGAGAGGTGTCTGCTAAAGGGAGGTTCTACTCTATATTAAGTTTAGAAAACACAACTTAAATTTTTGCCTAATAATTCCAAAAGTCACCATAGTTTGGTCATTTGAGTTTAACCATAGGTTATAAGTAGTGTAATCAAAATAAAACAGACTAAATAAAACAGAAAACAATTATTTTTATTATAGTTGGATATCTTTTGTTTATAGAAGAGAAAAAAATTAGAATTAAAAAATAAAGACATTTCTCCCATTAAAATATATTTAAATGACAATCTACTAAAATTGAGACCATTTTTTTGTGAAACTAAAAGATTCAGATGGCGGGCCTAAATGATGAGGAAAAATTTACATTAAAGATTAAAAACATAAGATAACAAAACCAAATCCAAATAAATAAATTGTACAGGATGCTTTAATGACAACATTGTTACCGAAACATCCTGTACAAATGATAAGACACAATTCAGTACTTTTGTCTGAAGATGGTAAAAACGCTATTACCGAAACATCAAACACTATTTTTTTATTTGGATTTGGTCTTATTATCTTAGAATTTTTTAAAGTATATTTTGATGGGTAGGGTTTTTTTTTTTCACTTCTTAAAATATATATGTTATGAATTATAATGTTTTGATGTTGGAATGATAAAGAATTGGAGAGGTGCAGTCGTGAAAATATGAAAGATAATTATTTACCCATCAAGTAGTTTTTATTTTGAATTACTTAAAGCAAATTACACATAAAATTATTTTTCACAGTATAATATAAAATTTATAAAATTAATTCTATATTTGTGATTTTAAAAAATAGGTAGGTTAACTATACATATTTACAACAAATATTCAAAGTGCTATAATCTAAATCTATAGTCAAAAATAAAATATTTGCATTTTAGAATAAATAATATATATATTATATAATCTAAAATGCACTTTGAATATTTGTTGTAAATATGTATAGTTAACCTACCTATTTTTTAAAATCACGAATATAGGATTCATTTTATAAATTCTATATTACTGTGAAAAATAATTTTATGTGTAATTTACTGCAAGTAATTCAAACTAAAAACTACTTGATGGGTAAATAATTATCTTTCATATTTTCACGACTGCACCTTCAATTCTCTATCTTTTTCAAAACAAAACAAAATAATTATATTCAGTTCTGTTCTGTGTCGCGCCTACACCTTAGGTCTCATGAAATTTGGCAGTGGAGTTTGGTGTTTGGAGTCGATTTGGAAAATGAGTAGGAGAGAGTGACCTCCTTGACGTTGCTCAGGTTGGGATCATCGTCAAACTCTGAGTCGATGTAGAAATAGACTGGGAGGTCCACCTGCGCAAACAACCAAACTTCTGGAGGAAGTACATTAGAACCTCTACCTAGAAGACAAAATCTAATTTGTTGAGCCAAAGTGTTCTTTAGGGAGAGGTGTGTCCTCTTAGAGAGCTGTAACTCCGCCGGTCCCAAGCCGGATGAAAAAGGAGGAGGGGGAGCAGTAACAAGCTCGCTAAAAAACCTGGGCTCAGCTGGGGTGGTGGCCATTGCCCTGTTAGTCAGCCACATTTCAGAGTTCCCTGTTCACAGTTAATGCAGCGGCTCACGACACCGTACTACAGGGCAGTGCCTTACTTGTACTGTTTCTCCCACCACCACACAATCAGAAGATGATTGCCCCAATATAAACCACCTGTTACCATATCCAATTTCCCTTTTGTACTATTTTTTGACTAAAAATCAGGGTTATTTTGCTTGAAATATTTACTTATGGAAAAGGGGAGTATAAAGTGTGATGTGATGTTCCATGGATAGCCAACCAGCAGCACTTTTTACTCATCATTGACAAAAACTAATGGAGAGATAATATAAAAACTTATAGAAAAGTAGAGTCTAACTTTTTTTTTTCAATTATACACCTCTAAGTGGCAGGAGGGAGAAGCAGAACAAGTAAGGGACTGTCCTGTATGGTGAAGTATAGTGTTGTGAGCCCCAAGCCGCTATGGTAACCGTGAACAGGGAACTCTGAAAATGTGGCTATTAACGGGGCAATGGCAGCCCCTCATTCCATGGAGTTGGACAAGACCACTAGAGATTATTTTGGTTGAATTCACAAGTGTGATGTATTATAGTTGGTTGAGGTGATTTTCACCTTACACTAAAAGACATTCATTGTTATTATTCCTTTTTCTAGGAAATTTTGTAGCCAATAGGAAGTTGTTATAATGAGGTCTATATTGAATTGTAGCCAATTAAATAAAATAAAAAAAAAAGACTGATTGAAATATTTGAAAAACGGTTAAATTATAGTAAAAAAAAAAGACAACTAATTACTGCGTTAAAGTGTTCTTTATGGGAGGGGTGTCCTCTTACCAGAGTGTTACTAAATAGTAAAAATGGTAATTTTGGTAATATGAAAAGTGTCTATCTAGGTGTCCTCTAACAGGAGTGTCCTCTCATGGAGGTTCTACTGTACTGTAATCATGTTCTTTAAAATAGTACTTCATTGCTTAATGCATGTCTACTGAGCTATAAAAAACATTGCACACTGATTGGCTAATGGTCTCAAAGCTATATTCAGGCAATGTAACAGCAAGAATCAATTAAGTATTACATGAGTGACATAATTAGCATGGCTATTGATTATTGGGACAAATTTTGTTCCTAGCAAAAGTTAACATTATTTTTTTTATTGTTTTCTAGTTGGGAGTGTGCACAGAGAATAAAAGCCTTTTGTGGATTTAAAATAAATAAAAATACAAATAAAAATGTACCTTTTCTCCTGGAAATAGAAGTTGATCCTCATAACAGAAGCACTGGAACACAAAATCATATCATCATCATATAAATGGAAATTTTAACCATATAATTAGCCATTCTACCAGCTCTTTGGCTCAGATTGTCAAGATTCCATTTGATCCATTGTGGAGATCTCAGGAAATAAAATCTGCCCTTGGACTGATGAAGGCCATAATAAGCCTTGAACCAAGGTCTCCTGGTGGATGCTTCTCAGTTTTCCAAAGTTGTGCATCGTCCTGAATCCGACAGTTGGCAGAGGCTGTCAAAAGGTGGCCCTTAGCTTTAGAATCTATTTTGATGGGAGAGACGACCCATATATAAATCTCTCACCATTTTGGTTGGAAGTACAGTATCCAATGGGAGATTGCTTAAAGGGGTGACTTAACCCAGTTTATCCTGGAGTTGGTTCTTATCAACAACAACAACAACAAAAACTTTATTAGGGCATCTTGCCCTGTACGGATTCGTCGTGGAGTTACAGACAATATTAAACATAAGAGAAAAGGGGAAGATAGAGTATTTACAATTAAGGTATGGCAAACAGGGTGACTTTTTATTGTGCCCCTGTTCTTCTCTCTTCCACGAGTGCAATTTTATTTCCCACGCTTTTTGATAGTTGAACAGTTCAATTGCCCAACTTTTCTTATCTGAAACAGTTTTTATTAGCTTTATTGAGTTCAAATGCGGTCTAGGAAGACTTTTCAGGATCTTTTTTCTCTCTCCTTCCAGATCCCCGCATTCAGCAATAAAATGGTATATTTCATCCGTTATCTGACTTCCACATAACCCACAGTACAAATCTTCTTTTTTAATTGCGTAAATATGATTTTCTTTGATCATTGTTGACATTAATCTGATCTGTGCAATAAAACTCACTGAAGCTGAAGACAAATTGCATGAAAAATAATGTTCTGGAATAAATGAATCATAAAGTAACCTATAGTTTGAGTGAGTTGGTCTCTTATCAAAGACACCTTCATGCCAGAACACATCATGAGTCTTTTGACCATCTCTGATGAGAGACACCTCAAGTAGAGTCAGTCATGTTCTGAGGCAATGGTTTATCATGGCAGACTTACTGTATTCTATGAAGAATAGAAGTCCAAATCCTCCAAGCAAAAACACAAGAGAGAGAGAGAATGGCAGACTTATCTGAAAAAGAAATTTCCTGACATAGGGCTTAAGATGTTGTTAAAACAGGAAACCATGACATAAACCTTTCTAATCTGTACAAGAAACAGGTTGTGTGTGAACAGCCCACATTATCTTACTTATTAGCTAATGACTGGCCGCATGATACCCTGTCAGAAGACATAAACATCAACTGATGTCAGGATATTCTTCCAGAAAACTACACATGAACATCCACTGATGTCAGGATATTTTCCAGAAAACTACACATGAACATCAACTGATGCCAGGATATTCTTCCAGAAAACTACACATGAACATCCACTGATGCGAGGGTATTCTTCCAGAAAACTACACATGAACATCAACTGATGCCAGGGTATTCTTCCAGAAGACCTCACATGAACATCAACTGATGCCAGGGTATTCTTCCAGAAAACTACACATGAACATCAACTGATGTCAGGATATTCTTCCAGAAAACTACACATGAACATCAACTGATGTCAGGATATTCTTCCAGAAAACTACACATAAACATCAACTGATGCCAGGATATTCTTCCAGAAAACTACACATGAACATCAACTGATGTCAGGATATTCTTCCAGAAAACTACACATGAACATCAACTGATGCCAGGATATTCTTCCAAAAAACTACACATGAACATCAACTGATGCCAGGTATTCTTCCAGAAGACATCACATGAACATCCACTGATGCCAGGATATTCTTCCAGAAAACTACACATGAACATCAACTGATGCCAGGATATTCTTCCAGAAAACTACACATGAACATCAACTGATGTCAGGATATTCTTCCAGAAGACTTCAAATGAACATCAACTGATGTCAGAATATTCTTCCAGAAGACATCACATGAACATCAACTGATGCCAGGATATTCTTCCAGAAAACTACACATGAACATCAACTGATGCCAGGATATTCTTCCAGAAAACTACACATGAACATCAACTGATGCCAGGATTTTCTTCCAGAAGACTTCAAATGAACATCAACTGATGTCAGAAAATTCTTCCAGAAGACCTCACATGAACATCCACTGATGTCAGGATATTCTTCCAGAAAACTACACATGAACATCAACTGATGCCAGGGTATTCTTCCAGAAAACTACACATGAACATCAACTGATGTCAGGATATTCTTCCAGAAGACTTCAAATGAACATCAACTGATGTCAGAATATTCTTCCAGAAGACATCACATGAACATCAACTGATGCCAGGATATTCTTCCAGAAGACCTCACATGAACATCAACTGATGCCAGGGTATTCTTCCAGAAAACTACACATGAACATCAACTGATGTCAGGATATTCTTCCAGAAAACTACACATGAACATCAACTGATGCCAGGATTTCTTCCAGAAAACTACACATGAACATCAACTGATGCCAGGATTTTCTTCCAGAAGACTTCAAATGAACATCAACTGATGTCAGAAAATTCTTCCAGAAGACCTCACATGAACATCCACTGATGTCAGGATATTCTTCCAGAAAACTACACATGAACATCAACTGATGCCAGGGTATTCTTCCAGAAAACTACACATGAACATCAACTGATGTCAGGATATTCTTCCAGAAGACTTCAAATGAACATCAACTGATGTCAGAATATTCTTCCAGAAGACATCACATGAACATCAACTGATGCCAGGATATTCTTCCAGAAGACCTCACATGAACATCAACTGATGCCAGGGTATTCTTCTAGAAAACTACACATGAACATCAACTGATGTCAGGATATTCTTCCAGAAAACTACACATGAACATCCACTAATGCCAGGATATTTTTCCAGAAAACTACACATGAACATCAACTGATGTCAGGATATCCTTCCAGAAGACCTCACATGAACATCAATTGCTGCCAGGATATTCTTCCAGAAGACCTCACATGAACATCAATTGATGCCAGGATTGCAGGATACACTGTCAGAAGACTTCACCTGAACATCAATTGAGGCAGGATATTCTGCTAGGAAAGTCCACAAGATCATTCATTAAAAAAAATCCATTAATTGCAGGATGCTTTGTTCTATGGCTGAAGTTGGGAGATTGTCTGGAATTGTGTGATAGATAGAAAGTGAGATGGAATACCTGAATCTTGTTGAAGTAAGGTCCAACTTCGGTAGGCAGGATGTTGTAGCTGGCGATACCTTTAACTGGTTCATCTGACAGGTTTTCTACGGTGTAGAAAGCCATCGCTGTCTCTCCTGGACAGACCTGTCACCACAAACATATCATTGCAGCAATATGGAACTGGCGATAACAAATGTTTATGCTCCAGGCTTGCAACACTAAAACTTTAGCTATCCTTAACACATGCAAAAGATCATGCACACTCATAGCCCATTACCTGAAATATAACCATACATCTTCTATCATGCTGGAATAAAGCCATACACTGAGAAGGATTGTTGCTGCACAATATATATCGATAAGACAAAAGTGGGAATGTTTTTGCTTATCCCTAATACACGTGGTACAGGCCATGATAATCATGGTGGGTAGAAGTAGGCGACTGTTTTTACTGTAAGTGCACCACATGTCTACACATGTGAAAAGCAGTTCGACTTTGCCCTTACAAATGTGCCAGAGCCCCGTTTGGTTACTTGCACTCGCTGGTGGGGTTGGACTTTTGCAAGAATCGGGGGCCATTGGAGCATTATTTTTTTAAACATAAAAAGTGCCCAATGCAGGAATCGAACCCGGGTCGTAGCGGTCAAAAACAAACGGTTTAGACCATCCTTCCACCGACCCCCTGGATGTCTTCTTCTTGATTGATGTCTGCTATATAGAATATAATAGAATTGGTGGTGGTGGTGTCTTGTCCATGGAGCAGATCAGATCGGTCCGTACATCCTGATCACAATACTGCCCAACTGAGTTGCCTTGTCTATATGGATGTCCTCTTCTGGATTGATGTCTGCTATATAGAATATAATAGAATTGGTGGTGATGGTGTTTGTCCATGGAGCAGATCAGATCAGTCCGTACATCCTGATCACAATACCGGCCAACTGAGTTGCCTTGTCCATATGGATGTCCTCTTCTGAATTGATATCTGCCATATAGAGGGCTGCAAGGATGGCCGGGCAACTGTATATATGGTCCGGAGTGAGTTGGGTGTTGAAACAGTTATTGCAGTTCCTGTAGGTTCTAGTCATGTCTGGGCTTATTTTCATTCCTTTAAAATATCCTGTTGTTTGAAATTGTTGTTGTTAATTTTCTGTTAAGGTTGAATATGGGGCTAGGAAATTTATAACTTAAACATATTATAAAAAAAAAAGTTATTTATTACCAGTTGCAAATAAGACACGCTATATCTGATCTGGATAATTTCATGTGTAACTATTTACAATAATTCATATTGTAGTAGAGTAGGTAACAGAATTGTCAAAAAAAAAAAGAATATAAACAATTAAGAAAAAGAGCATTGAATAAACATATACATTAAACAAATAAGCAACAACATAAGTAGATAGAAGAAATCGCAAGGTAGTCATTTACAACTAGCGTATGTACCCGGCTTCGCCCGGTTTTACCCGAGTAAAGGTTTGTCTAACGAACATATGTTAAAACAATTCTCTATAAACATTAAAAAAATAATAGATATATTTGTAATTTGAAACTCGTAAATTTGAATCTCTCGATAAAGTGAACATTTTTTCCCGGTCCCTTGAAAAATACTCAATAAGTTGAATAAAATGAATATTAATTGGTTCCCTCGGTAATTGGAAGTTAAAGGAATAGTATCTTGCCTTGGAATTGTATCATTATTCTTGTCTCAAATAAATTGCTGTGTCATCCTGAATTTTGCCTTTCCTAATTTTCTACATTACAAAATCATTGTTTTATCTAGTGAACATTTTTTCCCGGTCCCTTGAAAAATACTCGACAACTAACTTTGACTTGTGCGCAATTAATAGGTAGAAAATCTTACTTTTGATAAATAATCTTTAAGATAATAAACTTAGTGATAATAAAACTTATAGATAAAAAAAAGTTGTTATCATCGTCGCAATGGGGGCTCTGCTTGCAAGTTAAATCTACAAATCTTCCATTTGCAGAATCACCATTTTTGCTATTTAAAAACTCTCCCTAAAGGACACTTTGGTCCTACAATTAGGGGTTGTCCTTTATAAAGAGGTTCTACTGCATTATTTTTGTTGAAAAGACATTTTTTAATTATAGAGAAAGAGAGATAACCAGAGAGTGGGGTCATATTCTAAAGGGTAGATAAGATGGTCTCATTCACACTTACCACCAGTTTGGACTGGGAGGGTTTGAAGTTCCAATCCAGAGCTGAGTCCGTGTCAGTATTGAAGGTTATCAAAAGCTCGCGATCCTCCACTTTCTTTAACTTCATCAATCTGGTGGAAGCATCATCCTTAGTCACCTGTATCCCAAGTCCTGTCCTCTGTGGACACACAGCACAACCTAGTGTCACAGAACTGTCCTCTGTGGACACACAGCACAACCCAGTGTCACAGAACTGTCCTCTGTGGACAAACACAGCACAACCTGGTGTCACAGAACTGTCATCTGTGGACACACAGCACACAAGATGTCACAGAACTGTCCTCTGTGGACACACAGCACAACAAGATGTCACAGAACTGTCCTCTGTGGACACACAGCACAACCTGGTGTCACAGAACTGTCCTCTGTGGACACACACATCACAACCTGGTGTCACAGAACTGTCCTCTGTGTGGACACACAGCACAACCTGGTGTCACAGAACTGTCCTCTGTGGACACACAGCACAACCTGGTGTCACAGAACTGTCCTCTGTGGACACACAGCACAACCTGGTGTCACAGAACTGTCTGATGTGGACACACACAGCACAACCTGGTGTCACAGAACTGTCCTCTGTGGACACACACAGCACAACCAGGTGTCACAGAACTGTCCTCTGTGGACACACACGCACAACCCGGTGTCACAGAACTGTCCTCTGTGGACACACACAGCACAACCCGGTGTCACAGAACTGTCCTCTGTGGACACACACAGCACAACCCGGTGTCACAGAACTGTCCTCTGTGGACACACACAGCACAACCTGGTGTCACAGAACTGTCCTCTGTGGACACACACAGCACAACCTGGTGTCACAGAACTGTCCTCTGTGGACACACACAGCACAACCTGGTGTCACAGAACTGTCCTCTGTGGACACACAGCACAACCTGGTGTCTCAAAACTGTTCTCTGTGGACACACACAGCACAACCTGGTGTCACAGAACTGTTCTCTGTGGACACACACAGCACAACCTGGTGTCTCAGAACTGTTCTCTGTGGACACACACAGCACAACCTGGTGTCTCAGAACTGTTCTCTGTGGACACACACAGCACAACCTGGTGTCACAGAACTGTCCTATGTGGACACACACAGCACAACCTGGTGTCACAGAACTGTCCGATGTGGACACACACAGCACAACCTGGTGTCACAGAACTGTCCTATGTGGACACACACAGCACAACCTGGTGTCACAGAACTGTCCTCTGTGGACACACAGCACAACTTGGTGTCACAGAACTGTCCTTTGTGGACAAACACAGCACAACCCGGTGTCACAGAACTGTCCTCTGTGGACAAACACAGCACAACCTGGTGTCACAGAACTGTCCTCTGTGGACAAACACAGCACAACCTGGTGTCACAGAACTGTCCTCTGTGGACATACACAGCACAACCTGGTGTCACAGAACTGTCCTCTGTGGACACACAGCAACCTGGTGTCACAGAACTGTCCTATGTGGACACACACAGCACAACCTGGTGTCACAGAACTGTCCTCTGTGGACAAACACAGCACAACCTGGTGTCACAGAACTGTCCGATGTGGACACACACAGCACAACCTGGTGTCAAAGAACTGTCCGATGTGGACACACAGAGCACAACCTGGTGTCACAGAACTGTCCTCTGTTACTACACACAGCACAACCTGGTGTCACAGAACTGTCCTCTGTGGACACACGTCAAAATCTGGAATCAAGGAAGTTACTTACCCTACAGAAGATGTTGTAGAGAGGGACAAAGGCATAGCTCATGCCTCCCATGAAGAGAATTAAAGCGAGGAAATAGTTGCGAAAGATCTTGTTGCGTATTTCAACATCCTTCTGGTACAATGTGGCATGGACCCAAGACTTGGGGATGTGGAGGGTTGGATGGTGGACCACTGAAGTCAGAGGGGGGTCCTGAGGACTGGCCGGAGATGTCTGATGGAAGGGAGGGTCCTGGAGAGAATTCCAGGGAGGAGTAACTTGCTGAAGACCATGGCTGGACCCACAGTCAGCTCTGCTGAAATCACAGTCTCCAATTTCCTCAATTTAAAACCCCAAAAGAATCAGAAATTCTCAGTTGAATTAAAATCAATGTGAGAATTAAAGTCAGTTAAGATTATTAGTTTTTTTTACAACATTCACTGCTAATGGACATTTTTCTGGAACATTTAGTTGTCAATGCTTAAGGGGGTGTTGAATTAAAGTGTCTTTATTAAATTACAACTGTTTCAATTAAAATAAAATAAGGTTAATTGGGATTTGAAAAAAAAAAAAAAAACATTGAATTGAAAATGGCAATTTGAATATTTGTTTAATTATTGTAAAAATGGAATTAGAAGTCAGTTGAATTTGAGAGGTTCTACTGTAATGTAATAGAAAAGCTAAAGATCCACAGATTTGATATAATTGAGAGGAGATAAGAAGACTTATTCAAAAATAAATTTTAAAAAAGAGATTGGTTCTTTGACTCCAGTTTAGCAATATCAGGAGCTGATCCAGTTGACCTACATCTCCCTCTCAACATTCACAGAAACTCATTTGCTTTCTACCCATTACACAGCTCTTCATCCCACCCTAAATAGATTTCTGTTGCCAAGTGTCTAGTTGAACAGAGTCTGATCAAAGCTAGTTAAATGCTTTTTTTTTTGTCTATCCTAGGTCCAAACATGCCTTTTACGGGTTTATTGTGACCCACTAAAAACTTCTATCGGCACTTTTCAAAAAATTTTTAGAGAGGCAACCCACGCCTACTACTAGTATACAGCCATAATACCTTCGTTTCTGAAGACAGGTTCAACTAATTTTAGAACGCAAGAAAGTTGACTAGTGACCAGATAAGTGCATACTTATTTGCAACATTTCTATAGCTGCCCCTTTCACATAAAAAAATCGCAATCGAGAAAGAGTATACTAATTATAAAAAATACGATGAACAATTAAGTTAAGTTGATTATAAAATACAATATCTGTTACCTTTGTGTATTTAAATTTGTATTAAAATGAGTTAAACAACTAAATTCATACATAATGGCAAATCGAATTTTAAAAAGACAACCAAAATGTTCTAGATAAAAACTTGATAAAAATGGTCAAAATGCAAAATATATATTCATTGAAAAAGAGTTAATATTTTGCATTGAATATATATTTTTATAAGCATTTTCAATAAAATAATAATCATATAAATTTATATTACACCCAAAATGACATTTAATTATCAAAATTAATAACAAATTCATATGTCGATATGGAATATATAAAGAGAGGGAGAAAGAGTTATTCTATCTTTTTTCAAATAATATTGATTCAAATATATATATAGCACATTATATTCTCTATTTAAATATATTTATACTAGACGAATGGCCCGGGCAACGCCTGGGTTTTACCCGAGTGCGCATATATTTTAAAAACGTTTTAATTCAAATATTATTCGTTACAATTATAAATTGGCGCCATGGATGTCACTCTTGTGAAACGTCCCGTTCCAAACTGTGTGTTTTTAAAATGTTTTAATTAAAATACTATTCGTTACAATTATAAATTGGCGCCGTGGATGTCTCTCTTGTGAAACGTCCCGCCCCAAACTGTGTGTGTCTTGAAAATATAAAAATAAAAATGTGAATTTTCATAAATATTTCATCATGTCGATTTTCTTTTTGCATTTCACCTACTAAATCGATAGAGATAATTACATTTGCAACATGAACTTAGGTATATTGACTAAATAGAAAACTGCATAGTAATAAAGATCATTTTTTAAAGGCACCATATCGTTTTTTTTTCAATAAAATCGAAACAAAAATTAACGATAAATAACGACAATTGCCTTAAAAAGAAATTGCCTTAAAAAAAAGAAACATTCGCGGTGATTTTGTCTTGCATTCGTTTATACAATTATTATATACCCGAGAATATACGAATATACGGCAACGCCCGGGTTTTACCCGATTAAATGTTTTTATTCAAATACTATTCGTTACAATTATAAATTGGCGCCGTGGATGTCATTCTTGTATAATATATAATAGGTTTTAAAAATTGTAAAAAAAAAAATGCATCGGCCGGGAATCGAACCCGGGCCGCCCGCGTGGCAGAGCATTCTACCACTGAACCACCGATGGTTATGAAAAATCCCATCCGTGAGCTTCAAACAGACAAACAGACAGAATAAGGCAAATATATAAGTAGATACATTAATTATATTAATGTTAAAATCCATATATATCTAAGTTAGCCTTTTCTTGAAAGTATATTATTTATGGATCGCAATGCTTATTGAAAATAATAAATATTTATTTGTAGAAATCTCTATACAAGAATTATCTGTTTGGAGTCATTTCCTGATTCGCATTTATTATAGGTTTTATAGAAAAAACAATATTTGAATTTAAAGAACAAAATTTATAGTTGCATAGGTATGTTAGTCGTTGGAATCTGAGTTGTGTTATGTTGTGGGGGTCGAGAGACTTCCTTCCAGCCTGCTGGGATGACTGACCACGCCGCCAACAAACATACAAGGGGGCGGCATGTAATAGGAGATGACCACCGCTGCGCGGCGTGGCAGATCAGCGGAAGTCAATAAAAACCAGAATAGACATTCTAGGGCAAGCATGTCAAACTCGCGGCCCGCGGGCCTCATGCGGCCCACAACGAATAAATTTGCGGTTCACCAGACAATATATTTTAATATAAAAAAATATATAAATAAAAAATATAATAAAAATTTGTTGCCTAATTTTTAAAAATTGTAATTATATATAATTTATTTATTAATAACGAACCACTGGTCGCCATACATAAGTCGTAAGTTTTGATAATATTATACCTACATACTTAACGTATGTACATCGCCATAAGTATTGTGTGCCTTAGAGTTTAAAGAAAATATTCTTTCGGAGTACTAGAAAAAAAAAATTAAGTTACGTTCAATAATTTGTGCAGTTATTCTGTGTGTGTGTCTGGTAAGTTAAAATATATTAATTGAAAAAAAAAAAAATATTAATTAAAACGTTTTATTATTTTGTGTTAGCGATTACTAATTTTTTTTCCACACACACACACACAGACATTTGTATTCAATATGTGGAATAATGGCGTCCAGACGGCTTGGGTGACAGTAAACAAACATGCCCGGCGCCAGCCGCCGACAAAGGACTAGAACACGGCTTGGTCTACTACCGACCAGTTGGGTGTTTTCCTCTGTCCTCTTAAGATGTATTAAATAAAGTTAGTTAGAAGGAGATTTTTACCCTCTCCTTTCTGCTATTCAGTGATCGTATTTAAATCCTTGCAACAGCCCACAAAGAATCATCACAGCGAATTCTTCTACGAATCACACTTCAGTGTTTTGTGAAACTATTACCCAACATTTCTTCACAAAAAGTGGCGTCCCCTGGTGGGCTTCTGACAAGGCAAGATCAAGTGGGTTAACGGCGGAGTACAATTTCAAGACTTAAGATAAGTACCTTTTGTTTTACCTTCTGTTTATAGTGTTTTTTGAAAAATGGAAATTTTTAAAAGGCATAGAAATTTACTTAGAAAGCGACTAACTCGCAGCTTGAAGACGACAGAAGAGCTTCTGCCAGGTACTCCACCGATACCTGTAGAGGACATTGAATATAATAGAGAGATCATTGAAGAAACTCACAGTGAGCTTCTTGTGATCCAAAGCAAGATAAGAGACTTCATGCTAACTTCAGACGTTAGCGGAACTAGAGCAAGACGATGAGTGTTATGATTGAACGGACAAGTTGATCCGGCAACACTGCAGACTCGACTTGTAAACATTCTTAGATATTAAAAAACGAAAGAAAAAAATAAAAGATAAAAAGATCAGGTGTCGAAATCAATATTAAAAATGGCATATCCTGAACAGGAGCACATGTGCTTTATAGAAGGCAGAGCGCCATCTGGTGGAACAGAAATCAACTAACATTGATTTAGCCTGTTCCCTGATATTTGGCCAACCCAATTTCTTGATAAATCAAGAAAAGCCATCCACGAACGCGTTTCGCGCTTTTGGCGCTCGTCAGCGTGGAGTAGGCTGAACCATTGCGACCAAAAAATATTTTTTGATCCCAATGGCTTCCCGAACAACCAAGAAATGGGTATTTAAGGCCAAACTTGCGTAAATACGCTTAGCACATTAAAAAATGAAAGAAAAATAAAAGATAAAAAGATCAGGTGTCGAAATCAATATTAAAAATGGCATATCCTGAACAGGAGCACATGTGCTTTACAGAAGGCAGAGCGCCATCTGGTGGAACAGAAATCAACTAAACATTGATTTAGCCTGTTCCCTGATATTTGGCCAACCCAATTTCTTGATAAATCAAGAAAAGCCATCCACGAACGCGTTTCACGCTTTTGGCGCTCGTCAGCGTGGAGTAGGCTGAACCATTGCGACCAAAAAATATTTTTTGATCCCAATGGCTTCCCGAAAAACCAAGAAATGGGTATTTAATGGCCAAAAAGGCCAAGAAATGGCCAAATATCAGGGAACAGGCTAAATCAATGTTTAGTTGATTTCTGTTCCACCAGATGGCGCTCTGCCTTCTGTAAAGCACATGTGCTCCTGTTCAGGATATGCCATTTTTAATATTCTTAGATATAACCATGTTATAAAAATATAAGTTAATAAATAAATACTTAGTTCAGTTGCATTCTGCGTGATCAAATAGGCACAAAGAACAACATTAACAACATGGTGGCAGCGGAAAAGTGAGTACTTTTTCAAATAAATATATTATTGAAAAATATTAGTGAAAAAAAAAGAAAACATGGACTTTGTTAGGCCTAGCGAACTCGCCTTGCACGGAAATGTAGCGGAAAATTGGCGAATGTTCAAACAGCGATTAATGCTTTATCTTGAAGCAACAGAAAAAGCTACAAAGCCTGATAAACTGAAAGTTGCCATTTTATTAAATTTTATTGGCGAAGAAGCCTTGGAAGTTTTCAACACATTTCATTTAAAAGAAGATGAAGCAGAAAATTTCGATCTTGTAATAAACAAATTTGATGATTTTTGCGAGCCTAAAAAGAACGTCATTTTTGAAAGATTCAAATTTTTTTCAGCGACCCAGAAGGATGGTGAATCCATTGATAGTTTTATAACAGAACTAAAAGGATTATCCACATCATGTGAATTTGAATCACAAAAGGATAGTTCAATTAGGGATCACATTGTGTATGGAATACAAGACAAGGCTTTGCAGGAACGCCTCTTAAGAGAGCCCAATTTAACTCTTCTCAAAGCCATTGAAATGTGCAAAACAGATGAAATAAGCAAGCAACAGATCAAGATCATGCAGAACAACCAGAACATCTGTCAAATAAGAAAATATGAAAAGAAACACAGTCCAAAGCAAAATCAAGAATCTGAAAAAGAATTCAAATGCCAAAGGTGTGGAAAGTCTCACAGAGCAAAAAATTGTCCTGCATGGGGTAAAAGATGCTCCAAATGCAAAAAGATGAATCATTTTTCAGCTTTCTGTAAAAGTTCAGCTATCAGAAGTCTGAATGATGAAACAGAAGAAACTGTATGGTCAATACATGAAGCAAAAGTAGTCCATACTTTGGAATGGAAAAAATCCATCATAGTAAATGGAAAGGAAATATGTTTCAAGTTGGACTCTAGAGCAGAAGTAAATGTTTTGCCATACACATTCACCAGACAAATGAAAGGTTTGGAAATATTTCAGACTAACCGAAAGCTAACATCATATACAGGACATGAAATCAAGATAAAAGGAATTGCCACACTAAATTGCAAAACCAAAAATAAGACGGAAAGTCAAGAATTTTCATTGCTGATGGATACTATCAACCAATTTTAGGAATAGAAGCTATTGAAAAGCTTTCACTAATTAAGAAATGTGATGCTGTCCAAATACAGCAGAACAACTCAGCAAAAGAAATTTTGAACAGGCACAAAAATATATTTGAAGGCATAGGAAGACTGCCAATTGAACACAAGATTAGACTAAATGAAAATACAACTCCAGTTATTGCTCCAAGCAGAAAAATTCCTTTTTCCATTAGAGAAAAAGTTAAAGCAGAATTGGAACGGATGGAAAAACTTGACATTATTGAAAAAGTTGAAGAACCAAGCAAATGGACACACCCTATTGTAGTGGTACAAAAACCTTCTGGAGATGTCAGAATTTGCATGGCCCCCAGGGAACTGAACACGTATATTCAGAGAGAGCGCTATATTCTGCCAACAGCTAAAACAATATTTTCTGAACTGAAAGGTGCTACAGATTTCTCTGTATTTGATGCATCATCAGCTTTCTGGCAAGTCTCATTAGACAAAGAAAGCACCAACCTGTGCCCCATTGCGACTCCCTTTGGAAGATTCCGGTTCAAGCGACTTCCCTATGGATTGAACAGTACATCGGAGGTATTCCAACGATGCATAAACAATATTCTTTCAGGTCTCCAGGGAACTGCTTGCTATATGGATGACATCTTGATCTATGGAAGCACAATGGAAGAGCACAACCGAAACCTTGAAACAGTTCTTCGAAGGTTGGAAGAAAATAATGTCAAGCTCAATACTAAGAAGCAGCAGATAGCTGTCGACAAAGTAAATTTCTTAGGCCATATAATCAGTCGAGATGGAATAGCCATTCAAGCTTCAAGAGCAGAGGCAATACAAAAGTTGAAAAGACCTGAGAACAAGACTGAAGTCCAAAGATTCTTAGGTATGGTAACATACCTTGGCAAATTCATTCCTAATCTTTCTGACAAGACTGCACCTCTAAGGAAATTGATAAGCAACAAGAGTGAATGAAAATTTGGAGGCGAAGAAAATGATTGTTTTGAAAAACTCAAGGATATGGTTTTGAATGCTCCAATATTGACATTTTTTGACCCAACCAAGCCAATCACCATTTCATCTGATGCAAGCCAATATGGTATTGGTACAGTGCTCATGCAAGGGGGACAAGCAATTGAGTATGCGTCCTTCAGCCTGAATGCAACTCAAAGAAAATACGCACAGATAGAGAAATAACTTTTGGCTATAGTCTTTGGATGTGAACGCTTCCAGTACTATATTTGGGGAAATGATGTTATTGTGGAAACTGACCACAAACCTCTTCTGAGTATTGTTAAGAAACCTTTAGAAAAGCTTTCCCCAAGACTGCAAAGAATGGTCTTACGTCTCATGAGATTTCAAATATCTTTGAAGTTCACACCAGGGAAAAACATGTTTGTAGCTGACCATCTGTCTAGAGATCCATTAAAAGATGAGGTGGACACAAGCTATTTAGAAGGTCAAACTGAATCAGTGCAGATGTTGCTGGTTACCACAGATGAAAAAAATAAAGAGACTACAAAAGGAAACTCATGGGGACCACACCTTGATACAACTAATAGAGTATGCGAAGAATGGATGGCCGAAATATAAAACTAAGGTCTGTGATGAAGCAAAACCTTACTGGCAATTTCAAGATGATATTCATGTGAGTGACGGAATTGTTTACAAAGGAAATTGTATCATGGTGCCATCGACTCTTCGAAAATAAATCCTGCAGGTTGTTCATTCATCACACCAGGGCATAGCAGTTTCCAAAGAAATAGCAAGATCAGCATTTTACTGGCCCGGCATGATAACACAAGTAGAAAATGAAGAGGAAAAGTGCAGAACATGTCAGGAATATTCAAGAAAGAATCCTGAGGAGTCAAGAATAGCTCATGAAATCCCTGAATTTCCATGGGAAAAAATTGCTGTAGATTTCATGGAGGTGAGTGGAACCAGTTCCATCTTGGTTGTCGATTACCATTCAAAGTTTGTTGAAATCTGGAAATTATCAAGCAAAAGAGAAACCGAAACCATCATGCAGTTGAAAACCATTTTCAGGACTCATGGAATTTCAAGAACTCTAGTTTCGGATAATGGACCCCCTTTTAACTCTACTGGATTCAAAAATTTTGCTCAGAAATATGAATTCAAACACCAAACCTCCAGTCCCAAATATCCAAGATCTAATGGACAAGTTGAGAGGACAATTCAAACCATTAAAGGACTGATAATTAAAAAATAAAGATACAAAACCTTTCGCAATGAGGTTCATTTTTGCCTGTAGAAAGGCGGCTCCAGCCCGAAAGCTCGCGTTTATTGTAATAAAAGAAACTCATTGCGAAAGGTTTTGTATCTTTATTTTTTAATATTTAGAGCGCAATTATTCGTTTACTATAACTGATAATTAAAGCTGTGAAGTCAGGAAGAGATCCCAATCTGGCTTTAATGGAGTTCAACAACACACCTAAGTATGACTTGCCATCTCCGACCCAAATGCTTATGGGAAGATCTGTGAGAACTCTTTCGACATACTCCCGACAACAGTTGAAGCCACTGTTTGACACAACAAAGAATTACCAAAAATTGCGAGACCATCAACAAAAGTATGCAGGAAGTCCAAAGAGAATTTTGAGACCTTTGGAAGTAGGATACAACATCATGTTGCAGGAATGGCATAGAAAATGGGTTCCGGCAACAGTGACCGTAAAGCATGAAACTCCACGCTCATATATGGTGAAAACACCAAGTGGGTCTGAATACCGCAGGAACAGGTCTCACCTTAGACCGAGAAAGTTCAGTGTAGAAGATTCTGCCCCAACAATTCAAAGTCCAAGCATTCCTGGATCTCAAGCAGGGACAGCCATGGATGACACATATAAGATCATGGAAGACCCACTTCCGAAAACAGAAGAGCATATGATCCAAGGGAGAACGTTGCCGTGAAGAATCATCTACTTCTCCTAGTGTGCGAACCCGCAGTGGTAGAACAGTGAGAAAACCTTTGCGTTATAGAGACTAGGAAAACTGCAATCCTTTTTTATTTTTGTTCAAAGGAAACATGTTATGATTGAATGGACAAGTTTATCCGGCAACACTGCAGACTCGACTTGTAAACATTCTTAGATATATAACCATGTTATAAAAAGATAAGTTAATAAATAAATACTTAGTTCAGTTGCATTCTGCGTGATCAAATAGGCACAAAGAACAACATTAACAACAATGAGGAAGCCTTGCAATATACCCAGGGATATAAGAGGATATATAAAAAATGTCTCGCTCTTGTTGAACCCAGGATCACTGCATCCAGTCCCACGACCAGTGAAGTGAGCTTCGCTTCTAGCTCACACCATAGAACTGTAAAACTACCCAAGATAGAATTAAAGAAGTTTACAGGAGAAATAAAAGATTGGTTGGGATGGTGGGCAACAAGATACATGTCGATCCTACTTTAGAAGACAGCGACAAGTTTCAGTATCTTGTGCAATCTATGTCGCCGGGAACCAGAGCTAGTAAACTGGTTGATAGTTACCCCCTGACTGCCGAGAAATACTCCAAAGTTATAGAAACTTTGACAGAAAGATTTGGAAGGCCTGAACTGTTGCAACAAGTCTATGTCAGGGACCTTATCCGCCTTATGATCGATTGCTCCTCCAAACAACAGTTGAAGGTGACTTCATTTTATGATGAGTTGGTGACTCATTTGAGAGCATTGGAATCCTTAAAGATTGAGGCCAGACAGATGTCTGTATTTATATTTCCAATGATTGAGGCATGTCTCTCAGAGGAACTCATGAAGGCTTGGCAAAGAAGCCCCCTCCATGATGTCAAGATTGATGCTAATGATTCGACTCAAACTAGAGTTGACCTAATAATGGAGTTTCTCCAAAAGGAAGCTGCAGCAGAACAAGACAGAGCCTTAGCTGGATCCAAGTTTGGACTTAGATCTCTGAAACAGGATAGAAACGTGGGCAGACAATCACATCCTGCTAAGATACCTACGGCCTCTGTACTATTTGCTGGACGTGCCCAGAATTGCATCTTATGTAATAAAGATCATAAAAACACAGAATGTCTTACTGCGCGCAGAATGAGCATTAAAGAAAGAAGAGAGCGTATTAAAAATGCTAAATGTTGTTTCTCCTGCCTCCAACCAGGTCATATCTCTTCTAATTGTAGAAGGTGCATAACTGAATGCATTCGATGTAAGAAGAAGCACCTTGATATTTTATGCCCTCTTAATGCTCCTGGACGAGAGTCAGCGGATGAAGACAAGGAACAGGTGGAAGACTGTGACGTTTCTCCTACAGTTGAAAACGGAGTTTCATTCTCCGGTCTTAGCGCTTCGTCTCTGATTTTGCTACAGACTCTGAAGATTAAGGTCGAAGGTGCGACTTCGGCGATCCTATATTTTGTCTAAAACTGCCCAGGATCTCGGACTATCTCCCATTGGCCAGGAATCACTTAAACATGTGGTGTTTGGAGGTCATACTAGTGAAAATGTCCACCAAGAATACAGAGTCAATTTGGGTCATGCATCGGGGAATTTTAAGATGGTAGCGAAGCTTCTTGACCAACAAAAAATCTGTGGTAACCTACCAAGATTGAGCCGCGGGCCATGGTTGAAAGAACTCAAAGCCCGCAGAATCTGGGTTCCTGATATTGGAAAGGATGACATGGAAATTGAAATACTTCTAGGATGCGATGTGTTGGGGTCTATTTTCATGATGAAATCTTGTGTGTTGTCAAATGGCTTGAATGCGTCGCAGACGCGTTTTGGATGGACTTTAATGGGAGAATGTCAGCAAGGTAGTGACGTTTCACTCGCTCATCATGTTACAACGATGACAATTTCGGAGAGCAGTATAACCAATCTGTGGAATCTCGATGTTCTTGGCATTATGGATCCTATTGAGGTTAAACAGAGAGATCAGAGAGACGCACTGGCGCGTCGACATTTTCTAAAAACAGTCCAACATTCTGTTTCTGGAAGATATGTTTCCCTCCCGTGGACTGTAGAGAAAGCTAAAATCGCGGACAACAGGGAGGTTGCTATGAAGAGATTAGAACAGACGACTAAGAAATTAATCTCTTTGAATCTTTATGAGGACTATGATGATATTTTCCGAGGCTGGTTGGATGATGGGATAATTGAGAAAGTCCCAGCTGAACAACACGACGCTGAGGCCTTCTACCTGCCTCATCGTCCTGTGGTGAAACTCTCCAGTGGGACTACGCCTATCAGGCCTGTCTTTGATGCTTCTAGCAAGGTCTATAGATCCCCATCTTTAAATGACTGTCTTGAAAAGGGACCTAACCTCATAGAGATGATTCCCAACCTTATGCTAAGGTTTAGAAATGGCAAGTTTGGTGTCGTGGCAGACATTAAGAAAGCGTTTCTTCAGATTGAGGTGAATGAAAGGGACAGAGATTACCTGCGTTTTCTGTGGTATTCCCAAAATGGAGAAAAGACAGAAGTATTCCGACATAGACGTGTCGTTTTCGGTGTTAACTATAGTCCTTTCATTTTGGGGGCAGTAATCGAATACCACCTGTCTAATGTTCGACCTGAACATAAACCGTTAGCTCAGAGGTTGCAGAAATCCTTTTATGTGGACAATTTAGTCACAAGCGTGAACTCTTTTGAAGAGTTACAAGATCTCAAATTGACCGCAACGTCCATCATGTATAATGCTCGGATGGAGCTAAGCCGTTGGGAGCATAGCCTGGACGTGGCCTCCGATACTTACCCCTTTGAAAGAGCAGAGATATCTAAAGTGCTTGGTATATATTGGGATAAAAGGGAAGATTGTTTGTCATGTGAAATTCCCGTAGCCATACCCCCCAAGATAACCAAAAGGAGTATCCTGTCCTGCTTAGATCAGATATATGACCTTATTGGATTTCTGAACCCAATATTAATAAAGCCTAAAATTATATTGCAAAAGGTTTGGATAAAGCGCGATAACCAGTTGGGTACCTTTGTCGCGAATCGCGTGAAGGAGATATGCAGACTTAGTGATCCTGGAAATTTGAGATATGTTCCTAGCGAGTGCAATCCAGCTGATTTACCCTCCAGAGGATGCAGCCTCTCCCGACTGATACAGTCTACATGGTGGGAGGGCCCTTCCTGGTTAAAACTCTCCAAAGAATTTTGGCCTTCCAGGTATAAAGACCTGAATGAAGAAGAAATCTGTGTGAAAAGAATGCTCAGAACATCAACATTAACATATCACCAATTGATGACCCTGCTGTGTCATACAGAGGCAGTGATGAATGGAAGGTCCATGACTTATGTCAGCGACGATCCGAATGGTCTTGTGTCAATATCACCTTCCGTGTTTCTACAAGAACAGACAGATGTCGAGTTTCCCGAGTGCCAGAATATGGGATCTAATCCAACGACACAGAAACTGCGCTATTTGAGCAAGCTGAGGGAGGAGTTGAAATCACGATTCAGGAAGGAATATTTGTCCCTCCTGGTCCAGAGAAACAGACGCATTTACAATCCAAAACTCCAGGCTGGGGATGTTGTCCTTGTTGGTATGGACAATAAAAGCGTAACTTCTGGCCATTAGCAGTGATCGAGGAGATATTTTTTGGAAGAGATGGAGTGAATAGATTAGTGAAGGTGAAAACCGCAGTAGGAACCTTCCTAAGACCTATTCAGAAAATATATCCCTTGGAAATATCATCAACAGCAGCTTCTTCGCGTTTGCTGAACGATAAAGAGAAAACTGCAAAAATACAGACTAGATAGGGAAGAACCGTTTGTATACCCAACCGATTGGACGATTATTATTGTTTTTCTGTGTGCCTAGATAAAACAGGTGGGAGTATGTGGAATAATGGCGTCCAGACCGCTTGGGTGACAGTAAACAGACATGCCCGGCGGCGCCAGCCGCCGACAAAGGACTAGAACACGGCTTGGTCTGCTACCGACCAGTTGGGTGTTTTCCTCTGTCCTCTTAAGATGTATTAAATAAAGTTAGTTAGAAGGAGATTTTTACCCTCTCCTTTCTGCTATTCAGTGATCTTATTTAAATCCTTGCAACAGCCCACAAAGAATCATCACAGCGAATTCTTCTACCGAATCTCGCTTCAGTGTTTTGTGAAACTATTACCCGACATTTCTTCACACAATATGTCTTTATCAAAACCAAGTGGCAGTAAAACTAAACGAAAAATTGCTGACGAACATAGGAATTTTCAAGAAAAGTGTGAATTAGAGTATTTTTGCTCTGAAGTAAAAGATAAAATCATCTGCTTGATATGTAATAATGCTATTAGTGTACCAAAATTATATAACATTAAAAGTCATTATGAACAACATAAATCAAAATATGATACCTACGAAGGTTTAATGAGACAAGAAAAGTTAAAAGAGTTCAAGTTGGGAATGAAAAAACAACAGTTGATGCTTACTAAAGTATCACAAGAGAGTGAAGCGGCGGTGCATGCAAGCTACGTTTTATCGGAGATGATGTTGGGGTACGTTTTTGTAATCATACCCCAACAGAAGATGTATGATCAACATCAACTGGATACATGGCTTCCCTCCCACATAGACTTATAGACTACCTTTTTGCCCAGAAACCTAGACACTTGATGACACCAGACTTCCATGCCGAAAGCTGATGCCTGGTGGAGAAGAAGACACCAGTGACATCCAGAGACATCCGTGCTGGAAGCTGCTGTACCATATGTACATATATGCCCCTCAATTAATATTTAGATAGAGGTGACCAAAAGAAAATAATTTATCATATAAACATTTAAATCAATAATTTTTTTAATACTCGGAATATATATCATTTAATTTCCTAAAGGAATTAATTTGTTTTTCAATCTACAATGTTTTTTTTTTCTTTCTCTCGCGGCAACACGGTAAATTGGAGGCGTGGTCATGATCACGTGCGTGTTTTCTTTCGACGAATGAAAATGCCAACCAATAGAAACTTTGGCGCGAGCAGCGAATGAAAATGGAGAGAGGCAAGGATAAAAAAGGGTTTCTTTGCCAAAGGAATTCAGATTTAATCAGAGTTCATAAGTCAGAAGGGAAGCCGACAGTCGGGCTCGAGACGCAGAAGGGAGGAGACCAGACTTTCGCCGGCGCTTTCGGGGAAAAGGTAAGCCTCTTTGCCATTATGGCTTAGTACCCCCTTTTTGAGCAGAAACTAACTTAGATTTCGCATGGGCCCTAAAGGGCTTTAAGTAACTTAAAAAAAATTGATAGAGTTCTCATATTTTGTCTCGCCAGAATAGATGGAGATCTAGGCTTTCCCCTTTATAAAGGCAAATTTGTAACTTCAAGTCACCTCTATCTAGATCACTATATAAATAGCATATCTCGCCAGTATATAAATGTTCCCTAAATTTGTTTATTTTGAATAAATATCTAGTATATAACTTATATGGATAATATTTTTTGTTTCCTCTCATACATATTTCATTCTTTTGTTTTATGGTGCTACCCCCACATCTTATTATTACAAATTGTATTGGAATATAGAACTACCTACTCTGATGGAATGGAGTTGTGTACTGTACCTTTGCTGTGATACTTTAATACAGCAACAGCTGCAAATATGACTTTATTAGGGCTGCCTTGAGGGTATCTCTTTGTCAGATTTTAGTAATATTTGTATTTCCATATGAGGAATTTGCCCTTCTTTCACTGTTTAAATGAAATATTGTATGATTCTTACCTATTTGGAGGGAATGCTACTAAAAATCAAGTCTTCTAATAATTGCTGGCCAACATACATTGTCGAAAGTGCCTGCCATACCCACTGTGATCAAAGAAGCCAGTTCTCCTGCCTGTGTTTCAGTGTGTTTTCCATCATATCTACCATTATACTATTCGTTGATTCAATTTTAGTAAAGACCCATGTTGCCTTATACTCATTAGATTGTCCTCTTCATGATATTTACTGAAACCCTTTTGTTTTAAATATATTACAAATGTTAATGTCAACAGTATAAGTCTATAGCTTTTGCTTGTTTTATAGCTTATTTGTTGGATTTTGGTATAATCTTTACAAATAGAGTCTTTTCCATACATCCAGATAGTAACCTAATTCAACGCATTTGTTGAATCTTTGTTATAAAAATCGGGATTAAAAGTGTACCTGCATGTTTAATCATATTATTACTAATAAAATCTGAACCTGGTGCTTCCTTGATATTTAATTTTGAAATTGTGCTGAGAACATGTAAGAAAACCTTTACGTATGTTTTCCCACGTGACGCAGCGGAGCGTGACTTTGCCTGCACGGGTGAGTCAGTTGTTGTTTGGAACTCTGTATGGATGGACATTAAAACATGGTGGCAGCGATAACTGGATAAAATACGAACCCGTATATTGCAAAATATCGATTTTTGCGTACCTTGGAAGATAATTCAACATGGCTCAGATTCAACATCCAGAAACTTTCGACTTCTCGACTCCCAACGAATGGCCCAAATGGAGGAAAAGATTCGAACGATACTCGTGGTCAGTGGAATGAAGAAAAAAGAGGAGGCGGACAAGATCGATTTGTTCATGTACTTGATGGGCGACCGCGCGGATGATATATTCAGGACCTTCAAGTTCGAAAAGGAGGAAGAGGCAACGAAAATTGATTTCGTCCTCAAGGCGTTCGACAGCCACTTCTGTGTCAGAAAGAATATTATCTACGAACGTGCGAAATTTAATTCAAGAATCCAAGAGGATCGGGAGCCAGTGGACGAATTGATCACTTCATTGTACAAATTGGCTGATAGTTGCGAATTTGAGGGTCTTCATGAGCAGTTGATCCGTGACCGAATAGTGGTTGGAGTGAGGGAGGACAAAGCTTTATCTGAAAGAATGTAGTTGGACAGCGAACTGACTTTGGAAAAGGCGGTGAAATGGTTCGACAGCAGGAAGCCGTTCGACAGCAGCAAGTCGACCTGCAGCGTCCCTCAACAAGCCAAAAGGTAAATCAGGTGAAGTTCAACTCGAAGAAACAATCACCGAAACAACAACAGCAGCCTTCGAGGAAGAAGGAGAAGTCAGCCAAAACAAGATCACGATGTCCAAAATGCGGAGGTTTCACCACAGGAAGGACAGGCTTGCCGTGCTGAAGGACAAAAATGTAACCTGTGTTCAAAAACTGGCCATTTTGCAAATTGCTGCCCAGATAAGCAGGCGAAGACTGCGGAAGTCAAAGCTGTTTCTGAACTTGATGAAGAAATTGGTTTTCTCCCGGTCTCAGCTGTGGAGGATTCATCTAATCTCGATGATGATGAAGGCGAGTGCAGGAGGCGATGGACAGCAGAAATCCAAGTAACGGGAAACAGGTGAAGTTCAAGCTCGACTCCCAGGCGTGTTTCTGTGTCTCTTCAAGAAGATAATGGGACAGCAACGACTAGTGAAAAGTGATATCAACATTAGAGCTGCTGAATTCTCCGAACTTCAGACTGTGGTTTGTTTATATCAATGCTGCGAAATGACAATTATGAAATCAAGGAGAAGATTTATGTCATTCGTCGTTTGAGTGAACCTCTTCTGAGTCGCCGGGCATGTGAGCTCTTGAACCTGGCGAGGCGGATTGAAGTGGTTGCGACGAGAATTAACCCAATCAAGGAATTCCTGAAGTATTTGAAGGACTGGGACAGATCGGAAACCCTTACGAAATCAAATTGAAACCTGGAGCAAAACCATATGCTGTGCATACTCCACGACGGGTACCAATACCTTTGATGGAAAAGCTCAAAACAAGATTGGACATCCCTGGAAAGGAGCTGCTCGATGCCGATGCATTATCCAGACAACCACTTCTTACAACCGAGGGAGGTGAAGACGAACGGCCAACCTCGGCGCACATAAATGCAGTTCTCTCGTGTATAACCGACAAAGACGAGATGTTGACGAAGAATTTTGAAGCTCAACAAGAAGATACGACCCTGAAAGCAGTAGTCAACTACCTTGGGCAAGGCTGGCCAGATAAGAAGAAGCTGTCACAGGCTCTGCTCTCTTATTGGCATGTCAAGGATGAACTCGGCGTTCAAAATGGACTACTGATGCGTAGCTGTCGTCTTGTTATTCCAGCAAGTATGAAACTGGAGATCCTAGATGAGTTGCACGCTGGGCACTTCGGGATTACAAAAACAAGACTTCGCGCACGTGAGACGGTATGGTGGCCTGGAATTTCGGAAGAGAACGCGGAAACGGTCAGAAAGTGCAGTGTCTGTATCCAGGAAGCCGTCTCAAAACATGAACCTTTGATACCAACCAACTTTCCTACACGACCGTGGCAAAAGATTGGAATGGATTTGTTCAAGTTCGTGAATAAGTGGTATCTAGTCGTCATTGACTATTATTCTCGCTTTCCTGAAATGATTCAGCTGGATCGGCTCACAGCCAGTGTGGTGGTGCGTAGTTGCAAATCCATATTTGCCCGACATGGAATACCGGAAAACTGTTGTAAGCGATAATGGGACGCAATTTGGAGCTGCTCGTGAGTTTGCAAATTTCGCAAGGCAGTACGGATTCACACATGTCACTTCAAGTCCTCGATTCCCGCAGAGCAATGGGATGGCAGAAGCAGGTGTGAAAATTGCTAAGTTGATCCTCAAGAAAAATCAAGACCCATCGCTTGGACTCCTGGAGTATCGATCGACCCTTTGGAGAACGGTTACAGCCCTGCTGAGCTTCTCATGGGACGTAAACTCCGAACGACCTTGCCAATTGCACCAGAGAATCTTAATCCAAGGTTGGTGGACTCTCAGACCCTGAAAAGAAAGGAAGGAGAAGGAGAAAGGATATGAAATCCAGATATGATCGACGCTGCGGAGCTACGGACATGGAGGAGCTATCCGAAGGTGACACGGTTTGGATTACAGATATGCGAACCTGGGGGATTGTAAAGCAGAAAGCATCGACACCAAGGTCATATATGGTTGATACTCCAGTTGGGACTTTACGTCAAAACAGGTTCCATCTACGAAAAGGAGTTACAGTGCAATATCCAGCCGACCCATCGACGCCGACCTTTCGGGGGAGGAACTGGTTGAAAATGAAAATACCCCAGTTGTGGATTATCCCTCTAACGACTCAGAAGACGGCCAGATAAGAACCCGGAGTGGACGAATTGTTAAACCTGTGGATCGCCTTCATTATTAATTATATTATGCATTTAAAGTTTGTAATGTATATATATTTCAAGTCTTAAAAAGGGGATGTGCTGAGAACATGTAAGAAAACCTTTACGTAGGTTTTACACGTGACGCAGCGGAGCGTGACCTTGCCTGCCGGGTGAGTCAGTTGTTGTTTGGAACTCTGTATGGATGGACATTAAAACAGAAATAATATTTCAACATATTATATTTCTATAAAAAAATGTTAATTTGGTCTTATATTCAGGTTTATAGTTTCTAAAATAACATGCTCCTCTTTATCTGAGATCCCTCATTGTTGTTGGATGATCTCAGAGAATTTAAAACTATATGGGTGCTTCTTAATTAATAATACTCGGCTTGTCACTGACCCGAGTCCTCTAGTCTGCAGAGACGGCAATAGACGGCATTCAATTCCAGCGTCCATTTTGATGGGAGAGCCAACCACTATTTTATAGATTATCCAATTTAATGTATAAACAAGAATAATTCAGCATTTCCTTTTTTTTTCAAGTACACGTGAGCCTTAGTTTAATGAGGAATTTCTTTACACATCTGTCCTAAAACTTTCCTCACTATATCTTTTGTGTATGAATCTATTTACAATTGATTTGTAGAAATTATAGAGATCTATTGCTATAATTTCCCTCTCTGAAATAGTTCCCAGCGTCTTCAGTGGGTTGCTAAATCTCCAGAAGGTGTTTTTTATAGATTATCTAATTTAATAATGATTTCATGGATGTGTGTGTGTGTGTGTGTTACACAGTATATGCCACAAATGACTAAGGATAATTTTAGAAGAGATCGGTGCCAGACAAGTGTATTGAGAGAGAATAGTAAAAGAATAAGGTTGTACTAGATTTCGCGGATAAAGTCAAGAAAGGACATTATTCATTATTCCAGAAGTATTTCAAAAGATAGTTGACACCCCCCCCCCCCCCCCCGGGGCCCATCATTATCTCTTTTCTTCAAAAAGGAAGCTGATACCCCTGGGACATTGGAATTTCACATACCAGAGACCTTGTTAGCGTCGGGACACCCGACGCTCTATACATTCCAGGAAGGAATCTGTCAACAGCTCCCCCCATATCTGCACCTCTCAGGGACTTCTCCCACGGTAGCTTGGAAGCAAATTTTGGTGTGCTCTGGCACTATGTAATCTCAGGAATACATCTACCCCCCATACTATATGTTATTTCATTTTCCCAATTATAATTCTAGATGCTCAAGCTCTACATTGTTTATCTCTATATCATACACCATTCCTATAATGGTAACGACGCTGTAACTGAAATGTCACACTTACATATTTTAATAAGGAAATTTTTACTAAGTCACATCTTACATGCTCCCTTCCCATATATCCAAAAACGGGAATACAACAATGATAGCTAAACACTCAAAACCTTTTACTGAAGGTGATTTCATCAAGGAATGTTTAATTGAAGCTGCAGAAATTGTTTGTCCTGGAAGTGTGAAGACGTTTCAAGCAATATCTTTGTCTCGAAATACCGTTGTGGAAAGAGTTACTGATATGGCCAGAAATTTAAATGATCAGATAAAAGAAAAATCATCTTGTTTCGAAGCGCTTTCCATTGCCTGTGATGAGAGTACGGACATTGGGGGCGTATCTCAGTTAGCTGTTTTTTTTTTCGAGCTTGCGACACGGATTTCAACATTTTTGAGGAATTATTGGAACTAGTACCGATGCATGGCACTACTACAGGAGAAGATATATTTAATTGCGTTTATGATCTTCTGCAAAAATACAATTTACCTCAATCAAAATTGACTTCTGTAGCAACAGATGGAGCTCCTTCAATGACTGGAAAAACCAACGGTTTCGTAGCATTACTGCAAAAAAACTAAGTGAAATTTCTGATGGTTCCAATATTCATCATACGCATTGCATTATACATCAGGAAGTATTATTTACGAAGGTAATAAAAATGGAAAATGTGTTGACACCTATAAAAAAATTCATCAATTTCATAAGATCTCAAGGTTTAAATCAGCAACAGTTCTCTCTTAACTGAATTAGAAAGCGAATATTCAGGTTTATCATACTATACTGAGGTACGTTGGCTATCATGCTCCAAGGTTCTCAAACAATTTTGGGACTTGAAAGAAGAAATATGTCAGTTTTTAATCACCAAGAATCAAGACATCACTTTGTTTTTTGATCAAGTATGGTTGCAAGATTTTTCCTTCATGGTTGACATAACAAAACACTTGTCGGATTTAAATTTGAAACTGCAAGGAAAGGATCAGATCATTACCAACATGTGTGACCAAGTTAATGCATTCAAATGTAAGCTAGTTCTTTGGGAAAAGCAGTTGGAAAACGAAGATTTAATGCACTTTCCTACATGCAACATGTACAAATCAAGTTTAGGTGAAACTGCATCGTATCAAAAATATGCGGAAAAAAATTTAAGTCTTAGAAATGAATTTGAAACAAGGTTTTCTTCTGATTTAAAATCTTTGGAAGGCAAGTTTACTTTGTTTTCTTCGATTTTCTCGATAAATATAGAATCAATACCTAATCATATGCAAATGGAGGTAATAGATATCCAGTGCGATTCAGATTTAAAGGCAAAATTCATTGAAGTTGGCGTTTCTGAATTTTACAAATATTTGCCAGCCAGATTTGAAAACACTCGAAAATTAGCATATGAAATTATGTCCATGTTTGGAAGTACTTATCAGTGCGAGCAGTTATTTTCACTTATGAAAGGAAATAAGTCTCCAATCAGATCGAGAATTACTGACGTTCACCTTGGGTCAGTTTTAAAATTAATCACTGCGAACAAGATTTCCCCCGAAGTAGGAAAGATGGTAGCAGAAAAGAGATGCCAAATATCAGGGAGAAAATATTAACTTTACTTTCTTTTTTCTTATTAGTATTTTTTCAAAATAACCTACATAAATGTTACTATAAAATTTTAATTACTTGTTTTCCTTTTTTTGCGGCCTACATAATCTTATTACTTTTTTATTTGGCCCGTGTTAGGATTTGAGTTTGACATTCTTGTTCTAGGGTGTTGTCCTTCTTGTCCTTCTCTGAAAATGTAGCTAATAAGTAATACCAATAAAAACAATAACTTTGAAATACTTTCTGGGCCATCGTTGGACTAATAAATCGACACACTATATGTTAACCATTAACCAGAAGCTGTGTGTATCTTTAATTCATTTTTTTTATACCAGATCTCTAGCACATATACTTCGCAAAATATTTCAACAATTTTTTTTTTTAATTCAAAATTTCGTAGAATTTTCTGTAGAATGTAATAAAATAAAGTTATTAATATACCTTGTTTAGTATCATAGAATATATGAATAAGGAGGAGCCTTAAGTATTGCAATGGAAGCTTCTTAAATTATTTCTTTATTATAAATTCTTCAAATTTTTAAAATGTAAATTAGGGAAAACTCATGGCACAGTGTTTATTCTGAAGTTTATCATTGTTGTGTATGAGAGAGATAGCTAACTGACAGGAAGAGTATGGCATAGCATTACCATTTAAAATTTTATCTTCCATTCTAATTTTTCTAATAAACAAAAGAGAGGTATATATGATGTAGAAGGGCTACTGTAACGTCCTCGTATTTGTTGATTGAAGTTAATCAGCAAGAAGTACTTGGAAGTTTAAAAAGAAAACTCTATTTCTTTTAGGCTAACATCAGACATAATCTCAATTATATCAGACATAAGTTTACATGTGATATATATTACAATAAGTCAAAAGGCAACTGCACAGAGTATCATCAGTGATAATAATGTGCTCACTGATAATTTACTATATACATTACAGCTACAATTTTGTGCTCAAAAATCATAACTTTGGTTAGTAGCCCGTAAAACTATATTTAATAAGTTACAGCTACAACTTATAAGCAAATAAATCCATAGTCCAGGGTTGTGGTATCTACAAATTCCTAGGAAATCCATATTGCTTTGATCTATTGATCCTGCTGAAGAAAGTTCCACAATGCGATTAGATGGTTACTGTATTTAGATTTCTCTTGAGAAGCAGTTGTATAGTTAGCGTTTCTTTTTGCGGCATATTTATATCATCACACGTGTCCTTGAAGATAAACCATTGGATAATCTCATAATACCGATCACTAGACCATTCTTGTAGATGGCTCAATTTTAGATATTTTAAAGGTTGCCAGATTGTGAGTTACTACTTCCTGTAAATTTTCAACGTGTGATCTCCAACGACTAGATCTTGCTGCAGCCCTGATGCCATATCAATTCCTTGATTCTTCGCAAGTGTAGACTATTAAATTGATTGAAGATTTATCAGGGAATTTAGTTTCTCTATCAGTTTCATATTAACTCAAGCTTTCCAGTGTAACACAATGACTTAAGCAGCTATTGAGTTACTCCTTTTGAATAGCTGATAAAACAGAAAGCTTGTGTTGTAATATCTATCTCTCTCTCTATATATAAAAGTCAATGTCTGTCTGTCTGTTTCGCTATAAACTCAAAAACTACTGAACCAATTGGTACCAAATTTTGCAGGTCACTTTTTATAAACCTGAGGAAAATTTTCGGCTGCATTTTGATTAGTATTTTTGGCTATTTCTTTTTTCATTTGAAGAACTTTTTTTAACGCGACTAATCCGGAATGGAATGAATACCTAAATATGGCCTTTTTTTTTAAGCATCGGTGGTTCAGTGGTAGAATGCTCGCCTGTTACGCGGGCGGCCCGGGTTCGATTCCTGGCCGATGCATTTTTTTTTACAATTTTAAAAACTCATTTATATTATATATAATATAAATATATATTATTATATCAACTATATTAATTAAATAAAATACCTAAACACTAATATAATACAATTTATGCCATCACACACACTTTTTTCCTGTAGTTTATGTGTTACTTCTGTATTGCTATTCTATGGCACTTCTAATATTTATTATTGATATACTTTTAGTATGAAGGAAATTGCACCCAAGGATTTCTCGGGCGAAGCCGGGTCATTCGCCTAGTATCTATATATAAATGAATGTTTGTATGTTTGTATGTCTGGTATACAAATTCGCAGTAGTTCACTAATTCAAACCAAAATTTCCATACATAGGTAAAAAAAATACGGGGAAGACGATAGGCTATTTTGAAAAAATATATAAATCAATTATTAAAACTATATATTCAAATTATTCTACTTAGCTCGCGAGCAGCGCCTCTAGCGGCGAAGATGGGAGGTAATATCAGCTGACCTAATGTACATGTGAAGTTTGGTGCGGGACGTTTCACAAGAGTGACATCCACGGCGCCAATTTATAATTGTAACGAATAGTGCTTTATAGTGTTTGAATAAAACATTTAATCGGATAAACCGGGCAACGCCCGGGTTTCGTCTAGTAACTTATAAAGAAATTTATTCATGGGATTTATTTAATCGAAAACAGGGCAATTCATATTTATTAAAGTGACGACTATATAACCATGCATTCCTGATAGATGTGGTTTGCCAAGTCCATCTTTCCTCTATGCCATTGATCAGATAAATTTGGCTCTTCTGCCAATACCAGATTTAAAACACTGCCGAGTACTTTTTCTAAAGCTTTCCATTAGGCAATAAATTTCCATACATACAATGTATTAACAACATTAAAAAAAATTGTATTATAAGAGTCTATACTCTTGTTTGCTAAAGAATGTGCTGATGTCTTGGAATATTGTGTTTGATTAGAAGATTGATTGTGGTGAGTTTGCTTTGAAGGGTAGATATGTTTTATTTATTATAATTTTAAACAATTTTGGAATAGTGGTGTGAGGATGAGTCCAAAGTTGACTCTATTTATGGTATTTACTCCACCTGTGTGTGTTTGTGTGCCAGTCCATAGTCCAGATGAAAAAAGAGGAGGAGCAGTAACTCGCTGGCCACTGATAGTATCCTGTAAGGACTTCTGATCCAAGGATACAGGATGAGCAGCGTCTGTACTCCATGTTAGGAGCAGCTGCACATGGAGTCTGTTCATCTTCAATATGAAATGGGTGCCTCTGATATGAGGAACATAATTTCAGGTTTGTTAAAGAGAAGGTTCGCTATATATCTCAAGGTTCATTTGTGGTGGGGTTTTAACTGTATATATATTATATTTTAATAATTTGTATTCTAAAAGGAAATTATGCTGAGTTGAGTTTGCGCAGTCGAGGCCTTTTGTTGAAAAGAGATCAAACACTTTCACTATTGACGGGTTTATTTATTAACCAAATCGTCACAGTTTTTAAAAAATCAATGATAATAATAATCTTGAGGCCTCTTGATAGGTAGAGTACCTCAAAAATTGAAAAAGAGAAAAAAAAAACTTAATAAAAAATATGATATTAAAATTTACATATTGGCCAACCGAAACAAAAAAAAGTCTAACTATGCAAAAAAAAAACTATTTATATTTACATCCGCGCCATCTGTGTTCTCGGCGTCACAGAGTTCATCTATGAAAATAAATAATAAAATATTAATAAAAATATACAAGTTATGTAGAATATAATATTACCAAATTATCTACAACATATATATATTTTAGTTTAGAAAACACAACTTAAAAGTTTAGCCAATACTCACAAGTCATCACAGTGATCATAGGTTGGAAGTAGTGTCTTTGTGATCAAAATAAAGACAATAAATAAAAAGAAAACAATTATTTTATTATATTTGAACATCTTTGTTTAAAGAAGAGAGAAATTATAATTTAAAAAAAAGACATATTTCCCATTAAAACAGATTCAAATGACAATTTAATAAAATTGAGACAATTTCTCAGTGAACTAAAAGATTTTCAGACAGTGAATCTAAATGATACGGAAAATTTACATTAAAGATTAGACACATAAGGTTAACAAGACCAAATCCAAATAAATATATTGTGCAGAATATTTTGATGACAGCATTATAACCAAAACATCCTTTACATTTGTTGATTTGGTTTTGTTACCTTATATTTCTTTTAAGTCTATTTTGATGGGAAAAGATTTTTTTTTTTCACTTCTTAAAAAAAAAAAAATATTCAGTTATCTTGTGTATGGTGCCTACTCCTTAGGTCTCATGAAGTTTGGCAAAGGCAGTTGGGTGGATGGAGTTGACTTGAAAAATGAGTAGGAGAGAACGCTCTCCTTGACATAGTTCAGGTTGGGATCATCGTCGAACTCTGTGTCGATGTAGAAGTAGACTGGGAGGTCCACCTGCGCAACCAACCAAACTTCTGGAGGAAGTACATAATAACCTCTACTAGAAGACAACATCTAGTTTGCTGAGCCAAAGTGTTTTTTAGGGAGAGATGTGTCCTCTTAGAGAGCAGCGAATTGGTCAAATAGTAATTTTGGAGATACAGTAGAACCTCCTTTTAGCGGACACCTCTCCACAAAGGACAGTTTTCATTTGCAAAATTACCATTTTTACTATTTAGCAACTTTCCAGTAAGAGGACACCTTCTCCCTAAAGACACACTTTGGCTCTGCAATTAGGTGTCCTTTACAGGAAGGTTCAACTGTATGCGGAGAAACAGAGAAAAGTATTCTTGGGCAACTATCCTTCTCTCAACCCGATAGTCAACAAATATATAACTGGATGAATACAAGGATGTTTGATCAAGTTCTCTTCTTTGGTTTATATAAATTCTATAAGGCTGCATATCCACTGAACTGAAAAAAAAAAACATTACACACCGATTGCTAATGAAATCAAAGCTATATTCAAGCCATGTAACAGTAAGAACCAATTAAGGCATACATTATAAGTTACATAACTGTTAATTAGCATGGCTATTGATTATTGGGACAAATTTTATTCCTAGAATGTGTGTTCTTTTTTTTTTTTTGTTTCCTAGTTTGGAGTGTGCATAGAATAACAGCCTTTTTTGGATTTAAAAGAAATAAAAAATATACCTTTTCTCCTGGAAATAGAAGTTGCTCCTCAAAACAGAAGCACTGAAACAAAAAATCATATCATCATATATCTATATATATAAAAATGAATGTTTGTATGTTTGTTTGTTTGTATGTCCTGTCCTGTATACAAATTCGCAGTAGTTCACTAATTCAAACCAAATTTCCATACATAGGTAAAAAAAATATGGGGAAGGACGATAGGCTATTTTAAAAAAAATATATAAATCAATTATTAAAACTATATAATCAAATTATTCTACTTAGCTCGCGAGCAGCGCCTCTAGCGGTGAAGATGGGAGGTAATATCAGCTGACCTAATGTGCATGTAAAGTTTGAGTGGGACGTTTCACAAGAGTGACATCCACGGCGCCAATTTATAATTGTAACGAATAGTGTTTGAATAAAACATTATCATGGGAGACTTACTGTATTCTATAAAGAATAGAAGTCCAAATCCTCCAAACACGAACACAAAGTAAGTGAGGAAAAAAAAAATTCTTGACAGAGGGCTTAAGATGATGTTAAAAACAGGAAACCATAACAGAAAACTTGGCACTCCGTACAACAAACAAGTTGTGTGTGAAAAATCTGGTATTAGCAGACCTATTCGGTAATGACCGGCCAGATGATACCCTGCTAGAAGACATGTACATCAACTGATGTCAGGGATATTCTGTCAGAATACTTCACCTGAACTTCAACTGATGCCAGGATATTCTGTCAGAAGACTTCACCTGAACTTCAACTGATGCCAGGATATTCTGTCAGAAGACTTCAACTGATGCCAGGATATTCTACCGGAAAGTCCACAAGAACATTCAATTAAGAAAATCCACTGATTACAAGATACCCTGTTAAAAGACTCTGCACTGAGGGGTGTTCTAGGGCTGCTTTGTAAGTTGGGAGATTGTCTGGAATTGTGTGATAGAAAGTGAGATCGAATACCTGGATCTTTTTGAAGTAAGGTCCAACTTCGTAAGGCAGGATGTTGTAGGTGGCGATACCTTTAACTGGTTCATCTGTCTGGTTCTCTACGGTGTAGAAAGCCAACGCTGGCTCTCCTGGACAGACCTGTCACCACAACCATATCATTGAAACAATATGAAATAGGAGATAACCAATGTTTATGCTACCCAGAGAAGGCACAGCGCCGAAGCAAAGACCAACTGATGATTATTGATAAGACAGAGGTGGGGATGTAGATCTCAGAGGGATTATAAAGTATATACTCTTTAAACACAAGGTAATAAGACCAAATCCAAATAAATAAATAGTGTGCAATGTTTCAGTAACAACTCTGTTACTGGTCGCTCATGGGATGAGTTGCTCATGAGAGACTCTACTGTATTTCAGTTATAGATAACCAGAGAGTGATGGTATTTCAAAGGATAGATAAGATGGTCACATTCACACTTACCACCAGTTTGGGCTGGATGGGTTTGAAGTTCCAGGTCAGAGCTGAGTCATTGTCAGCATTGAAGGATATCAGAATCTTGCGATCCTCCACTTTCTTTAACTTCAGCACTCTGTTGCGATCATCATCCTTAGTCACCTGTACCCCGAGTCCTGTCCTCTGTGGACACACAGCACAACCTGGGGTCACAGAAACTGTCCTCTGTGGGACACACAGCACAACCTGGTGTCACAGAACTGTCCTGTGGACACATACAGCACAACCTGGTGTCACAGAACTGTCCTCTGTGGACACACAGCACAACCTGGTGTCACAGAACTGTCCTCTGTGGACACACAGCACAACCTGGTGTCACAGAACTGTCCTCTGTGGACACACAGCACAACCTGGTGTCACAGAACTGTCCTCTTGTGGACACATACAGCACAACCTGGTGTCACAGAACTGTCCTCTGTGGATACACAGCACAACCTGGTGTCACAGAACTGTCCTCTGTGGACACACAGCACAACCTGGTGTCACAGAACTGTCCTCTGTGGACACACAGCACAACCTGGTGTCACAGAACTGTCCTCTGTGGACACACACAGCACAACCTGGAGTTACAGAACTGTCCTCTGTGGACACACAGCACAACCTGGAGTTACAGAACTGTCCTCTGTGGACACACAGCACAACCTGGAGTTACAGAACTGTCCTCTGTGGACACACAGCACAAACCTGGAGTTACAGAAACTGTCCTCTGTGGACACACAGCACAACCTGGAGTTACAGAACTGTCCTCTGTGGACACACAGCACAACCTGGAGTTACAGAACTGTCCTCTGTGGACACACACAGCACAACCTGGTGTCACAGAACTGTCCCTCTGTGGACACACAGCACAACCTGGTTGTCACAGAACTGTCTGATGTGGACACACCAGCACAACCTGGTGTCACAGAACTGTCTGATGTGGACACACACAGCACAACCCGTGTCACAGAACTGTCCTCTGTGGACACATACAGCACAACCTGGTGTCACAGAACTGTCCTGTGTGGACACACACAGCACAACCTGGTGTCACAGAACTGTCTGATGTGGACATACACAGCACAACCTGGTGTCACAGAACTGTCCTCTGTGGATACACACAGCACAACCTGGTGTCACAGAACTGTCTGATGTGGACACACACAGCACAACCTGGTGTCACAGAACTGTCCTCTCTGTGGACACACAGCACAACCTGGAGTTACAGAACTGTCCTCTGTGGACACACAGCACAACCTGGAGTTACAGAACTGTCCTCTGTGGACACACACAGCACAACCCGGTGTCACAGAACTGTCCTCTGTGGATACACAGCACAACCTGGTGTCACAGAACTGTCTGATGTGGACACACACAGCACAACCCGGTGTCACAGAACTGTCCTCTGTGGACACACACAGCACAACCTGGTGTCACAGAACTGTCCTCTGTGGACACACACAGCACAACCTGGTGTCTCAGAACTGTCCCCTGTGGACACACACAGCACAACCTGGTGTCACAAAACTGTCTGATGTGGACATACACAGCACAACCTGGTGCCACAGAACTGTCCTCTGTGGATACACACAGCACAACCTGGTGTCACAGAACTGTCCTCTCTGTGGACACACAGCACAACCTGGAGTTACAGAACTGTCCTCTGTGGACACACAGCACAACCTGGAGTTACAGAACTGTCCTCTGTGGACACACACAGCACAACCCGGTGTCACAGAACTGTCCTCTGTGGACATACACAGCACAACCTGGTGTCACAGAACTGTCCTCTGTGGATACACAGCACAACCTGGTGTCACAGAACTGTCTGATGTGGACACACAGCACAACCCGGTGTCACAGAACTGTCCTCTGTGGACACACACAGCACAACCTGGTGTCACAGAACTGTCCTCTGTGGACACACACAGCACAACCTGGTGTCTCAGAACTGTCCCCTGTGGACACACACAGCACAACCTGGTGTCACAAAACTGTCTGATGTGGACATACACAGCACAACCTGGTGTCACAGAACTGTCCTCTGTGGACACACACAGCACAACCTGGTGTCACAGAACTGTCTGATGTGGACACACACAGCACAACCTGGTGTCACAGAACTGTCCTCTGTGGACACACACAGCACAACCTGGTGTCACAGAACTGCCCTCTGTGGACACACACAGCACAACCTGGAGTCACAGAACTGTCCTCTTTGGACACACACAGCACAACCTGGTGTCACAGAACTGTCCTCTGTGGACACACAGCACAACCTGGTGTCACAGAACTGTCCTCTGTGGACACACACAGCACAACCTGGTGTCACAGAACAGTCCTCTGTGGACACACACAGCACAACCTGGTGTAACAAAACTGTCTGATGTGGACACACACAGCACAACCTGGTGTCACAGAACTGTCCTCTGTGGACACACACAGCACAACCTGGTGTCACAGAACTGTCTGATGTGGACACACACAGCACAACCTGGTGTCACAGAACTGTCCTCTGTGGACACACACAGCACAACCTGGTGTCACAGAACTGTCTGATGTGGACACACACAGCAAAACCTGGTGTCACAGAACTGTCTGATGTGGACACACAGCACAACCTGGTGTCACAGAACTGTCTGATGTGGACACACAGCACAACCTGGTGTCACAGAACTGTCTGATGTGGACACACAGCACAACTTGGTGTCACAGAACTGTCCTCTGTGGATACAAACAGCACAACCTGGTGTCACAGAACTGTCCTCTGTGGACATACACAGCACAACCTGGTGTCACAGAACTGTCCTCTGTGGATACAAACAGCACAACCTGGTGTCACAGAACTGTCCGATGTGGACAAACACAGCACAACCTGGTGTCACAGAACTGTTCTCTGTGGACACACACAGCACAACCTGGTGTCACAGAACTGTCCGATGTGGACACACAGAGCACAACGTGGTGTCACAGAACTGTCCGATGTGGACACACAGAGCACAACCTGGTGTCACAGAACTGTCCTCTGTGACTACACACAGCACAACCTGGTGTCACTGAACTGTCCTCTCTGTGGACACACGTCAAAATCTGGAATCAAGGAAGTGACTTACCCTACAGAAGATGTTGTAGAGAGGGACAAAGGCGTAACTCATGCCTCCCATGAAGAGAATTAAAGCGAGGAAATAGTTGCGAAAGATCTTGTTGCGTATTTCAACATCCTTCCGGTACAATGTGGCATGGACCCAAGACTTGGGGATGTGGAGGGTTGGATGGTGGACCACTGAAGTCAGAGGAGGGGTCCTGAGGACTGGCCGGAGATGTCTGATGGAAGGGAGGGTCCTGGAGAGAATTCCAGGGAGGAGTAACTTGCTGAAGACCATGGCTGGACCCACAGTCAGCTCTGCTGAAATCACAGTCTCCAATTTCTTCAATTTAAAACCCCAAAAGAATCAGAAATTCTCACTTGAATTAAAATCAATGTGAGAAATAAAGTCAGTTAAGATTATTAGCAATTTTTTACAACATTCACTGCTAATGGACATTTTTCTGGAACATTTAGTTGTCAATGCTTAAGGGGGGGTGTTGAATTAAAGTGTCTTTATTAAATTACAACTGTTTCAATTAAAATAAAATAAGGTTAATTGGGATTTGAAAAAAAAAAAAAAAACATTGAATTGAAAATGGCAATTTGAATATTAGTTGAATTATTGTAAGAATGGAATTAGAAGTCAGTTGAATTTGAGAGGTTCTACTGTAATGTAATAGAAAAGCTAAAGATCCACAGATTTGATATAATTGAGAGGAGAAGACTTATTCAAAAATAAATTTTAAAAAGAGATTGGTTCTTTGACTCCAGTTTAGCAATATCAGGAGCTGATCCAGTTGACCTAGATCTCCCTCTCAACATTCACAGAAACTTATTTGCTTTCTACCCATTACACAGCTCTTCATCCCACCCTAAATAGATTTCTGTTGCCAAGTGTGTAGTTGAACAGAGTCTGATCAAAGCTAGTTAAATGCTCTTCTTTTTTTTTGTGTCCATCCTAGGTCCAAGCGTGCCTTTTACGGGTTTATTGTGACCCACTAAAAACTTCTACCAGCACCTTTCAAAAAGTTTTTAAAGAGAGGCAACCCACACCTACTTCTACTATACAGCCATAATACCTTCGTTTCTGAAGACAGGTTCAACTAATTTTAGAACGCAAGAAAGTTGACCCGTGACCAGATAAGTGCATACTTATTTGCAACATTTCTATAGCTGCCCCTTTCACATAAAAAAAAATCGCAATCGAGAAAGAGTATACTAATTATAAAAAATACGATGAACAATTAAGTTGATTATAAAATACAATATCTGTTACCTTTGTGTATTTAAATTTGTATTAAAATGAGTTAAACAATTAAATTCATACATAATGGCAAATCGAATTTTAAAAAGACAACCAAAATGTTCTAGATAAAAACTTGATAAAAATGGTCAAAATGCAAAATATATATTCATTGAAAAAGAGTTAATATTTTGCATTGAATATATATTTTTATAAGCATTTTCAATTAAAAAAATAATCATATAAATTTATATTACACCCAAAATGACATTTAATTATCAAAATTAATAACAAATTCATATCTCGATATGGAATATATAAAGAGAGGGAGAAAGAGTTATTCTATCTTTTTTCAAATAATATTGATTCAAATATATATATATAGCACATTATATTCTATATTTAAATATATTTATATACATTAATTATATTAATGTTGAAATCCATATATATCTAAGTTAGCCTTTTCTTGAAAGTATATTATTTATGGATCGCAATGCTTATTGAAAATAATAAATATTTATTTGTAGAAATCTCTATACAAGAATTATCTGCTTGGAGTCATTTCCTGATTCGCATTTATTATAGGTTTTATAGAAAAAACAATATTTGAATTTAAAGAACAAAATTTATAGTTGCATAGGTATGTTATTCATTGGAATCTGAGTTTTGTTATGTTGTGGGGGTCGAGAGACTTTCTTCCAGCCTGCTGGGATGACTGACCACGCCGCCAACAAACATACAAGGGGGCGGCATGTAATAGGAGATGACCACCGCTGCGCGGCGTGGCAGATCAGCGGAAGTCAATGAGAACCAGAATAGACATTCTAAAGCAAGCATGTCAAACTCGCGGCCCGCGGGCCTCATGCGGCCCACAACGAATAAATTTGCGGCTCACCAGACAATATATTTTAATAGAAAAATATATATATAAATAAAAATAATAATAAAAATTTGTAGCCTAATTTTTAAAAATTGTAATTATACATAATTTATTTATTAATAAAGAACCACTGGTCGCCATACATAAGTCGTAAGTTTTGATAATATTATACCTACATACATAACGTATGTACATCGCCATAAGTATTGTGTGCCTTAAAGTTTAAAGAAAATATTCTTTCGGAGTACTAGAAAAAAAATTTAAGTTATGTTCAATAATTTGTGCAGTTATTCTGTGTCTGGTAAGTTAAAATATATTAATTAAAAAATATATATTAATTAAAACGTTTTATTATTTTGTGTTAGCGATTACTATTTTTTTTTCACACACACAGACCTTTGTATTCAATATGTGGAATAATGGCGTCCAGACGGCTTGGGTGACAGTAAACAAACATGCCCGGCGCCAGCCGCCGACAAAGGACTAGAACATGGCTTGGTCTGCTACCGACCAGTTGGGTGTTTTCCTCTGTCCTCTTAAGATGTATTAAATAAAGTTAGTTAGAAGGAGATTTTTACCCTCTCCTTTCTGCTATTCAGTGATCGTATTTAAATCCTTGCAACAGCCCACAAAGAATCATCACAGCGAATTCTTCTACTGAATCACGCTTCAGTGTTTTGTGAAACTATTACCCAACATTTCTTCACAAAAAGTGGCGTCCCAGGTGGGCTTCTGACAAGGCAAGATCAAGTGGATTAACGGCGGAGTACGATTTTCAAGACTTAAGATAAGTACCTTTTGTTTTACCTTCTGTTTATAGTGTTTTTTGAAAAATGGAAATTTTTAAAAGGCATAGAAATTTACTTAGAAAGCGACTAACTCGCAGTTTGAAGACGACAGAAGAGCTTCTGCCAGGTACTCCACCGATACCTGTAGAGGACATTGAATATAATAGAGAGATCATTGAAGAAACTCACAGTGAGCTTCTTGTGATCCAAAGCAAGATAAGAGACTTCATGCTAACTTCAGACGTTAGCGGAACTAGAGCAAGACAATGAGTGTTATGATTGAAAGGACAAGTTGATCCGGCAACACTGCAGACTCGACTGGTAAACATTCTTAGATATTAAAAAACGAAAGAAAAAAATAAAAGATAAAAAGATCAGGTGTCGAAATCAATATTAAAAATGGCATATCTTGAACAGGAGCACATGTGCTTTATAGAAGGCAGAGCGCCATCTGGTGGAACAGAAATCAACTAAACATTGATTTAGCCTGTTCCCTGATATTTGGCCAACCCAATTTTTTGATAAATCAAGAAAAGCCATCCACGAACGCGTTTCGCGCTTTTGGCGCTCGTCAGCGTGGAGTAGGCTGAACCATTGCGACCAAAAAATATTTTTTGATCCCAATGGCTTCCCGAAAAACCAAGAAATGGGTATTTAAGGCCAAACTTGCGTAAATACGCTTAGCACATTAAAAAACGAAAGAAAAAATAAAAGATAAAAAGATCAGGTGTCGAAATCAATATTAAAAATGGCATATCCTGAACAGGAGCACATGTGCTTTACAGAAGGCAGAGCGCCATCTGGTGGAACAGAAATCAACTAAACATTGATTTAGCCTGTTCCCTGATATTTGGCCAACCCAATTTCTTGATAAATCAAGAAAAGTCATCCACGAACGCGTTCCGCGCTTTTGGCGCTCGTCAGCGTGGAGTAGGCTGAACCATTGCGACCAAAAAATATTTTTTGTTCCCAATGGCTTCCCGAAAAACCAAGAAATGGGTATTTAATGGCCAAAGACTGGCCAAGAAATCACCAAATATCAGGGAACAGGCTAAATCAATGTTTAGTTGATTTCTGTTCCACCAGATGGCGCTCTGCCTTCTGTAAAGCACATGTGCTCCTGTTCAGGATATGCCATTTTTAATATTCTTAGATATATAACCATGTTATAAAAATATAAGTTAATAAATAAATACTTAGTTCAGTTGCATTCTGCGTGATCAAATAGGCACAAAGAACAACATTAACAACATGGTGGCAGCGGAAAAGTGAGTACTTTTTCAAATAAATATATTATTGAAAAATATTAGTGAAAAAAAAAGAAAACATGGACTTTGTTAGGCCTAGCGAACTCGCCTTGCACGGAAATGTAGCGGAAAATTGGCGAATGTTCAAACAGCGATTAATGCTTTATCTTGAAGCAACAGAAAAAGCCACAAAGCCTGATAAACTGAAAGTTGCCATTTTATTAAATTTTATTGGCGAAGAAGCCTTGGAAGTTTTCAACACATTTCATTTAAAAGAAGATGAAGCAGAAAATTTCGATCTTGTAATAAACAAATTTGATGATTTTTGCGAGCCTAAAAAGAACGTCATTTTTGAAAGATTCAAATTTTTTTCAGCGACCCAGAAGGATGATGAATCCATTGATAGTTTTATAACAGAACTAAAAGGATTATCCACATCATGTGAATTTGAATCACAAAAGGATAGTTCATTTAGGGATCGCATTGTGTATGGAATACAAGACAAGGCTTTGCAGGAACGCCTCTTAAGAGAGCCCAATTTAACTCTTCTCAAAGCCATTGAAATGTGCAAAACAGATGAAATAAGCAAGCAACAGATCAAGATCATGCAGAACAGCCAGAACATCTGTCAAATAAGAAAATATGAAAAGAAACACAGTCCAAAGCAAAATCAAGAATCTGAAAAAGAATTCAAATGCCAAAGGTGTGGAAAGTCTCACAGAGCAAAAAATTGTCCTGCATGGGGTAAAAGATGCTCCAAATGCAAAAAGATGAATCATTTTTCAGCTTTCTGTAAAAGTTCAGCTATCAGAAGTCTGAATGATGAAACAGAAGAAACTGTATGGTCAATACATGAAGCAAAAGTAGTCCATACTTTGGAATGGAAAAAATCCATCATAGTAAATGGAAAGGAAATATGTTTCAAGTTGGACTCTGGAGCAGAAGTAAATGTTTTGCCATACACATTCACCAGACAAATGAAAGGTTTGGAAATATTTCAGACTAACCGAAAGCTAACATCATATACAGGACATGAAATCAAGATAAAAGGAATTGCCACACTAAATTGCAAAACCAAAAATAAGACAGAAAGTCAAGAATTTTTCATTGCTGATGGATACTATCAACCAATTTTAGGAATAGAAGCTATTGAAAAGCTTTCACTAATTAAGAAATGTGATGCTGTCCAAATACAGCAGAACAACTCAGCAAAAGAAATTTTGAACAGGCACAAAAATATATTTGAAGGCATAGGAAGACTGCCAATTGAACACAAGATTAGACTAAATGAAAATACAACTCCAGTTATTGCTCCAAGCAGAAAATTCCTTTTTCCATTAGAGAAAAAGTTAAAGCAGAATTGGAACGGATGGAAAAACTTGACATTATTGAAAAAGTTGAAGAACCAAGCAAATGGACACACCCTATTGTAGTGGTACAAAAACCTTCTGGAGATGTCAGAATTTGCATGGACCCCAGGGAACTGAACACGTATATTCAGAGAGAGCGCTATATTCTGCAACAGCTGAAACAATATTTTCTGAACTGAAAGGTGCTACAGATTTCTCTGTATTTGATGCATCATCAGCTTTCTGGCAAGTCTCATTAGACAAAGAAAGCACCAACCTGTGCCCCATTGCGACTCCCTTTGGAAGATTCCGGTTCAAGCGACTTCCCTATGGATTGAACAGTACATCGGAGGTATTCCAACGATGCATAAACAATATTCTTTCAGGTCTCCAGGGAACTGCTTGCTATATGGATGACATCTTGATCTATGGAAGCACAATGGAAGAGCACAACCGAAACCTTGAAACAGTTTCTTCGAAGGTTGGAAGAAAATAATGTCAAGCTCAATACTAAGAAGCAGCAGATAGCTGTCGACAAAGTAAATTTCTTAGGCCATATAATCAGTCGAGATGGAATAGCCATTCAAGCTTCAAGAGCAGAGGCAATACAAAAGTTGAAAAGACCCGAGAACAAGACTGAAGTCCAAAGATTCTTAGGTATGGTAACATACCTTGGCAAATTCATTCCTAATCTTTCTGACAAGACTGCACCTCTAAGCAAATTGATAAGCAACAAGAGTGAATGAAAATTTGGAGGCGAAGAAAATGATTGTTTTGAAAAACTCAAGGATATGGTTTTGAATGCTCCAATATTGACATTTTTTGACCCAACCAAGCCAATCACCATTTCATCTGATGCAAGCCAATATGGTATTGGTACAGTGCTCATGCAAGGGGGACAAGCAATTGAGTATGCGTCCTTCAGCCTGAATGCAACTCAAAGAAAATACGCACAGATAGAGAAATAACTTTTGGCTATAGTCTTTGGATGTGAACGCTTCCAGTACTATATTTGGGGAAATGATGTTATTGTGGAAACTGACCACAAACCTCTTCTGAGTATTGTTAAGAAACCTTTAGAAAAGCTTTCCCCAAGACTGCAAAGAATGGTCTTACGTCTCATGAGATTTCAAATATCTTTGAAGTTCACACCAGGGAAAAACATGTTTGTAGCTGACCATCTGTCTAGAGATCCATTAAAAGATGAGGTGGACACAAGCTATTTAGAAGGTCAAACTGAATCAGTGCAGATGTTGCTGGTTACCACAGATGAAAAAAATAAAGAGACTACAAAAGGGAACTCATGGGGACCACACCTTGATACAACTAATAGAGTATGCGAAGAATGGATGGCCGAAATATAAAACTAAGGTCTGTGATGAAGCAAAACCTTACTGGCAATTTCAAGATGATATTCATGTGAGTGACGGAATTGTTTACAAAGGAAATTGTATCATGGTGCCATCGACTCTTCGAAAATAAATCCTGCAGGTTGTTCATTCATCACACCAGGGCATAGCAGCTTCCAAAGAAATAGCAAGATCAGCATTTTACTGGCCCGGCATGATAACACAAGTAGAAAATGAGTGGAAAAGTGCAGAACATGTCAGGAATATTCAAGAAAGAATCCTGAGGAGTCAAGAATAGCTCATGAAATCCCTGAATTTCCATGGGAAAAAATTGCTGTAGATTTCACGGAGGTGAGTGGAACCAGTTCCATCTTGGTTGTCGATTACCATTCAAAGTTTGTTGAAATCTGGAAATTATCAAGCAAAAGAGAAACCGAAACCATCATGCAGTTGAAAACCATTTTCAGGACTCATGGAATTTCAAGAACTCTAGTTTCGGATAATGGACCCCCTTTTAACTCTACTGGATTCAAAAATTTTGCTCAGAAATATGAATTCAAACACCAAACCTCCAGTCCCAAATATCCAAGATCTAATGGACAAGTTGAGAGGACAATTCAAACCATTAAAGGACTGATAATTAAAAAATAAAGATACAAAACCTTTCGCAATGAGGTTCATTTTTGCCTGTAGAAAGTCGGCTCCAGCCGAAAGCTCGCGTTTATTGTAATAAAAGAAACTCATTGCCAAAGGTTTTGTATCTTTATTTTTTAATATTTAGAGCGCAATTATTCGTTTACTATAACTGATAATTAAAGCTGTGAAGTCAGGAAGAGATCCCAATCTGGCTTTGATGGAGTTCAACAACACACCTAAGTATGACTTGCCATCTCCGACCCAAATGCTTATGGGAAGATCTGTGAGAACTCTTTCGACATACTCCCGACAACAGTTGAAGCCACTGTTTGACACAACAAAGAATTACCAAAAATTGCGAGACCATCAACAAAAGTATGCAGGAAGTCCAAAGAGAATTTTGAGACCTTTGGAAGTAGGATACAACATCATGTTGCAGGAATGGCATAGAAAATGGGTTCCGGCAACAGTGACCGTAAAGCATGAAACTCCACGCTCATATATGGTGAAAACACCAAGTGGGTCTGAATACCGCAGGAACAGGTCTCACCTTAGACCGAGAAAGTTCAGTGTAGAAGATTCTGCCCCAACAATTCAAAGTCCAAGCATTCCTGGATCTCAAGCAGGGACAGCCATGGATGACACATATAAGATCATGGAAGACCCACTTCCGAAAACAGAAGAGCATATGATCCAAGGGAGAACGTTGCCAAGAAAGGTGAAGAATCATCTACTTCTCCTAGTGTGCGAACCCGCAGTGGTAGAACAGTGAGAAAACCTTTGCGTTATAGAGACTAGGAAAACTGCAATCCTTTTTTATTTTTGTTCAAAGGAAACATGTTATGATTGAATGGACAAGTTTATCCGGCAACACTGCAGACTCGACTTGTAAACATTCTTAGATATATAACCATGTTATAAAAAGATAAGTTAATAAATAAATACTTAGTTCAGTTGCATTCTGCGTGATCAAATAGGCACAAAGAACAACATAACAACAATGAGGAAGCCTTGCAATATACCCAGGGATATAAGAGGATATATAAAAAATGTCTCGCTCTTGTTGAACCCAGGATCACTGCATCCAGTCCCACGACCAGTGAAGTGAGCTTCGCTTCTAGCTCACACCATAGAAACTGTAAAAACTACCCAAGATAGAATTAAAGAAGTTTACAGGAGAAATAAAAGATTGGTTGGGATGGTGGGCAACAAGATACATGTCGATCCTACTTTAGAAGACAGCGACAAGTTTCAGTATCTTGTGCAATCTATGTCGCCGGGAACCAGAGCTAGTAAACTGGTTGATAGTTACCCCCTGACTGCCGAGAAATACTCCAAAGTTATAGAAACTTTGACAGAAAGATTTGGAAGGCCTGAACTGTTGCAACAAGTCTATGTCAGGGACCTTATCCGCCTTATGATCGATTGCTCCTCCAAACAACAGTTGAAGGTGACTTCATTTTATGATGAGTTGGTGACTCATTTGAGAGCATTGGAATCCTTAAAGATTGAGGCCAGACAGATGTCTGTATTTATATTTCCAATGATTGAGGCATGTCTCTCAGAGGAACTCATGAAGGCTTGGCAAAGAAGCCCCCTCCATGATGTCAAGATTGATGCTAATGATTCGACTCAAACTAGAGTTGACCTAATAATGGAGTTTCTCCAAAAGGAAGCTGCAGCAGAACAAGACAGAGCCTTAGCTGGATCCAAGTTTGGACTTAGATCTCTGAAACAGGATAGAAACGTGGGCAGACAATCACATCCTGCTAAGATACCTACGGCCTTTGTACTATTTGCTGGACGTGCCCAGAATTGCATCTTATGTAATAAAGATCATAAAAACACAGAATGTCTTACTGCGCGCAGAATGAGCATTAAAGAAAGAAGAGAGCGTATTAAAAATGCTAAATGTTGTTTCTCCTGCCTCCAACCAGGTCATATCTCTTCTAATTGTAGAAGGCGCATAACTGAATGCATTCGATGTAAGAAGAAGCACCTTGATATTTTATGCCCTCTTAATGCTCATGGACGAGAGTCAGCGGATGAAGACAAGGAACAGGTGGAAGACTGTGACGTTTCTCCTACAGTTGAAAACGGAGTTTCATTCTCCGGTCTTAGCGCTTCGTCTCTGATTTTGCTACAGACTCTGAAGATTAAGGTCGAAGGTGCGACTTCGGCGATCCTATATTTTGTCTAAAACTGCCCAGGATCTCGGACTATCTCCCATTGGCCAGGAATCACTTAAACATGTGGTGTTTGGAGGTCATACTAGTGAAAGTGTCCACCAAGAATACAGAGTCAATTTGGGTCATGCATCGGGGAATTTTAAGATGGTAGCGAAGCTTCTTGACCAACAAAAAATCTGTGGTAACCTACCAAGATTGAGCCGCGGGCCATGGTTGAAAGAACTCAAAGCCCGCAGAATCTGGGTTCCTGATATTGGAAAGGATGACATGGAAATTGAATACTTCTAGGATGCGATGTGTTGGGGTCTATTTTCATGATGAAATCTTGTGTGTTGTCAAATGGCTTGAATGCGTCGCAGACGCGTTTTGGATGGACTTTAATGGGAGAATGTCAGCAAGGTAGTGACGTTTCACTCGCTCATCATGTTACAACGATGACAATTTCGGAGAGCAGTATAACCAATCTGTGGAATCTCGATGTTCTTGGCATTATGGATCCTATTGAGTTAAACAGAGAGATCAGAGAGACGCACTGGCGCGTCGACATTTTCTAAAAACAGTCCAACATTCTGTTTCTGGAAGATATGTTTCCCTCCCGTGGACTGTAGAGAAAGCTAAAATCGCGGACAACAGGGAGGTTGCTATGAAGAGATTAGAACAGACGACTAAGAAATTAATCTCTTTGAATCTTTATGAGGACTATGATGATATTTTCCGAGGCTGGTTGGATGATGGGATAATTGAGAAAGTCCCAGCTGAACAACACGACGCTGAGGCCTTCTACCTGCCTCATCGTCCTGTGGTGAAACTCTCCAGTGGGACTACGCCTATCAGGCCTGTCTTTGATGCTTCTAGCAAGGTCTATAGATCCCCATCTTTAAATGACTGTCTTGAAAAGGGACCTAACCTCATAGAGATGATTCCCAACCTTATGCTAAGGTTTAGAAATGGCAAGTTTGGTGTCGTGGCAGACATTAAGAAAGCGTTTCTTCAGATTGAGGTGAATGAAAGGGACAGAGATTACCTGCGTTTTCTGTGGTATCCCAAAATGGAGAAAAGACAGAAGTATTCCGACATAGACGTGTCGTTTTCGGTGTTAACTATAGTCCTTTCATTTTGGGGGCAGTAATCGAATACCACCTGTCTAATGTTCGACCTGAACATAAACCGTTAGCTCAGAGGTTGCAGAAATCCTTTTATGTGGACAATTTAGTCACAAGCGTGAACTCTTTTGAAGAGTTACAAGATCTCAAATTGACCGCAACGTCCATCATGTATAATGCTCGGATGGAGCTAAGCCGTTGGGAGCATAGCCTGGACGTGGCCTCCGATACTTACCCCTTTGAAAGAGCAGAGATATCTAAAGTGCTTGGTATATATTGGGATAAAAGGGAAGATTGTTTGTCATGTGAAATTCCCGTAGCCATACCCCCCAAGATAACCAAAAGGAGTATCCTGTCCTGCTTAGCTCAGATATATGACCTTATTGGATTTCTGAACCCAATATTAATAAAGCCTAAAATTATATTGCAAAAGGTTTGGATAAGCGCGATAACCAGTTGGGTACCTTTGTCGCGAATCGCGTGAAGGAGATATGCAGACTTAGTGATCCTGGAAATTTGAGATATGTTCCTAGCGAGTGCAATCCAGCTGATTTACCCTCCAGAGGATGCAGCCTCTCCCGACTGATACAGTCTACATGGTGGGAGGGCCCTTCCTGGTTAAAACTCTCCAAAGAATTTTGGCCTTCCAGGTATAAAGACCTGAATGAAGAAGAAATCTGTGTGAAAAGAATGCTCAGAACATCAACATTAACATATCACCAATTGATGACCCTGCTGTGTCATACAGAGGCAGTGATGAATGGAAGGTCCATGACTTATGTCAGCGACGATCCGAATGGTCTTGTGTCAATATCACCTTCCGTGTTTCTACAAGAACAGACAGATGTCGAGTTTCCCGAGTGCCAGAATATGGGATCTAATCCAACGACACAGAAACTGCGCTATTTGAGCAAGCTGAGGGAGGAGTTGAAATCACGATTCAGGAAGGAATATTTGTCCCTCCTGGTCCAGAGAAACAGACGCATTTACAATCCAAAACTCCAGGCTGGGGATGTTGTCCTTGTTGGTATGGACAATAAAAGCGTAACTTCTGGCCATTAGCAGTGATCGAGGAGATATTTTTTGGAAGAGATGGAGTGAATAGATTAGTGAAGGTGAAAACCGCAGTAGGAACCTTCCTAAGACCTATTCAGAAAATATATCCCTTGGAAATATCATCAACAGCAGCTTCTTCGCGTTTGCTGAACGATAAAGAGAAAACTGCAAAAATACAGACTAGATAGGGAAGAACCGTTTGTATACCCAACCGATTGGACGATTATTATTGTTTTTCTGTGTGCCTAGATAAAACAGGTGGGAGTATGTGGAATAATGGCGTCCAGACCGCTTGGGTGACAGTAAAAAGACATGCCCGGCGGCGCCAGCCGCCGACAAAGGACTAGAACACGGCTTGGTCTGCTACCGACCAGTTGGGTGTTTTCCTCTGTCCTCTTAAGATGTATTAAATAAAGTTAGTTAGAAGGAGATTTTTACCCTCTCCTTTCTGCTATTCAGTGATCTTATTTAAATCCTTGCAACAGCCCACAAAGAATCATCACAGCGAATTCTTCTACCGAATCTCGCTTCAGTGTTTTGTGAAACTATTACCCGACATTTCTTCACACAATATGTCTTTATCAAAACCAAGTGGCAGTAAAACTAAACGAAAAATTGCTGACGAACATAGGAATTTTCAAGAAAAGTGTGAATTAGAGTATTTTTGCTCTGAAGTAAAAGATAAAATCATCTGCTTGATATGTAATAATGCTATTAGTGTACCAAAATTATATAACATTAAAAGTCATTATGAACAACATAAATCAAAATATGATACCTACGAAGGTTTAATGAGACAAGAAAAGTTAAAAGAGTTCAAGTTGGGAATGAAAAAACAACAGTTGATGCTTACTAAAGTATCACAAGAGAGTGAAGCGGCGGTGCATGCAAGCTACGTTTTATCGGAGATGATGTTGGGGTACGTTTTTGTAATCATACCCCAACAGAAGATGTATGATCAACATCAACTGGATACATGGCTTCCCTCCCACATAGACTTATAGACTACCTTTTTGCCCAGAAACCTAGACACTTGATGACACCAGACTTCCATGCCGAAAGCTGATGCCTGGTGGAGAAGAAGACACCAGTGACATCCAGAGACATCCGTGCTGGAAGCTGCTGTACCATATGTACATATATGCCCCTCAATTAATATTTAGATAGAGGTGACCAAAAGAAAATAATTTATCATATAATCATTTAAATCAATAATTTTTTTAATACTCGGAATATATATATCATATAATTTCCTAAAGGAATTAATTTGTTTTTCAATCTACAATGTTTTTTTTTCTTTCTCTCGCGGCAACACGGTAAATTGGAGGCGTGGTCATGATCACGTGCGTGTTTTCTTTCGACGAATGAAAATGCCAACCAATAGAAACTTTGGCGCGAGCAGCGAATGAAAATGGAGAGAGGCAAGGATAAAAAAGGGTTTCTTTGCCAAAGGAATTCAGATTTAATCAGAGTTCATAAGTCAGAAGGGAAGCCGACAGTCGGGCTCGAGACGCAGAAGGGAGGAGACCAGACTTTCGCCGGCGCTTTCGGGGAAAAGGTAAGCCTCTTTGCCATTATGGCTTAGTACCCCCTTTTTGAGCAGAAACTAACTTAGATTTCGCATGGGCCCTAAAGGGCTTTAAGTAACTTAAAAAAAATTGATAGAGTTCTCATATTTTGTCTCGCCAGAATAGATGGAGATCTAGGCTTTCCCCTTTATAAAGGCAAATTTGTAACTTCAAGTCACCTCTATCTAGATCACTATATAAATAGCATATCTCGCCAGTATATAAATGTTCCCTAAATTTGTTTATTTTGAATAAATATCTAGTATATAACTTATATGGATAATATTTTTTGTTTCCTCTCATACATATTTCATTCTTTTGTTTTATGGTGCTACCCCCACATCTTATTATTACAAATTGTATTGGAATATAGAACTACCTACTCTGATGGAATGGAGTTGTGTACTGTACCTTTGCTGTGATACTTTAATACAGCAACAGCTGCAAATATGACTTTATTAGGGCTGCCTTGAGGGTATCTCTTTGTCAGATTTTAGTAATATTTGTATTTCCATATGAGGAATTTGCCCTTCTTTCACTGTTTAAATGAAATATTGTATGATTCTTACCTATTTGGAGGGAATGCTACTAAAAATCAAGTCTTCTAATAATTGCTGGCCAACATACATTGTCGAAAGTGCCTGCCATACCCACTGTGATCAAAGAAGCCAGTTCTCCTGCCTGTGTTTCAGTGTGTTTTCCATCATATCTACCATTATACTATTCGTTGATTTAATTTTAGTAAAGACCCATGTTGCCTTATACTCATTAGATTGTCCTCTTCATGATATTTACTGAAACCCTTTTGTTTTAAATATATTGCAAATGTTAATGTCAACAGTATAAGTCTATAGCTTTTGCTTGTTTTATAGCTTATTTGTTGGATTTTGGTATAATCTTTACAAATAGAGTCTTTTCCATACATCCAGATAGTAACCTAATTCAACGCATTTGTTGAATCTTTGTTATAAAAATCGGGATTAAAAGTGTACCTGCATGTTTAATCATATTATTACTAATAAAATCTGAACCTGGTGCTTCCTTGATATTTAATTTTGAAATTGTGCTGAGAACATGTAAGAAAACCTTTACGTATGTTTTCCCACGTGTCGCAGCGGAGCGTGACTTTGCCTGCACGGGTGAGTCAGTTGTTGTTTGGAACTCTGTATGGATGGACATTAAAACATGGTGGCAGCGATAACTGGATAAAATACGAACCCGTATATTGCAAAATATCGATTTTTGCGTACCTTGGAAGATAATTCAACATGGCTCAGATTCAACATCCAGAAACTTTCGACTTCTCGACTCCCAACGAATGGCCCAAATGTAGGAAAAGATTCGAACGATACCTCGTGGTCAGTGGAATGAAGAAAAAAGAGGAGGCGGACAAGATCGATTTGTTCATGTACTTGATGGGCGACCGCGCGGATGATATATTCAAGACCTTCAAGTTCGAAAAGGAGGAAGAGGCAACGAAAATTGATTTCGTCCTCAAGGCGTTCGACAGCCACTTCTGTGTCAGAAAGAATATTATCTACGAACGTGCGAAATTTAATTCAAGAATCCAAGAGGATCGGGAGCCAGTGGACGAATTCATCACTTCATTGTACAAATTGGCTGATAGTTGCGAATTTGAGGGTCTTCATGAGCAGTTGATCCGTGACCGAATAGTGGTTGGAGTGAGGGACAAAGCTTTATCTGAAAGAATGCAGTTGGACAGCGAACTGACTTTGGAAAAGGCGGTGAAAATGGTTCGACAGCAGGAAGCCGTTCGACAGCAGCAAGTCGACCTGCAGCGTCCCTCAACAAGCCAAAAGGTAAATCAGGTGAAGTTCAACTCGAAGAAACAATCACCGAAACAACAACAGCAGCCTTCGAGGAAGAAGGAGAAGTCAGCCAAAACAAGATCACGATGTCCAAAATGCGGAGGTTTCACCCACAGGGAAGGACAGGCTTGCCGTGCTGAAGGACAAAAATGTAACCTGTGTTCAAAAACTGGCCATTTTGCAAATTGCTGCCCAGATAAGCAGGCGAAGACTGCGGAAGTCAAAGCTGTTTCTGAACTTGATGAAGAAATTGGTTTTCTCCTGGAGGTCTCAGCTGTGGAGGATTCATCTAATCTCGATGATGATGAAGGCGAGTGCAGGAGGCGATGGACAGCAGAAATCCAAGTGAACGGGAAACAGGTGAAGTTCAAGCTCGACTCCCAGGCGTGTTTCTGTGTCTCTTCAAGAAGATAATGGACAGCAACGACTAGTGAAAAGTGATATCAACATTAGAGCTGCTGAATTCTCCGAACTTCAGACTGTGGGTATGTTTATATCAATGCTGCGAAATGACAATTATGAAATCAGGAGAAGATTTATGTCATTCGTCGTTTGAGTGAACCTCTTCTGAGTCGCCGGGCATGTGAGCTCTTGAACCTGGCGAGGCGGATTGAAGTGGTTGCGACGAGAATTAACCCAATCAAGGAATTCCCTGAAGTATTTGAAGGACTGGGACAGATCGGAAACCCTTACGAAATCAAATTGAAACCTGGAGCAAAACCATATGCTGTGCATACTCCACGACGGGTACCAATACCTTTGATGGAAAAGCTCAAAACAAGATTGGACATCCCTGGAAAGGAGCTGCTCGATGCCGATGCATTATCCAGACAACCACTTCTTACAACCGAGGGAGGTGAAGACGAACGGCCAACCTCGGCGCACATAAATGCAGTTCTCTCGTGTATAACCGACAAAGACGAGATGTTGACGAAGAATTTTGAAGCTCAACAAGAAGATACGACCCTGAAAGCAGTAGTCAACTACCTTGGGCAAGGCTGGCCAGATAAGAAGAAGCTGTCACAGGCTCTGCTCTCTTATTGGCATGTCAAGGATGAACTCGGCGTTCAAAATGGACTACTGATGCGTAGCTGTCGTCTTGTTATTCCAGCAAGTATGAAACTGGAGATCCTAGATAAGTTGCACGCTGGGCACTTCGGGATTACAAAAACAAGACTTCGCGCACGTGAGACGGTATGGTGGCCTGGAATTTCGGAAGAGAACGCGGAAACGGTCAGAAAGTGCAGTGTCTGTATCCAGGAAGCCGTCTCAAAACATGAACCTTTGATACCAACCAACTTTCCTACACGACCGTGGCAAAAGATTGGAATGGATTTGTTCAAGTTCGAGAATAAGTGGTATCTAGTCGTCATTGACTATTATTCTCGCTTTCCTGAAATGATTCAGCTGGATCGGCTCACAGCCAGTGTGGTGGTGCGTAGTTGCAAATCCATATTTGCCCGACATGGAATACCAGAAACTGTTGTAAGCGATAATGGGACGCAATTTGGAGCTGCTCGTGAGTTTGCAAATTTCGCAAGGCAGTACGGATTCACACATGTCACTTCAAGTCCTCGATTCCCGCAGAGCAATGGGATGGCAGAAGCAGGTGTGAAAATTGCTAAGTTGATCCTCAAGAAAAATCAAGACCCATCGCTTGGACTCCTGGAGTATCGATCGACCCTTTGGAGAACGGTTACAGCCCTGCTGAGCTCTCATGGGACGTAAACTCCGAACGACCTTGCCAATTGTACCAGAGAATCTTAATCCAAGGTTGGTGGACTCTCAGACCCTGAAAAGAAAGGAAGGGAGAAGGAGAAAGGATATGAAATCCAGATATGATCGACGCTGCGGAGCTACGGACATGGAGGAGCTATCCGAAGGTGACACGGTTTGGATTACAGATATGCGAACCTGGGGGATTGTAAAGCAGAAAGCATCGACACCAAGGTCATATATGGTTGATACTCCAGTTGGGACTTTACGTCAAAACAGGTTCCATCTACGAAAAGGAGTTACAGTGCAATATCCAGCCGACCCATCGACGCCGACCTTTTCGGGGGAGGAACTGGTTGAAAATGAAAAGACCCCAGTTGTGGATTATCCCTCTAACGACTCAGAAGACGGCCAGATAAGAACCCGGAGTGGACGAATTGTTAAACCTGTGGATCGCCTTCATTATTAATTATATTATGCATTTAAAGTTTGTAATGTATATATATATTTCAAGTCTTAAAAAGGGGGATGTGCTGAGAACATGTAAGAAAACCTTTACGTAGGTTTTCCCACGTGACGCAGCGGAGCGTGACCTTGCCTGCACGGGTGAGTCAGTTGTTGTTTGGAACTCTGTATGGATGGACATTAAAACAGAAATAATATTTTCAACATATTATATTTCTATAAAAAAATGTTAATTTGGTCTTATATTCAGGTTTATAGTTTCTAATAATAACATGCTCCTCTTTATCTGAGATCCCTTATTGTTGTTGGATGATCTCAGAGAATTTAAAACTATATGGGTGCTTCTTAATTAATAATACTCGGCTTGTCACTGACCCGAGTCCTCTAGTCTGCAGAGACGGCCAATAGACGGCATTCAATTCCAGCGCCCATTTTGATGGGAGAGCCAACCACTATTTTATAGATTATCCAATTTAATGTATAAACAAGAATAATTCAGCATTTCCCTCCTTTTTTTTTCAAGTACACGTGAGCCTTAGTTTAATGAGGAATTTCTTTACACATCTGTCCTAAAACTTTCCTCACTATATCTTTTGTGTATGAATCTATTTACAATTGATTTGTAGAAATTATAGAGATCTATTGCTATAATTTCCCTCTCTGAAATAGTTCCCAGCGTCTTCAGTGGGTTGCTAAATCTCCAGAAGGTGTTTTTTATAGATTATCTAATTTAATAATGATTTCATGGATGTGTGTGTGTGTGTGTGTGTTACACAGTATATGCCACAAATGACTAAGGATAATTTTAGAAGAGATCGGTGCCAGACAAGTGTATTGAGAGAGAATAGTAAAAGAATAAGGTTGTACTAGATTTCGCGGATAAAGTCAAGAAAGGACATTATTCATTATTCCAGAAGTATTTCAAAAGATAGTTGACACCCCCCCCCCCCCCCCCCCGGGGCCCATCATTATCTCTTTTCTTCAAAAGGAAGCTGATACCCCTGGGACATTGGAATTTCACATACCAGAGGCCTTGTTAGCGTCGGGACACCCGACGCTCTATACATTCCAGGAAGGAATCTGTCAACAGCTCCCCCCATATCTGCACCTCTCAGGGACTTCTCCCATGGTAGCTTGGAAGCAAATTTTGGTGTGCTCTGGCACTATGTAATCTCAGGAATACATCTATCCCCCATACTATATGTTATTTCATTTTCCCAATTATAATTCTAGATGCTCAAGCTCTACATTGTTTATCTCTATATCATACACCATTCCTATAATGGTAACGACGCTGTTACTGAAATGTCACACTTACATATTTTAATAAGGAAATTTTTACTAAGTCACATCTTACATGCTCCCTTCCCATATATCCAAAAACGGGAATACAACAATGTCGTCCGCCGCGAGGCTCGAATTTAGTATATATTTCATCCCATATACTTTAGAAATATATACCTAATGAAAAGCCATACTATTTTAGGTATAATTAATTAATTAATTAAATTGGTGAAGTAGTCCACACATCCTGAGATTAAGAGTCTATATCTAAAGTGACTTATAAAAATTTCCAGTGGTCTTATTTAGGAATATCATGTTTTTGCCTTGTGATTTTCCGCTAATTTTAAGAGCTATTCATAGCGCCCTTTCAGTTTTCTAACCACACTTACTGTTATGATTTTAAATCGTGAATTTTAATTTATGCTTTCCGTTTCACTGGCATTTTTATCAGGCAATGAAAGTTAAGTTGAGGCGGTGCCTACCGCATTACTCGCGGCTGTCATTTACGATTCACATTGTTTGTGACAATGCCTTATTGATTACTTTTATTGATTACATTTTTTTCTTTTAATTCTTTTTTTATTTATTATTATTATTTTATGCAGTATGAGAAATGAGGTTGGATTACCATGGTTCAAATTTAGAACGGTGGTCAGTGTTTTACAGTAGTCTACTGAAATGACTTAGCATTTTTTTATTTTTTCATCATAGCTCTGATATAATTTCTCTCACAGCAGAGGTGAGTTCTGATAATTATTGCTGGCTACAATTTCTTAACTTTATTTTAATAGCGCTTTCTATCAAGTTATACTAGCCTGTGCATCCAGATTAGGGCTAACATGCTGAGAGATAGTTAATCGATTTTTTTTTCTTCAGCGCATAGTGGATTGGGAGAGTGACAAATACATGAGCTTTAAGGTGAAAATAGAATTGAAGATCCAGTTAGCGTACCCGTGAAGAGAGAAGTTTGATCACCATAGAAAAGACGCATTTTTTTTCTTCGTAAACCTTTTTTTTTAATTTGAAATAAATAATGGATAGAAATCTGGTTTTAACATTCCAATGGCAGAATCTCAAGGAATAGATCTGGTAACCAATTTGCGCGAGTACTTTTTAATCACTGTGGAACTATGTATTAACTTATAACAACTACCTGGGATAATCTTTAAATATTCAAAGGAAAGGAGATGACTGGAGCTTGTGTCTGCAAGACAGCTGAGATATCCCGAGGTGTGCTTGGACAGCTTTAAGTTGATGACAAGGCAGCAAAAGCCACCTGTGTTAGAGACAGGATCTATCTAATAATGGGGGTATAGGAGACAGGAGAGTTTATCGAGGCTCGATTTGACACTTGTATATAATGAGGAAGTTAGCGGAATGCGAGTCTCCAGTGCGGAGTAATATCACCTAAAAGGCTGTGAATAAGGATTGATAAAGTCGGGACACCCGAGCAAAGATATTACATTGAATGTAATTCGGAACCTGTAGGCGTGAGGCGGTATCGTGATTGGTTAGATGGCTAGACACGAGAGGAGGGCGGCCCCCTTTGACGAAGTTTTCTGCCAAGTATGATCACTGGATGCCGATAGACCGCTTAAAGGGTGTGTCCCCCACATGGGAAATGTCATTGAAGATGTGCCAGCATGAAGAGAAGAAAGGTCTAGGACGAGATGACGTTTCCTAAAATTGACACTCAAGGTGATACGCCTGGACTATAGATGAGGCAGTGAAGTCCATCTAGAATATGGCGCTAATTCCAGAACAAAAATGTGGATAGATCGAGCTGAGGTGACGCCTCCATATTAGATATATTTCTGTAAATTCTTAAATGTCCACATATATATTTCCACAGCGAATTATACAAGTTGCACACCTATCCCATGAGCCAGGAATGTAATTATCAGACTGACAGTAAGGAATAATATAAAATTTCTAACCCAGGAACAAACAAAACCCCTGATATGCAACACAGTCCTACAAAATAATTTCCCTACCAAATTCTCAGTGTATCATCATAACTCAACAGAAAACTCAGTCACAATTAGTATCTTAAAGGGCGAAAAACTTTGTCATTTCCCAATCCAATATGCACCTGTTACCCCATAGACAGTGATCTTATAACCACATTTGATTTCGTTTCAGCATGTTGTAAGAGGGATGAACTCATGGAAATGCAGCCTTTAATTACTATGCCTCATGCTGTATAAATACATGAAGGAAATTTCTAATAACAGCCGCTAAGTGGCAATGGACACATGCACGTGTTAAGGGATTAGGTAAATTGATAGGAGAAATTTCTATATATTCAACAATTGTATATTCATAATTTGTAAATTGTTAACAATGTGGCAGAGATCATCCAGGACTTCAACGTGACATTTGTGTATGTCCCGGGGAAAGAAAACACGGTAGCCGACTTCCTCAGTGGGTTCCCGTGTCAGGATGATCCTGACTCATCAAAAGATAAGAGAGTGGTGGCTGCGGTAATTAAAAAAAAATCGTGGGACCCCCTTGATAGATAGCGATCGGACGTGGGAAGGTTTGCTTAAGGACAAGAAATGGGCCCCCTTATTGAAAATAATAGGTGACAGACGGTCTACCTAGACTGTAACTTATAAAAATAAGGATTATAAAATGCACGAGGGTTACCTTGTGTCTAAGAACAGTAGGGGTATCTGGGTGAAGGTGGTTCCGTCAGACATTAGGGAGATGGTGATTAAATATCACCACGACGTTCCGACGGGAGGTCATTTTGGGTCAAGAAGGTAATGAGAAGGCTGAAGGACGATTATTATTGGACGGGTATGAGGACACAGGTGCAAAACTATATATACAGATGCGAGGGTTGCCAGCTCTCAAATCAAGGTGTAACCAAGGCTGGTAATGCTCCCCACTTCAGGCCTGGAAAACCATTCGAGCACCTTGCTCTAGACTTCATAGGACCCTTAGAGAAGACTTCCAGAGGACATTCTAGCATCCTGACCATAGTCGATTTATTTACCAAATTCCCTATTTTAATACCTACAAGAGACCAGTGTGCCAGTACAGTAGTTAAAGCGCTGTTGGAAAGCGTAATTACCATCTTTGGAGTACCGAAAACTATACTTTCGGACCGGGGCTCGGCATTCATTAGCTGTATTTTCAAAGGGATTTGCAAGGCCATGGGGGTAAGTGCAGTGAACACCACTGCTTGGAGACCTCAAAGTAATGGCGCTGTAGAAAGGCTCAACAGAACAGTAATTGAATCTTTGCGTAGGTGTGAAGCAGGTTCTAATTGGGATGACATCCTGCCCATGGTAGCTTTAGCTATCAGAACCACTGAACATTCTAGTACAGGATTTACGCCAGCGAAACTCGTCTTCGGACATGAGCTGAGGCTTCCGCAACCTTTCCAGGAAGCGGGACAAAGTCCTGTAAGCGAAGATTTGATTGTCAAACGGCAGCCTTCTACGAGCGGGAACTAACAGAGGAGGTCGAGAAGATAAGAGAGGTGGTAAGGCAAACCTACTTGAGTGAACAGGAAGAAGCTAGGATTAAGTTCGAAAACAAAAGGCTGAGAACTTTTAATAATGGGGATTTAGTCCTAGTGGAGAGAATGCATGAGACGAAGGGGCGTCACAAATTTGAGCCAAGGTATGGGGGTCCATATGAGGTACTAAAAAAAACTGGTGATACTGTATATCTCTTGAAGAATCTAGAAATTGGGAATTTGGATAAATACCATATAGATAGCTTAAAACAATACCATGTGCCGATTAGAATTTTCCCCACAGAGGAGGAAGGAACTAATGATGGTAATTTAAGTCAAGATTCCAGTGATGAAGATCATTGGATTCATCTTACAGGTCCAGCTTATCTCCCTAATAGGTCCGTTAATGTAGTGGTTCCACAAGGGGTGACAACCAGAGCGAACTCAGAAGTAATGAGACGAGGGGAAATTGACAGAGTTAGTGAGGACAGTTTAACTTTACGCAGGTCTACAAGGGTGAAAAGGCCCACACAGTGTAAATTCTGCTTAGACTGTCGTCACCAACTAGGATTTTGGAGTGTGTACGGAGAATCAGCTCAATAGAATGAGAAGTTTAGAGATTTCAATCTTTTTTTTTCTTTTAAACCTTTTTTTTCTCAAGGTAAAACTTCATTGAGAATTTTTTTCTATACAAACTATTTCTTGTTAAATCCCGAGTTTCAAAGACCAGTGAGAATAATGTATACCATTGTGAATTAATTATTTAGTGTAAATCTGAATTTTTGGTTATTATCGGGAGTAATAGGTGAAGGAAGGTGTAGGAAATCACAACTTAGAGGGGGGCTATGTCTAAAACAACAAACCTAATAGGCATCCTATGGCTTGTGTTGGGTATTCAGAAACCCTATAATCCCTGGCTTTCAGGTAGTAGCTTTGAAATAGGTTTCTAATGAGGACATGAAAGGTCAATCTCTCAGAGTGAAGTTGTGAAGTATAGGGGTAGAAGTCAAGTAGGCCCAGACTGTAGTCGATCCTTGGAAAGCAATTGAGAATGTTAGTGTTGGGTAGTGAATCATAAACCCTATAAATCCATCTTTCAATAGAGTGTTGAGACGCACGACGAGGTAAGAAGAAAGCGACTTCACCCACGGTGGCTAGGGGGGTGACTCATTCCGCTTTTATGAGGTGTCACGTTTAATGGTTCTTTAATCGCCCTTATATTCTGTGTGTGTCTTTATAGAATTGTCGTGAATAGTCGCTTAGTGTCAAAGCAAGGGCAGTTTTGAAGTTACACAGTTTTTTTTAGGTAGGTTAGCTTCCAGATTACTTAGACTTGTCAACAATTATTGTTAACAACCATTTAGTGAGTATAATGTATTAGTTTATATAGAGCTTGTACAAAGGCATTTCTTCTGAATAACCTAGGGCTTTAGTTCCCAATTTTTTATTTTTATCATTTTTATTTGATTTCACATTTTTGTCCTGGAAGATTTCATTATTGTTAAGGCTTATTGAGAATGATAATTGAGTATTTTGGCTTCTATAGCAGCTTTTAACTTTAGAATGAATGCCCACAGTGACTGAGTTTTTTTTTTCTTTTTGTATGAATGCGAAGTGGAATAAATGATGAGAAGGTTAGAAACTATTATATTGTGAGCCCAAAATACATTAGAATAGGGTTAAGGACTCTAATAGGATATTTTGTTTAATTTTGATTTCTTTATTTGTTAGGATCGGAAGCCTCACAGGACAACTACAACTACAACTAGTTAGAAAATATTCGCTCCCTTTTGTTAGGTCCCTCGTTAGGGGGTATAATTTTCCTTTGATTTTCTTTTATTTTAGTTTAGCTTGAATTCTAAGGATTGTGGATAAATGATCCCTATCCCGACCCTCAGACTTGGGGATAGTGGGAGGCAAGGATCAAGCCGACAGCCCACTCAACTCCTCCTCGCAAGAGGAAGCGAAGAGGTATAGATTGAATTTTATGCAGGATGGGGGATTTGTTTTAGCCATGCCGTATAGCCTGGGGCATAACGGCGCGACCTTGGGTAACTGATCTGACACCGTAGTTTCGACGCTTTTAGCGTGGCTGGAGCGAGGGTGTTTCAGACGGGAGGTCCTGTAAGATTGGCATGTAGGCAGAGATTGCCCAGTTATTCTAGACGAAGTAGTTTCCGTCTATTGATTTTTTTGGTACCAGTTTGATCCCCCATAGCTAGCGGAAGTTTCTTCTAATAAAGGATTCGCCCTGCCATACGTTTTGTTGGAATGAATTCGAGCATAAGACCGATTCGAGAGGCAGAATAAGTAATTAATAGGACCTTCAACGAGTTTAAACTCGTTCCATGTTAGGATAAGATTTTAAAGTATTAGTTAACTACAAGGACCGCGAACGAGACGCCAGAACGAGCCAATGAGTAAAAGTTTAAGAAGTGTGGTATTGAGGACAGTAGAATTAAGTACAGTTATACAGGGAGTATAATTCTGAAGGAATTTGTAAAAGAACCAAAATTTCAGATTGATGAGATTCAAATTGTTTAGATATAGATTAATAGGATTCAGGTCAATGAATAGAGAGTATATTAGTAGATTAAAGTAATATGAATTTCTTGGAAGGGAGAGGTAGCTGAACTGTACACACCCCAGAGACAAGGTAAAAGGAGCCGCAAACAAAATAGGAGAAATTGATTAGTCGCTCTGCCAAACTGAAAAATTCTCTTCGTAGGGTTGTCACCCTAGATTTAAATGGACTGTGTAGTTAATAGAGGTCTGGGCTATGTTCCATTTGACCAAGATTCTAAATGACGTTCCCATCTGGGTTGAGGGAGTATTGTAATTTGAGGAATCTAACACACAAGAGAGAACCCACCCTCCAGTAAGATCGGGATAGACGAATATTACCCAGTGACCAACTCGTTATTCCAGACTGGATAAGATTGAAAGCTTAACTGAATTACTAAACCTTGAACCTTCAGCGCACAAATATATATTATGTTCACATTTTCTTATTCAATATTTTATTATTTTTTATATTATATATATTATATTTCATTTTATTTCATATATTATATTATAATCATATATTATCTATTTCAACAATTTTATTTTGATATTCATGATATTAATAATATTTACCTACCATGATGCGATTTTTTTTAACATGTTGTCATGGCTTATTCTTCCCTCAAGGTATGATCTATTTTATCCTTATTGTCTTTTAACTGCCTTACTTGTATATGTATATATATTTTGTCATCATATATAATTTTGTAGTAGTTTTCTTTTGTCATCTATCATGGGATGATTTTTATCACTTATATCTTAACATATTTAATCACTATCTACATGATATGTTTGTTGGGTCAGATTTTTCCACCAAACAGACCCAACAAAGATGTAAACATTCCTTTACATCATATGTATATACACGCAGTGTCTCTCCGAAAGTGTTTGGTGTACAGATGGAAGTCCCACAGCAATGGCCGACGGTGGCTCAAAGGCCAAGGCAGGGGAAGACACAGCCCTGGACGCGTATTCCAAGATCTGCTGTAGAAGGATGACATCGGCCCTGCTTAAGCAGCCAGATGCCCAATGCTCCAAAGACCCAAAGCCGGGGAAGATACCCAGTCGGAGATGACACTGGCCCTGTTCATACCGACCAACCCTCCACAGAAGGACAACGACGAGGCCGATTAAGAGATGAAGAAATGGGATTAGCTCTGGGCATGTATCCCAAAGCCCGCTGCAAAAAAGGCCGAGACGAAGAATGTACAAAGAGCACATGTACAAATGTATAAAAATTGTTCCTTCCTTTATATGCAAGAAGAGGGGTCCAAAGTCTTATTACCAGTTCGAAAATTTCTCAATTTAATTTTATTCAAAAAAATATAAAATTAATTATATACATGGTTTAGATAAATTAGGTATATATATTTTGATAGCAATAGAAAAATAATACCAGCTCGAAAAATTCTAAATTTTATTTTATTCAAACAGGATAAAATTAATTATATACATGGTTTAGATAATTAGGTATATATATTTTAATAGCAAGATAAAAAATTTAAATTTTTTTTAAAGAAAATTTACTAAAGAAAACTTTTAAGGAATAAACCTATTATATTTTATTGTTTTATTATTTAATTCAAATTTTCTTTTACAAAAAAAAAAGAAAGGGAAAGGAATGATATTTTTACCTTTTATTCTTTGAATATATCTGCGAAATTAAATGAACTTACTTCTTACTCTGTAAGATGATGATAAATTTTGGGGGGGCGTGGTCAAGATCACGTGCGTGTTTTCTTTCGACGAATGAAAATGCCAACCAATAGGAACTTTGGCGCGAGCAGCGAATGAAAATGGACAGGGGCAAGCATAAAAGAGGGTTTCTTTGCCAAAATCGGGGGCTTTTTGCTTTTTGAATCGATGCCGCTCAGTCTAGACAGTTTTTGATCGAGCGTCCAAGCAGGCTGGGGCAAGTTTCCAGGAAGGAGGAGAGCGATTTCTTATCAGGAGAGGTATGCGGTCGAGAGGCTAGGTAAGTTAATTTAGATTTTTGTCGTAAAGGTCTATATAGTAAAACATGGCGAAGCCATGATAGATGTCAAATAAATTTACATTTTATGTTTAGCCAACATGTTTTGCCAACTATGGCGAGTTTATATGGTGAGAGGGACATATCCATGTTTTGATAGGTAAATTATTTCTTGTCCATGCAAGGTTGCCCTTGAAATGAGATGTTGTAATTTTATATTATGTTAAATAAAAACCATGGCAAATATATATTAAAACATGGCGAAGCCTTGATAGATACCAAAGAAATTTCTTTTTATGTTTAGCAAACATGTTTTGCCAACTATGGCGAGTTTATATGGTGAGAGGGACATATCCATGTTTTGATAGGTAAATTATTTCTTGTCCATGCAAAGTTGCCCTTGAAATGAGATGTTGTAAATTCATATTGTGTTAAATAAAAACTATGGCATGTTTTGTATAATAAGAAAGGAAACCCGCCTTGCATATAATATCTATCTCCAATTTTTTTATTACAAGCAATATTTTAATCATAATAAATTTTTATATATTTTAAATTTAATACTTGCATTTTTTATTTATTTCATCAAAACAATCAAACAAACAAATATTTTGGTACTATGTAATATTGAGGTTGAAACTTGTTTAGATTAGTGTTTAAGCAGTAGCTGTGGCGAAATTTTATTAAAAGAGATTTTCTTTTTATGAGTTTAGGACATTGTCTAACATTCAATATTGGATATAATCATTAAACTTGAAAACAATCGTATAATTGGCACTCAGCTTAAAATCATATGTAAACCCGGGTGTACACTATATTTACCGAATATATATCTACGTTGAGACTACTTTGAGCTAGCCAGACTAAGATAGAAACGCTTCCAAATTGGAACGTAAGTGGTAAACTTACATGTTTACTTCAATATATATATTATACTCATCATATAACATGGAAGGATTCATTTTATCATCACATATTTCGTTCCTTATTTAATAATTATTTTCATAATTTTGTTTTCTGTTTTTATTTTTATTTTTAGCAAAAGTCATCATGTCATAGGCTAATCATTATGTACCAAGATATTTCTTTCAGCTAACTATAATTATCCTTTCCTTTGATTGTATATATATAACTATACCACACGAATGTCTTGATTGGTACTTAAATAAAGATGCTGGCATGTTTTAGGAGTTGGACTAGTCAGTTATTTCTAAACGACTTCTTGGCGCCCAATTTTTTTATATATAATATGAAATAGGGAAATGTTCTAACTGTATTGTTAGCAGAAAGAAGGTAGCAATGGGTCCAGCACCTCAAGAGGCAAGGATGGGGTGAGAGGACTTACCACAAGGATGGCCTACTCCTCAAGGCCAATGAAGAAAGTGGAAGGGTGGTATATATACCCATGAATGGTAAGACAGATGCATGTTTAATCATATTATTACTAATAAAATCTGAACCTGGTGCTTCCTTGATATTTAATTTTGAAATAATATTTTCAACATATTGTCGCGGAGATAAATAAAGCAAGGGCAAGTTTGGGGATAATTAATTTATTATAAGGGGTTTTTATAGGGAGATGGATAAAGTAGAACTTACCCCAAGTTAAGGTTAATCCTAATGAGGGACCTCAGCTCCCCCCGCCGGCCAGATTCCCCAGAACCCCTCACACCCGGTGTCCAGCGATGATTGACAAACGTCCCATGGGGCCTCTCGTGATTGGAGCCGCTTAGCTTCTTGACATTATTCCCTCCTTAGAAAAAAACAGCGACCCGCTGATTAGCTTGTCTCAGCCCTTGTTCTGGAAGGAAATCTATCACGGCTGGTGTTCCCTAGCAGAATAGAATGTTGTTCTTCAGGGTCCAGGTAGGGCTTCATCCGAATGACATGGACGATATCCTTGGCTTTCCGTGATCGGGGAGAGGGGTCCACGGGCTCTACTTCATACGTAACTTCTGAAAGCTTCTTGGTCACCTTATAGGGACCGAAGTATCTCTTCAGTAGCTTTTCTGATAGTCCTACTTTTCGGATGGGAGTAAAAACCCACACAAGATCATCCTTCTGGTAATAGACTGGAGTATGTTTCTGGTCGTATAGTCTACGGTCTTTCGCCTGTGATTGTAGAAGGCGTGATCGGGAGAGTTGACGCGCTTCCTCAGCTCTGGTCACAAGTTCTCCAACGTAGTCGTTAGAGATCTCATCTGGTAGGTAGGGTAGTACGGCATCGATGTAGGTCTCGGCCTCGCGGGCGTGGACAAGAAAGAACGGGGTGTAGCCGGTCGCCTCCTGTTTAGCAGTGTTGTAAGCAAAAGTTACATAGGGCAAAACTTGGTCCCAGTCCTTCTGCTCAACACCTGTGTACATGGACAGCATGTCTCCCAGAGTTTTGTTGAACCTTTCAGTCAGGCCGTTGGTCTGGGGATGGTAGGCCGTTGTAAATCTGTGCACAATTCCGCACAGAGCATTGATCTCTTTTATTACTTGAGAAATGAAATTTCTGCCGCGATCTGTTATCATTTCTCTAGGAGCTCCATGCTTCAAGATGACGTCTTCAACCAGGAACTTAGCTGTTTCGATTGCTCCTCCGTCTGGGATCGCTTTCGTTATGGCATACCTTGTCATATAATCGGTGCACACAATGATCCAACGGTTTCCATCTTTAGAAACTGGAAATCTTCCAAGGAGATCAACCCCGACTTTATAGAATGGCTTTTCTACGGGCGGTATGGATACAAGTTGTCCAGCCGGACGTCGAGGTAATTTCTTCCTTCGTTGACACTCCCGACAATGGCTTACATATTGGCGAACAGTTCTATAAAGGCCAGGCCAATAGAATCTTTTTTTGACTTTGTCATACGTCCGGGCGAAACCCAAATGCCCAGCTGTAGGAGCATCATGTAAATCTGCCATAACTTCCGATCTTAAGTGCTTAGGGATCATCATAAGCCAGGGTCTTCCAGTTGTGCTATAGTTTTTCTTGTATAAGATGCCGTCGATAATGCTGAATTCCTTTCTGGTGTAGCCCGAGTTTAAATTATCGATTATTTTAGCTAAATCCGGGTCTTTAGTCTGTTCTATATCGACGTTGGTTAGTGACATCACAGCACTTGGTTGATCGTTCTCAAGCGGGCTCCTTGACAGACAATCGGCATCCTTATGTTTGCGTCCGCTCTTGTAGATAACGGTCACGTCAAATTCTTGCAACTTCAGCGCCCATCTTGCCAAACGGCCAGAAGGATCTTTCTGCCCTACCAACCAACATAGAGAATGATGGTCAGTGACAACCGTGAATGGTCGACCAAACAAATATGGGCGGAATTTGCTAATAGACCAGACTACAGCAAGGCATTCTTTTTCCGTTGTAGAATAGTTATTTTCAGCCTTTGTCAAGCTTCTAGATGCATAAGCTATAGGCCGCTCCTTTCCACCTTGTATTTGTAGAAGAACAGCTCCAATACCATGTCCGCTTGCATCCGTGTGTAGATGGGTATCAGCGGATTCATCAAAGTGTCCTAAGACAGGCTCTGAAATTAGAGCTGTTTTAAGGACTTCAAACGCTTTCTCTTGAGCTGCATCCCAATAAAATTGTTTTTCAGTCTTCAGTAGGTCATGCAAAGATCTAGCTTTGCCGGCAAAGTTCTCAATAAATCTTCGGTAATAGGAACATAATCCAAGAAAGCTCTTCAGTTCAGAGATATTCCTTGGCCTCGGAAATTTAGAGACGGCTTCAACTTTATCTGGATCTGGATGAATTCCATTGGCGTCAACAAGGTGTCCCAAAATATTTATCCTCCTTGATCCAAAAAGACACTTTTTGTGGTTCAAGCTTAGTCCAGCTTTCTGGATGCAGCTTAATACAAGTTGTAGACGACGTAGATGTTCCTCAAAGGTAGGTGCGTAAACTACGATGTCGTCCAGGTAGCAAAGGCACATGTTCCATTTAAGACTGCCCAGAACACTATCTATCATCCTTTCAAACGTTGCTGGAGCGTTGCAAAGACCGAAGGGCATTACTTGGAATTCATACAGCCCATCTGGAGTGATGAAAGCAGTTTTCTCCCTGTCCTTTTCGTCCACTTCAATCTGCCAATACCCGGACCGAAGATCCATCGTGGAGAAGTAACTAGAGCCGGCTAAACTGTCCAAGGCATCGTCAATGCGTGGCAGCGGGTAAACATCTTTTTTTGTTATCTTATTTAATCGACGGTAATCTACGCAGAATCTCCAGGTCCCGTCTTTCTTTCGAACTAGAATAACTGGAGATGACCAAGGACTTTCAGAGGGCTTCACGATGTGATTTTCAATCATCTTGTTCACTTCATCTTGAATTAGTCGTCGTTCACTTGGTGCTACTCTATAGGGCCGCTGTTTGATAGGAGACTGGTCGCCTGTGTTTATCTTGTGCTTCACAGTACTGGTGGGCTTAATAGGAGTACTCCCAAAGTCAAATATGCCAATAAACTCGTCAAGGCATGAAACAAGCTGTAACCTTTGAATTTCAGACAGCCCTGGATCTAGAGTAAGGTTTATCTTCTGTGACCATTCACGTGACTTTAGCTGCGTTTCTTGTAACTTATCGCTGGATTCAATAAGATTGCAGATATTCCCATTCTCATAACTTTCCATGGTGCACATATTCATTCCTGATGGAATCAGTTGCGGCCAAGACGCTCCATTCGCCACCCAAATGCTACCTCGGCCGTGTCGAAATGTAACCAATGAGTTTGGTATAAGAACTTCCTTTCTTAATAATAAGTCCTTAGAAGTTGAGACTAAAACATCTCTAACACCACATATTTCTTCGTTTATCACACTGATCTTCTTTATTGATTTAGGCGGGATGACAAAGTCGTCGGAAGCAAACAATCTCTGGTTTTCCTCCTCTCGAGATTCCAGGACGGAGGTTTCCCCGAGATGGAGTTCATTTCTGCCACAATCAATGACGGCTTCGGTGGCCTTGAAGAAGTCCCATCCAAATATGATGTCATGGCTGCATTCCACCATAACAACGAATTCAAATGAGATATTCAGACCATTAACTTCTATATTCAGGACACATTTTCCTAGGGTCTCTATTAAATTTTTGTTTGCAGCTTTAAGAATGGGACCTGGTTCTTTGAAGAGAGGTGTCTTTAGTTCGCGTCGAAATTTGTCTGAAATAACAGAAAAGTCGGCTCCTGAATCCACCAATGCTTTAATTTTGCGTCCATTTATTTCGACCATAACAAAATTTTCTTTTAATTTAGCGGCGATATACCCTGGAGGATTTTCCTCAATGGCGACCTCACCCCCGTTAGAAGCCGCTCCACTTAGTTTTTCACATTCTGAGGCATGGGAGAACGGCTGAAACGACGGGCTGGCGACTGGGATTGTCTTCGGGCTGGCGACCTTGCGCGGCTTGGATGTGGGGAAGAGCTCCGGTAGAAGTACGTCGAGGTTTGGGGCGTTACATAGTCGTCGTCGGCGTCATATCTCGGGGGTCGACTCGAAAATCCAACATTTCTTCCTTCTCCGCCATTCCTTGACCTGGCTTCAGCGAAGACCTGCCGTCGTTCCCTACAATAACGGACGACATGTCCGGGTCGTCCGCAGTGGAAGCAGATAGGTTTGTCGTCGTAGGTTCTCCAATGTTCCGTTTTCCTGGGTTGGGTTGGTCGGTCGATATTATAATAGGGCGTTCGTGGTTGTTGTTGTACCACGTTGACTTGTGGTCTGGTAGGTTGTAGAGCACGGCTGACCTCTTCCCTCACAGTCTGTTCCATGGCGTTCACCTCTCGGAGAGGATTGATCACTTCAGGTGCTGAGAAAACCTTTTGTATCTCTTCTCTAACGATGCGGCGAATTAACGCGGCCAAGTCGTCTGAGTCGTCAACACACGAAATGGGCATTACGTTTGACAACCTGGCGAATTTCGTACGGCCGATCCTGCGCTGCTTGACGGTTGTCAGATGACGGCAAAACTTCAGGATCTCATCTACTGTCTGTATGTCTTTCGCCACCAATACCTGGTATGTGTCCTCCGAAATTCCCTTTATAATGTGAGCAACTCTCTCACCTTCTTCCATGCGAGGGTTCACCTGGTGGCAGAGACTAAGAATCTCCTGGATATATGACTCGCTGGATTCCTCGGCCTTCTGTGCTCTTGACTTCAGAACTTCCTCGGCGCGTCGAGCAGAATCCTCTTGCAGTCCGAACACACCGCGGAATGCGTCTTCAAAGCTTCTCCACGAGTTGAGTGATTCTTCGTTATTATCAAACCACCTTCCAGCAGTTCCGTTCAAGTAAAATACGACGTTGGCAAGCTTCATGGCCTCGTCCCATCTGTTGTACTTCGACACTCTCTCGTACTCTTTCAACCACTGTCCAGGGTTTATATTTCCATCTCCAGAAAAGGTAGAAGGATCTCGTTGGCGCTGACAAGGGAGGTAGGATCCGCTAACTGTAGGTCTGTGGTCGTCTTCCATTTCTATTAGTTGTGGCAAAGGTTGAAGAATTGGTTCACGTCCCTGTAGACGTCGACTTCTTCGAAGTTCCGTCACGCTACCCAGCGTCTCCGCCAAAATATGTCGCGGAGATAAATAAAGCAAGGGCAAGTTCGGGGATAATTAATTTATTATAAGGGGTTTTAATAGGGAGATGGATAAAGTAGAACTTACCCCAAGTTAAGGTTAATCCTAATGAGGGACCTCAGCTCCCCCCGCCGGCCAGATTCCCCAGAACCCCTCACACCCGGTGTCCAGCGATGATTGACAAACGTCCCATGGGGCCTCTCGTGATTGGAGCCGCTTAGCTTCTTGACAATATTATATTTCTTTTAAAAAATGTTAATTTGGTCTTATATTCAGGTTTATAGTTTCTAATAATAACATGCTCCTCTTTATCTGAGATCCCTTATTGTTGTTGGATGATCTCAGAGAATTTAAAACTATATGGGTGCTTCTTAATTAATAATACTCGGCTTGTCACTGACCCGAGTCCTCTAGTCTGCAGAGACGGCCAATAGACGGCATTCAATTCCAGCGTCCATTTTGATGGGAGAGCCAACCACTATTTTATAGATTATCCAATTTAATGTATAAACAAGAATAATTCAGCATTTCCCTCCTTTTTTTTTTCAAGTACACGTGAGCCTTAGTTTAATGAGGAATTTCTTTACACATCTGTCCTAAAACTTTCCTCACTATATCTTTTGTGTATGAATCTATTTACAATTGATTTGTAGAAATTATAGAGATCTATTGCTATAATTTCCCTCTCTGAAATAGTTCCCAGCGTCTTCAGTGGGTTGCTAAATCTCCAGAAGGTGTTTTTTATAGATTATCTAATTTAATAATGATTTCATGGATGTGTGTGTGTGTGTGTGTTACACAGTATATGCCACAAATGACTAAGGATAATTTTAGAAGAGATCGGTGCCAGACAAGTGTATTGAGAGAGAATAGTAAAAGAATAAGGTTGTACTAGATTTCGCGGATAAAGTCAAGAAAGGACATTATTCATTATTCCAGAAGTATTTCAAAAGATAGTTGACACCCCGCCCCCCCCCCCCCCCGGGGCCCATCATTATCTCTTTTCTTCAAAAAGGAAGCTGATACCCCTGGGACATTGGAATTTCACATACCAGAGACCTTGTTAGCGTCGGGACACCCGACGCTCTATACATTCCAGGAAGGAATCTGTCAACAGCTCCCCCCATATCTGCACCTCTCAGGGACTTCTCCCACGGTAGCTTGGAAGCAAATTTTGGTGTGCTCTGGCACTATGTAATCTCAGGAATACATCTACCCCCCATACTATATGTTATTTCATTTTCCCAATTATAATTCTAGATGCTCAAGCTCTACATTGTTTATCTCTATATCATACACCATTCCTATAATGGTAACGACGCTGTAACTGAAATGTCACACTTACATATTTTAATAAGGAAATTTTTACTAAGTCACATCTTACATGCTCCCTTCCCATATATCCAAAAACGGGAATACAACAATGATAGCTAAACACTCAAAACCTTTTACTGAAGGTGATTTCATCAAGGAATGTTTAATTGAAGCTGCAGAAATTGTTTGTCCTGGAAGTGTGAAGACGTTTCAAGCAATATCTTTGTCTCGAAATACCGTTGTGGAAAGAGTTACTGATATGGCCAGAAATTTAAATGATCAGATAAAAGAAAAATCATCTTGTTTCGAAGCGCTTTCCATTGCCTGTGATGAGAGTACGGACATTGGGGGCGTATCTCAGTTAGCTGTTTTTTTTTTTCGAGCTTGCGACACGGATTTCAACATTTTTGAGGAATTATTGGAACTAGTACCGATGCATGGCACTACTGATGGGTTCCCCAGTTTGGATAGTTGAAAAGGGAGGGTACACGATGTGACTTATTAAAGTTTCCTTACTTAAGTATATATATATATAGCAATTTAGGCCAACAACCCCATGTATATAACCCGCAGCAAGACCTTAATGTTGTATAATAGCAGCACAGCTGTCAGTGATGCACTATCGGCATATGTCTTTACATCATCACATGTAATACAATTTGTGCAAATAGGATAAATAAAATAAATAAAAAAGAAAAAGGGAAAAAAAACTCTGTAATTGATTAAGAGTTGGGCTAAAGCAAGGATTGAGCATATAATATTGTCAGTACAGTGGTCTAAAGATGGAAACAACCGCGACACTATTATACAACTTCATCTGACAACCCACGAAATCGTTATTAAATTGGGCAATCTATAAAACACTGAAACACAGACACTCGCGGCAATGTATGTGGCCGGTAATTTATGGGAGACTTGATTATTAGTAACATTCCCTTCAAATAGGTAATAAACATACAACATTTTATTTAAACAGTTGGAATAGCACCCTAAGACAAATTATGTATGAAATAGGTAACAGAGGAGACAAGAAAATTTCTCTAGATATTTATTTAAATATCTTAAAATTTGGGAACATGTCTATACTGACGAGATATGCTATTTACATAGTAAAATTTAGATAGAGGTGACCTGAAGTTACTTTATAGCCCTTTAGGGCCCATGCGAAATCTAGGTTGGCTACTACACAAAAAAGGGGGGGGGGCGCTAAGTCATAATGACAAATGGCTTACCTTTCTCGAAAGTGCCGGCAAAGGTCTCCTGTCTACAGACTGTCCTTTCACTGAGCGACTCCGATCGAATCTTGCCTTTTGGCAAAAAGCTTCTTTTATCTCATCTCATTCTCCATTTTCATTCGCCGAAAGAAACACCAATCAAAATGGCCAACGGCTCCAGTATCAATTTCATAGACGCCCCAGGCCTCTCCCCTTCAAAATAGAACATATAGTATTACCAAAACAAAAATCTAAAGAGAGAAACAACCCCTGCGGTAGTGTAAGATTTCAGACTCCCTCCCCCCGTCCTTCCACATGGGTTGAAATACAATCCTCCCTTTTTCTCGGGATGGTATATATATCGCCCCCCCGTCTTGGCTAAAATTGACCCAGGCCCTTTTTACCTGGACTGTAATGTGATGCTTTCCTTTCTCTGGAAGGATATTTTATAAGTTTCAGTCTTTAGAGATCTTCCTTCTCCATTTTTCTCTTTTTTTTTTTTTTTTTCTGGTCACCTTTACCTAAATTTTTGGTGAGGGGAATATATGTACATATGAAACAACAGTTTCCAGCTCGGATGTCTCTGGATGTCTTCTTCTTTACCAGGCATCAGCTTTCGGCATGGAAGTCTGGTGTCACCAAGTGTCTAAGTTTCTGGGCAAAAAAAAAAATGGTCTGTAAGTCTATGTGGGAGGGAAGCCATGTATCCATTTGATTTGATTATACATACGCCTTCTGTTGGGGTATGGTTACAAAAACGTGCCCCAACAATCCTCCCCCTGCCAAGTAATGGACAAATGCGTTTGTGCTATTCATTATTCATCTGCCTTTCATCAGTTACTATGAAAGCAGGCCCATTTCTAGCAAAATGCATTTTCCATTACTAGGTGAAGTCAGGTGTACCGAAACCTATAGGGAAGATAAGGCTAATCAAAATGATGGTATGCTATTCTAGATGTTTATTATTCCGAACATTAGTGGGCATTGTGCATCCTGGCAAAGGGGTTTTTTTTTATGTGCTAATATTCTGTCAGAACACTGTTATCAAAATAGGTTATTGGGGACAGTCATATCATATGTATGGAAGTAAGCAAGGTCATCTGTCTTACCATTCATGGGTATATATACCACCCTTCCACTTTCTTCTTTGGTCTTGAGGAGTAGGCCTTCCTAGTGGTAAGTCCTCTCAACCCCATCCTTGCCTCTTGGGGTACTGGATTCATTGCTACCTTCTTTCTGCTAACAATACAGTTAGGACATTTCCCTATTACATATTATATATGAAAAATTGGGCGCCAAGAAGTCGGTTAGAAATAACTGACTAGTCCAACTCCTAAAACATGCCAGCATCTTTATTTTCGTACCAATCAAGACATTCGTGTGGTATAGTTATATATATATACAATCAAAGGAAAGGATAATTATAGTTAGCTGAAAGAAATATCTTGGTATATAATGATTAGCCTATGACATGATGACTTTTGCTAAAAAAAAAAAGGTTACAGAAAACAAATTGTGAAAGTAATTATTAAATAAGGCACGAAATATGTAATGATAAAATGAATCCTTCCATGTTATATGATGAGTATAACATATATATTGAAGTAAAACATATCCTGTAGATAGTGATTAAATATGTTAAGATATAAGTGATAAAAAAAAACATCCCATGATAGATGACAAAAGAAAACTACTACAAGATTATATATGGTGACAAAATATATATAATTAAATATTTAATATAAATATTAATATCATGAATGTCAAAATAAAATTGTTGAAATGAATAGTATGTGACTATAATATAATATATATGATATAAAAATAATAACATATTGAAAAAAAGAAAATGTAAACATAATATATATTTGTGCGCTGAAGGTTCAAGGTTTAGTATCTCAGTTAAGTTTCAATCTTATCCAGTCTGGAATCACGAGTTGGTCACTGGGTAATATTCGTCTATCCCGATCCTACTGGAGGGTGTGTTTTCTCTTATGTGTTAGATTCCTCTGTTACAATACTCTCAACTCAGATGGGTACGTCATTTAGAATCTTGGTCAAATGGAATATATCCCAGACCTCTATTAACCTACACAGTCCATTTAAATCTAGGGTGACAATCGTATGAAGAAAGCTCTCTGTTTGACAGAGAAACTAATCAACTTCTCCCATTTTGTTTGTGACTCCGTTTACCTTGTCTCTGGGGTGTGTACAGTTCAGCTACCTCCCCCTTCCAAGAAATTCATATTACTTTCATCTACTAATATACCCTCTATTCATTGACCTGAATCCTACAAATCTACATCTTATAAATTTGAATTTTATCAATCTGAAATTTTGGTTCTTTTACAAATTCCTTCAGAATTCTACTCCCTGTATAACTGCTCTTAATTCTACTGTCCTCAATACAACACTTCTAAAACTCTGACTCATTGGCTCGTTCTGGCGTCTCGTTCGCGGTCCTTATAGTTAACTAATACTTTAAAATCTTATCCTATCATGAAACGAGTTTAAACTCGTTGAAGGTCCTAATAATTACTTATTCTGCCTCTCGAATCGGTCTTATGCTCGAATTCATTCCAACAAAACGTATGGCAGGGCGAATCCTTTATTAGAAGAAACTTCCGCTAGCTATGGGGGATCAAACTGGTACCAAAAAATTCAATAGACGGAAACTACTTCGTCTAGAATAACTGGGCAATCTCTGCCTACATGCCAATCTTACAGGACCTCCCGTCTGGAATACCCTCGCTCCAGCCACGCTAAAAACGTCGAAACTACGGTGTCAGATCGGTTACCCAAGGTCGCGCCGTTATACCCCAGGCTATACGGCATGGCTAAAACAAATCCCCCATCCTGCATAAAATTCAATCTATACCTCTTCGTTTCCTCTAATGAGGAGAAGTTTTGTGGGTTTCCTGGTCTGATCATAACCTCCCACAACCTTCCAGTCTGAGAATCAAGATATGATCATTATCTACGACTCTTAAAATTCAAGTTGATATAAATAACAAAGAGTACTTGATTACCCTAGTAATAGAAATTAAAATTTTATACTCCCGAAAGGGGAGACCTAACAAAATGGAGCGAATACCTTTCCTAACAATAGAGTTGCACAGCCCTGTGAGGCTATCGTTCCTAACAAATAAAGAAATCAAATTTAAAAATCGAACCTATTAAAATCCTTAACCCTATTCTAATGTATTTTTGGATTAACAGTATGTTAGACTTTAACTTTGTGGTCGCATTCATTGATCATTACATTCACTCTCTCATTCACGATCGCATTCAAACTAGAGTTAGACTCTATCATAAAAACCAAAATACTATAATATCATTATTAATAGGCCTTAACAATAATGAAAATCTTCCAGGACAAAATGTGAAATCAAATAAAATAATAAAATTAAAACAAATTGGGAACTAAAGCCCTAAGTTATTCAAAAGAAAATGGCTCTGTACAAGCTCTATATATACTAATACTTTATACTCGATAAATGATTGTTAACAATAATTGTTAACAATTCTAAGTAATCTGGAAGCTAACCTACTAAAAAAAAATCAGTGTAACTTCAAAAACTGCCCTTGCCTTGACACCAAGCGACTTTTCACGACAATTCTATATAAAGACATACACTAATTATAATGGCGAACAAAGGACCATTAAGCGTGACACCTCATAAAAGCGGAATTGAGTCACTCCCCTAGCCACCGTGGGTGAAGTCACTTTCTTCCTCGTGCGTCTGCCCCCTTTGCAGTAGTCCGACCTCAGCACTCTATTGAAAGATGGATTTATAGGGTTTACGATTCACTACCCAACACTAACATTCTCAAGTGCTTTCCAAGGATCGACTACGGTCTGGGCCTACTTAACTTCTACCCCTGGCTTAGGGTCCCTATACTTCATAACTTTACTCTGAAAGATTGACCTTTCATGTCCTCATTAGAAACCTATTTCAAAGCTACTACCTGAAGGCCAGGGATTATAGGGTTTCTGAATTACCCAACACAAGCCATAGGATGCCTATTAGGTTTGTTGTTTTAGACATAGCCCCCCTCTAAGTTGTGATTTCCTACACCTTCCTTCACCTATTACTCCTGATAATAACTAAAATTTCAGATTTACACTAAATAGTTAATTCACAATGGTATACATTATTCTCATTGGTCTTTGAAACTCGGGTTTTAACAAGAAATAGTTTGTATTAAAAAAAAAAAGGAATCCTAATGAAGTTCTACTTTAAAAAAAAAAAAAGAAAGGTTTAAAAAAAAAAAGGTTGAAATCTCTAAACTTCTCATTCTATCGAGCTGATTCTCCGTACACACTCCAAAATCCTAGTTAGAGGCGACAGTCTAAGCAGAATTTACACTGTGTGGGCCTTTTCACCCTTGTAGACCTGCGTAAAGTTAAACTGTTCACACTAACTCTGTCAACTTCCTCTCGTCTCATTACTTCTGAGTTCGCTCTGGTTGTCACCCCTTGTTGGATAAAATTGTAACATAACAATAAAAAGAAACTAAAATTTTCCTAAATCATATCCTGACAGGTTGTACAAGCTCTTCAAAACGGTGTGTCATATTAAAACAAGGTTGTGAGACAACTCTTAATTATATACTATACTAAAAATGAGGCTGAGCCAATTCTACACTAGGAGAACACGAAAACCCAAGATGTAGTCCTTGTAGCGAGCATGGAGCCCTATCACAAAACCCGAAGTGCAAGGAGGACAGAGTTTCCTGGTATTCCCTTTTATCTGGCACGACCGGTCGGGGTGAACAGTCGCGTCACGTGAAAGGAGGAAATATCTGAGTTCCCCCCTCTTGCTCTAACTGTTGGGTCGATTTGGCTCATGTAAATAGTAACTCTTATACTATATCTAAAATCTCTCATATAACTTATTAAATAAAACGGTGTAAAAACGGTGTTCTATACAAGGATAAGGTTGTGACAATTTTCTCTAAATGACACACTAATATTAAAACAAATTGTGAAGATCTTTAAAGATGGCAACAAACACTACAGTAAGGTTGTGAGACGGTATTCTGCACAAAGACAAGGTTGAGACAAATAACACACAAACCCTGAAACATGGTGTTAAAGCTCCTTTCAACACTTAGCACTAGAACACATGTTTAAAAAAAAAAAAAAACTGCAAACTGTTTAAAGTTCACCATAACACTAAGACATATTTGCTATTTAATATATAACCTAATATTGTAATTAATAAAGACCTATCTATATTAAATAGTGTATACTGTTGCCGAAACTTATGTAATTCAGCTTACACAAACCCCCAGTGCATAATATGTCTTATTTTAAAAGAAATAGTTCTATCGAGGCGATATTGCGGTCGACAGCTACGCTTTATACATTAAATGTACTTCCTTCCATCAATCTTTATCTACTATTTACAAAACCCTTTATCCAACTTTTTTCAATTCTTTCTCTTTCAACATCTTTCTGCATCTCTCTATCTCTTTCTCATCAACATTCAACGCTTTCTCACTCTTTTTATCACTTTCAACACTTCTTTCATCACCTCTCTCTCATCTCTCTTCCATCATTTTCTACACATTTCACTGCCTTTTCATCCCTCTGGTGTTTCCTCGAAACCCGTCATCGGGATCTGGATCCCGATCTATTATCACTCTTAATTTTTAACTACTCTATTCCAACAGCCTATGACCTTTAAGCTTTATAACTCCATATACACTCGGCGGGGTAGTTACCTTGTTAAGAAAACCTATAATGTCATAGATCATTTAGAGAGAGAACATAACAAATTTGTGCGAATAGTTTGCTTCAACTATTGATTGTAAGCCTATTAAACTCGTTCTCTCTAGGTTGGCTCGCTCATTAATCTTCAATCTACGTTCAATAGTCATATTGAGTTCACATGGATGCTAGATGTAAACTGTATCAAAATAGTGTAGTTTTCTAGTTTCCGAATTATATGACAGTTAAAAAAAAAAAACATTCTGGAAATATCTCGCACTGGCTACTATAAAAAAATTTGAATGGGGTACATCTCTGATCTTACAGGATACCTCATGGCTCATGGAATTGAATCGCTCATTTCTCACTAAAATATTCACACAGGGTATGGAGGTCTCCAGCGGTTCTATAGCTATTGGTCAACTAAATTAATTAATGGCAGGAATTGAAGCTAGTTTAAATGCTCGTGTGCTGTTTTGTCATGCGTCTTTATGTCATCTGCAAAGGAAAGTGTCGCCTCAAAGGACCTAATTCTGGGACTAACATCCGCTGCACATTTCAGGAAGGAGTGGTCGTCCATACAATAGCAAGATATCATTTTGCTGCCAATGTACAATGTTGAGCATTTTCCATGTCGTCATTTTGTCGATCCCCAATCTTCTAGGGTGTTTCTTTAAGCATTTCTCGATATCGTTTAATGCTTTATGCGATCCCGCCCGGCATTCAATAAGTATTATTTGATCGTACCATCTCCAGGAGACCATCCCATTGCGGCCGAATCATTTCCACCCAACTTATAACGCCGTCCATATCGCGTAATTGAAATTAGTGTAAAACTCAAAGAATAAGACCTTAATCTCTTAATTCTTTACTAATTTCAGTTGGCTCAACATAAATCTTCTCAATTATTATCTTAGTACAGTGGCGTGACATGTCACACTTCTTCTAGTTCTTTCGCAGGCTCGATTAATCCCAGTGAAAACCCGTCCAGGCGTCAATCCCGTGCTAACCCGTCATGCATGACTTCAAATTTGGAAATTATTAGACCTGAATATTTGCAGTGGCATCTGCTTCCACTAAAAGTATTTAAGACACAAGGCTGCCTCTTTAAATCACTGTCTTTACTCCCACATGCCTGTGTAAACTTTAACTATGACTTTATCAATTCTCAAAATTCTGCCTATCGAGTATCCTGAGAATCAATGTTCTTCTTGTCTACGGCGGATTAACACAGTAATTGTTCCCTAGAGTTATCTGCGTCGAGTGGTCAGTCTGTACTACTAATTCTCCACTCTAACTCTAGGACTCTTCTATCTACTCGGGCTGTTCAAAATTTTTCAAGACAGTTGTTCAAATCCCCAATGATAATCTGCTAAATTTCGATAATTATTGGAATTCTCATTAAACAGAATAACTACACCTTTCTGACACAGAAATATTCAGCATCAAGATATAGCGCACCGTCCAATTTCTTTATTTCAAGACGGTGTCAAATTACAACTGAAGGAACATACTAAACATATAACTGGTTTAAATTTCATGTAATCTCATCATGCCTTCTGCTGGCAAATATTTACTGTAAAATTCAATACTATCAAGATGGTTTTATTTGTCTTCATCTAAAAAAAAAATGTTTCAGAAATAGAGTCTTGGAAATCTCTACTAAAGACAAAAATTATACATTTGTCAATTCAGGATAACCTTCCCTTGTCAGAGTGTATACAGCTGCCAAGCCAAAATACGCAGGGGAGACAGGAAGGAGAGTAAGCAATAGAATATATGAACATAGACGCAACGTTATTAATCAAGACAATAGGTCTCTAATTTTCCAATACTGCAAAGGAACAGGTCACACTTTCGCATTAGGAGAACCTAGAATACATTACAATAACATAAACAGCAAATATCAAAGGCTTATAATTGATTTTCTATTATTCAGAAAACACAATAGCATTAATAGAAAATAGATTTGCCCGAAACATATAACACAATATATCCTAGTACCAGCTAATAATATCAACAATAATATAAGTAACTTATATGTAATAGCCAATAACTATTATAAAACTACTTAAATAATAGAATTTCTAACCTATAAGATAATTCATAGAATATAGCAAACAATAGTAGAATATGTGTAATACCTTAATCAAAAAAAAATATGTCTTAAGAAAACAAATAATATGCAAAACTTCCTAATGTATATATATATATGTACATAGAATCATAATAGTTTTAGCATCAGGCGACGTTATATTTTCTTGATATATTGTATATGTTTCTCCTGTAGAAGGGCGGACAAGCTCGAAAGCTCGAGAAGACCAGAATAAAAGATACTCATCCCCATAGACGTTTTACTTTGATATCAGAAATCAATGATAATATTAAGGTTTTTGCCACAAACAATGTGAATCGTAAAAGACAGCGGCGAGAGATGCGGTATATACCGCCTCAACATAACTTTCATTGCCTGATAAAATGCCAGTGAAACGGAAAGCGTAAATTAAAATTCACGATTTATAATAGACTGTTAATCTCAGGATGCGTGGACTACTTCGCCAATACTTAAAAATAGTATGGCTTTTCATTAGGTATATATTTCTAAAGTATAGGGGAAGAAACATATACTAAATTCGAGCCCCGCGGCGGGCGACATTGATGGGTTCCCGGTTTGGATAGTTGAAAAGGGAGGGTACACGATGTGACTTATTAAAGTTTCCTTACTTAAGTATATATATATATAGCAATTTAGGCCAACAACCCCATGTATATAACCCGCAGCAAGACCTTAATGTTGTATAATAGCAGCACAGCTGTCAGTGATGCACTCTCGGCATATGTCTTTACATCATCACATGTAATACAATTTGTGCAAATAGGATAAATAAAATAAATAAAAAAGAAAAAGGGAAAAAAAACTCTGTAATTGATTAAGAGTTGGGCTAAAGCAAGGATTGAGCATATAATATTGTCAGTACAGTGGTCTAAAGATGGAAACAACCGCGACACTATTATACAACTTCATCTGACAACCCACGAAATCGTTATTAAATTGGGCAATCTATAAAACACTGAAACACAGACACTCGCGGCAATGTATGTGGCCGGTAATTTATGGGAGACTTGATTATTAGTAACATTCCCTTCAAATAGGTAATAAACATACAACATTTTATTTAAACAGTTGGAATAGCACCCTAAGACAAATTATGTATGAAATAGGTAACAGAGGAGACAAGAAAATTTCTCTAGATATTTATTTAAATATCTTAAAATTTGGGAACATGTCTATACTGACGAGATATGCTATTTACATAGTAAAATTTAGATAGAGGTGACCTGAAGTTACTTTATAGCCCTTTAGGGCCCATGCAAAATCTAGGTTGGCTACTACACAAAAAAGGGGGGGGGCGCTAAGTCATAATGACAAATGGCTTACCTTTCTCGAAAGTGCCGGCAAAGGTCTCCTGTCTACAGACTGTCCTTTCACTGAGCGACTCCGATCGAATCTTGCCTTTTGGCAAAAAGCTTCTTTTATCTCATCTCATTCTCCATTTTCATTCGCCGAAAGAAACACCAATCAAAATGGCCAACGGCTCCAGTATCAATTTCATAGACGCCCCAGGCCTCTCCCCTTCAAAATAGAACATATAGTATTACCAAAACAAAAATCTAAAGAGAGAAACAACCCCTGCGGTAGTGTAAGATTTCAGACTCCCTCCCCCCGTCCTTCCACATGGGTTGAAATACAATCCTCCCTTTTTCTCGGGATGGTATATATATCGCCCCCCCGTCTTGGCTAAAATTGACCCAGGCCCTTTTTACCTGGACTGTAATGTGATGCTTTCCTTTCTCTGGAAGGATATTTTATAAGTTTCAGTCTTTAGAGATCTTCCTTCTCCATTTTTCTCTTTTTTTTTTTTTTTTTTCTGGTCACCTTTACCTAAATTTTTGGTGAGGGGAATATATGTACATATGAAACAACAGTTTCCAGCTCGGATGTCTCTGGATGTCTTCTTCTTTACCAGGCATCAGCTTTCGGCATGGAAGTCTGGTGTCACCAAGTGTCTAAGTTTCTGGGCAAAAAAAAAATGGTCTGTAAGTCTATGTGGGAGGGAAGCCATGTATCCATTTGATTTGATTATACATACGCCTTCTGTTGGGGTATGGTTACAAAAACGTGCCCCAACACTACTACAGGAGAAGATATATTTAATTGCGTTTATGATCTTCTGCAAAAATACAATTTACCTCAATCAAAATTGACTTCTGTAGCAACAGATGGAGCTCCTTCAATGACTGGAAAAACCAACGGTTTCGTAGCATTACTGCAAAAAAAACTAAGTGAAATTTCTGATGGTTCCAATATTCATCATACGCATTGCATTATACATCAGGAAGTATTATTTACGAAGGTAATAAAAATGGAAAATGTGTTGACACCTATAAAAAAATTCATCAATTTCATAAGATCTCAAGGTTTAAATCAGCAACAGTTCTCTCTTAACTGAATTAGAAAGCGAATATTCAGGTTTATCATACTATACTGAGGTACGTTGGCTATCATGCTCCAAGGTTCTCAAACAATTTTGGGACTTGAAAGAAGAAATATGTCAGTTTTTAATCACCAAGAATCAAGACATCACTTTGTTTTTTGATCAAGTATGGTTGCAAGATTTTTCCTTCATGGTTGACATAACAAAACACTTGTCGGATTTAAATTTGAAACTGCAAGGAAAGGATCAGATCATTACCAACATGTGTGACCAAGTTAATGCATTCAAATGTAAGCTAGTTCTTTGGGAAAAGCAGTTGGAAAACGAAGATTTAATGCACTTTCCTACATGCAACATGTACAAATCAAGTTTAGGTGAAACTGCATCGTATCAAAAATATGCGGAAAAAAATTTAAGTCTTAGAAATGAATTTGAAACAAGGTTTTCTTCTGATTTAAAATCTTTGGAAGGCAAGTTTACTTTGTTTTCTTCGATTTTCTCGATAAATATAGAATCAATACCTAATCATATGCAAATGGAGGTAATAGATATCCAGTGCGATTCAGATTTAAAGGCAAAATTCATTGAAGTTGGCGTTTCTGAATTTTACAAATATTTGCCAGCCAGATTTGAAAACACTCGAAAATTAGCATATGAAATTATGTCCATGTTTGGAAGTACTTATCAGTGCGAGCAGTTATTTTCACTTATGAAAGGAAATAAGTCTCCAATCAGATCGAGAATTACTGACGTTCACCTTGGGTCAGTTTTAAAATTAATCACTGCGAACAAGATTTCCCCCGAAGTAGGAAAGATGGTAGCAGAAAAGAGATGCCAAATATCAGGGAGAAAATATTAACTTTACTTTCTTTTTTCTTATTAGTATTTTTTAAAATAAACCTACATAAATGTTACTATAAAATTTTAATTACTTGTTTTCTTTTTTTGCGGCCTACATAATCTTATTACTTTTTTATTTGGCCCGTGTTAGGATTTGAGTTTGACATTCTTGTTCTAGGGTGTTGTCCTTCTTGTCCTTCTCTGAAAATGTAGCTAATAAGTAATACCAATAAAAACAATAACTTTGAAATACTTTCTGGGCCATCGTTGGACTAATAAATCGACACACTATATGTTAACCATTAACCAGAAGCTGTGTGTATCTTTAATTCACTTTTTTTTATACCAGATCTCTAGCACATATACTTCGCAAAATATTTCAACAATTTTTTTTTTTAATTCAAAATTTCGTAGAATTTTCTGTAGAATGTAATAAAATAAAGGAATTAATATACCTTGTTTAGTATCATAGAATATATGAATAAGGAGGAGCCTTAAGTATTGCAATGGAAGCTTCTTAAATTATTTCTTTATTATAAATTCTTCAAATTTTTAAAATGTAAATTAGGGAAAACTCATGGCACAGTGTTTATTCTGAAGTTTATCATTGTTGTGTATGAGAGAGATAGCTAACTGACAGGAAGAGTATGGCATAGCATTACCATTTAAAACTTTATCTTCCATTCTAATTTTTCTAATAAACAAAAGAGAGGTATATATGATGTAGAAGGGCTACTGTAACGTCCTCGTATTTGTTGATTGAAGTTAATCAGCAAGAAGTACTTGGAAGTTTAAAAAGAAAACTTTATTTCTTTTAGGCTAACATCAGACATAATCTCAATTATATCAGACATAAGTTTACATGTGATATATATTACAATAAGTCAAAAGGCAACTGCACAGAGTACCATCAGTGATAATAATGTGCTCACTGATAATTTTACTATATAGGCATGCCAGCTGCGTTACAGCTACAACTTATAAGCAAATAAATCCATATTCCAGGGTTGTGGTATCTACAAATTCCTAGGAAATCCATATTGCTGTGATCTATTGATCCTGCTGAAGAAAGTTCCACAATGCGATTAGATGGTTACTGTATTTAGATTTCTCTTGAGAAGCAGTTGTATAGTTAGCGTTTCTTTTTGCGGCATATTTACATCATGACACGTGTCCTTGAAGATAAACCTTTGGATAATCTCATAATACCAATCACTAGACACATTCTTGTAGATGGCTCAATTTTAGATATTTTAAAGGTTGCCAGATTGTGAGTTACTACTTCCTGTAAATTTTCAATGTGTGATCTCCAACGACTAGATCTTGCTGCAGCCCTGATGCCACCCATATCAATTCCTTGATTCTTCGCAAGTGTAGACTATTAAATATATTGAAGATTTATCAGGGAATTAGTTTCTCAATCAGTTTCATATTAACTCAAGCTTTCCAGTGTAACACAATGACTTAAGCAGCTATTGAGTTACTCCTTTTGAATAGCTGATAAAACAGAAAGCTTGTGTTGTAATATCTATCTCTTCTCTCTCTATATATATAAAAGTCAATGTCTGTCTGTCTGTTTCGCGATAAACTCAAAAACTACTGAACCAATTGGTACCAAATTTTGCATGTCACTTTTTATAAACCTGAGGAAAATTTTCGGCTGCATTTTGATTAGTATTTTTGGCTATTTCTTTTTTTCATTTGAAGAACTTTTTTTACGCGGACTAATCCGGAATGGAATGAATACCTAAATATGGCCTTTTTTTTTTAAAGCATCTGTGGTTCAGTGGTAGAATGCTCGCCTGTCACGCGGGCGGCCCGGGTTCGATTCCTGGCCGATGCATTTTTTTTTACAATTTTAAAAACTCATTTATATTATATATAATATAAATATATATATTATTATATCAACTATATTAATTAAATCAAATACCTAAACACTAATATAATACAATTTATGCCATCACACACACTTTTTTCCTGTAGTTTATGTGTTACTTCTGTATTGCTATTCTATGGCACTTCTAATATTTATTATTGATATACTTTTAGTATGAAGGAAATTGCACCCAAGGGATTTCTCGGGCGAAGCCGGGTCATTCGCCTAGTATCTATATATAAATGAATGTTTGTATGTTTGTTTGTTTGTATGTCTGGTATACAAATTCGCAGTAGTTCACTAATTCAAACCAAAATTTCCATACATAGGTAAAAAAAATACGGGGAAGACGATAGGCTATTTTAAAAAATATATAAATCAATTATTAAAACTATATATTCAAATTATTCTACTTAGCTCGTGAGCAGCGCCTCTAGCGGTGAAGATGGGAGGTAATATCAGCTGACCTAATGTACATGTGAAGTTTGGAGCGGGACGTTTCACAAGAGTGACATCCACGGCGCCAATTTATAATTGTAAAGAATAGTGCTTGATAGTGCTTGAATAAAACATTTAATCGGATAAACCGGGCAACGCCCGGGTTTCGTCTAGTAACTTATAAAGAAATTTATTCATGGATAGATCTTTGATTTATTTAATCGAAAACAGGGAATTCATATTTATTAAAGTGACGACTATATAACCATGCATTCCTGATAGATGTGGTTTTCCAAGTCCATCTTTCCTCTATTCTATTGATCAGATAAATTTGGCTCTTCTGCCAATACCAGATTTAAAACACTGCAAGTACTTTTTCTAAAGCTTTCCATTAGGCAATAAATTTCCATACATACAATGTATTAACAACATTAAAAAAAATTGTATTATAAAAGAGTCTATACTCTTGTTTGCTAAAGAATGTGCTGATGTCTTGGAATATTGGGTTTGATTAGAAGATTGGTTGTGGTGAGTTTGCTTTGAAGGGAAGATATATTTATTATAATTTTAAACAATTTTAGGATAGTGGTGTGAGGATGAGTCCAAAGTTGACTCTATTTATGGTATTTACTCCACCTGTGTGTGTTTGTGTGCCAGTCCATAGTCCAGATGAAAAAAGAGGAGGAGCAGTAACTCGCTGGCCACTGATAGTACCCTGTAAGGACTTCTGATCCAAGGATACAGGATGAGCAGCGTCTGTACTCCATGTTAGGAGCAGCTGCACATGGAGTCTGTTCATCTTCAATATAAAATGGGTGCCTCTGATATGAGGAACATAATTTCAGGTTTGTTAAAGAGAAGGTTCGCTATATATCTCAAGGTTCATTTTGGTGGGGTTTTACTGTATATATATTATATTTTAATAATTTGTATTCTAAAAGGAAATTATGCTGAGTTGAGTTTGCGCAGTCGAGGCCTTTTGTTGAAAAGAGATCAAACACTTTCACTATTGACGGGTTTATTTATTAACCAAATCGTCACAGTTTTTAAAAAATCAATGATAATAATAATCTTGAGGCCTCTTGATAGGTAGAGTACCTCAAAAATTGAAAAAGAGAAAAAAAAACTAAATAAAAAATATGATATTAAAATTTACATATTGGCCAACCGAAACAAAAAAAAGTCTAACTATGCAAAAAAAAAAACTATATTTACATCTGCGCCGTCTGGTGTTCTCGGCGTCACAGAGTTCATCTATGAAAATAAATAATAAAATATTAATAAAAATATACAAGTTATGTAGAATATAATATTACCAAATTATCTACAACATATATATATTTTAGTTTAGAAAACACAACTAAAAGTTTAGCCAATACTCACAAGTCATCACAGTGATCATAGGTTAGAAGTAGTGTCTTTGTGATCAAAATAAAGACAATAAATAAAAAGAAAACAATTATTTTATTATATTTGAACATCTTTGTTTAGAGAAGAGAGAAATTATAATTTAAAAAAGACATATTTCCCATTAAAACAGATTCAAATGACAATTTAATAAAATTGAGACAATTTCTCTGTGAACTAAAAGATTCAGACAGTGAATCTAAATGATAAGGAAAAATTTACATTAAAGATTAGACACATAAGGTTAACAAGACCAAATCCAAATAAATATATTGTGCAGAATATTTTGATGACAGCATTGTAACCAAAACATCCTTTACATTTGTTGATTTGGATTTGTTTTGTTACATTATATTTCTTTTAAGTCTATTTTGATGGGAAAAGATTTTTTTTTTTCCACTTCTTTAAAAAAATAAATATTCAGTTATCTTGTGTATGGTGCCTACTCCTTAGGTCTCATGAAGTTTGGCAAAGGCAGTTGGGTGGATGGAGTTGACTTGAAAAATGAGTAGGAGAGAACGACCTCCTTGACGTAGTTCAGGTTGGGATCATCGTCGAACTCTGTGTCGATGTAGAAGTAGACTGGGAGGTCCACCTGCGCAACCAACCAAACTTCTGGAGGAAGTACATAATAACCTCTACCTAGAAGACAACATCTAGTTTGCTGAGCCAAAGTGTTTTTTAGGGAGAGATGTGTGCTCTTAGAGAGCAGCGAATTGGTCAAAATAGTAATTTTGGAGATACAGTAGAACCTCCTTTTAGCGGACACCTCTCCACAAAGGACAGTTTTCATTTGCAAAATTACCATTTTTACTATTTAGCAACTTTCCAGTAAGAGGACACCTCTCCCTAAAGAACACTTTGGCTCTGCAATTAGGTGTCCTTTACAGGAAGGTTCAACTGTATGCGGAGAAACAAAGAAAAGTATTCTTGGGCAACTATCCTTCTCTCAACCCGATAGTCAACAAATATATAACTGGATGAATACAATGATGTTTGATCAAGTTCTCTTCTTTGGTTTATATAAATTCTATAAGGCTGCATATCCACTGAACTGAAAAAAAAAAACATTACACACCGATTGGCTAATGAACTCAAAGCTATATTCAAGCCATGTAACAGTAAGAACCAATTAAGGCATACATTATAAGTTACATAACTGTTAATTAGCATGGCTATTGATTATTGGGACAAATTTTATTCCTAGAATGTGTGTTCTTTTTTTTTTTTTTTTTTTGTTTCCTAGTTTGGAGTGTGCATAGAATAACAGCCTTTTTTGGATTTAAAAGAAATAAAAATATACCTTTTCTCCTGGAAATAGAAGTTGCTCCTCAAAACAGAAGCACTGAAACAAAAAATCATATCATCATATATCTATATATAAAAATGAATGTTTGTATGTTTGTTTGTTTGTATGTCCTGTCCTGTATACAAATTCGCAGTAGTTCACTAATTCAAACCAAAATTTCCATACATAGGTAAAAAAAATATGGGGAAGACGATAGGCTATTTTAAAAAATATATATAAATCAATTATTAAAACTATATAATCAAATTATTCTACTTAGCTCGCGAGCAGCGCCTCTAGCGGTGAAGATGGGAGGTAATATCAGCTGACCTAATGTGCATGTAAAGTTTTGAGTGGGACGTTTCACAAGAGTGACATCCACGGCGCCAATTTATAATTGTAACGAATAGTGTTTGAATAAAACATTATCATGGCAGACTTACTGTATTCTATAAAGAATAGAAGTCCAAATCCTCCAAACACGAACACAAAGTAAGTAAGGAAAAAAAAATTCTTGACAGAGGGCTTAAGATGATGTTAAAACAGGAAACCATAACAGAAACTTGGCAACTCCGTACAACAAACAAGTTGTGTGTGAAAAATCTGGTATTAGCAACCTATTAGGTAATGACCGGCCAGATGATACCCTGCTAGAAGACATGTACATCAACTGATGTCAGGATACTCTGTCAGAATACTTCACCTGAACTTCAACTGATGCCAGGATATTCTGTCAGAAGACTTCACCTGAACTTCAACTGATGCCAGGATATTCTGTCAGAAGACTTCAACTGATGCCAGGATATTCTACCGGGAAAGTCCACAAGAACATTCAATTAAGAAAATCCACTGATTACAAGATACCCTGTTAAAAGACTCTGCACTGAGGGGTGTTCTAGGGCTGCTTTGTAAGTTGGGAGATTGTCTGGAATTGTGTGATAGAAAGTGAGATCGAATACCTGGATCTTTTTGAAGTAAGGTCCAACTTCGTAAGGCAGGATGTTGTAGGTGGCGATACCTTTAACTGGTTCATCTGTCTGGTTCTCTACGGTGTAGAAAGCCAACGCTGGCTCTCCTGGACAGACCTGTCACCACAACCATATCATTGAAACAATATGAAATAGGAGATAACCAATGTTTATGCTACCCAGAGAAGGCACAGCGCCGAAGCAAAGACCAACTGATGATTATTGATAAGACAGAGGTGGGATGTAGATCTCAGAGGGATTATAAAGTATATACTCTTTAAACACAAGGTAATAAGACCAAATCCAAATAAATAAATAGTGTGCAATGTTTCAGTAACAACTCTGTTACTGGTCGCTCATGGGATGAGTTGCTCATGAGAGACTCTACTGTATTTCAGTTATAGATAACCAGAGAGTGATGGTATTTCAAAGGATAGATAAGATGGTCACATTCACACTTACCACCAGTTTGGGCTGGATGGGTTTGAAGTTCCAGGTCAGAGCTGAGTCATTGTCAGCATTGAAGGATATCAGAATCTTGCGATCCTCCACTTTCTTTAACTTCAGCACTCTGTTGCGATCATCATCCTTAGTCACCTGTACCCCGAGTCCTGTCCTCTGTGGACACACCACAACCTGGGGTCAAAGAACTGTCCTCTGTGGACACACAGCACAACCTGGGGTCAAAGAACTGTCCTCTGTGGACACACAGCACAACCTGGAGTTACAGAACTGTCCTCTGTGGACAAACAGCACAACCTGGAGTTACAGAACTGTCCTCTGTGGACACACAGCACAACCTGGTGTCACAGAACTGTCCTCTGTGGACACACAGCACAACCTGGTGTCACAGAACTGTCTGATGTGGACACACACAGCACAACCCGGTGTCACAGAACTGTCCTCTGTGGACACATACAGCACAACCTGGTGTCACAGAACTGTCCTGTGTGGACACACACAGCACAACCTGGTGTCACAGAACTGTCTGATGTGGACATACACAGCACAACCTGGTGTCACAGAACTGTCCTCTGTGGATACACACAGCACAACCTGGTGTCACAGAACTGTCTGATGTGGACACACACAGCACAACCTGGTGTCACAGAACTGTCCTCTCTGTGGACACACAGCACAACCTGGAGTTACAGAACTGTCCTCTGTGGACACACAGCACAACCTGGAGTTACAGAACTGTCCTCTGTGGACACACACAGCACAACCCGGTGTCACAGAACTGTCCTCTGTGGACATACACAGCACATCCTGGTGTCAAAGAACTGTCCTCTGTGGATACACAGCACAACCTGGTGTCACAGAACTGTCTGATGTGGACACACACAGCACAACCCGGTGTCACAGAACTGTCCTCTGTGGACACACACAGCACAACCTGGTGTCACAGAACTGTCCTCTGTGGACACACACAGCACAACCTGGTGTCTCAGAACTGTCCCCTGTGGACACACACAGCACAACCTGGTGTCACAAAACTGTCTGATGTGGACATACACAGCACAACCTGGTGCCACAGAACTGTCCTCTGTGGATACACACAGCACAACCTGGTGTCACAGAACTGTCCTCTATGTGGACACACAGCACAACCTGGAGTTACAGAACTGTCCTCTGTGGACACACACAGCACAACCCGGTGTCACAGAACTGTCCTCTGTGGACATACACAGCACAACCTGGTGTCACAGAACTGTCCTCTGTGGATACACAGCACAACCTGGTGTCACAGAACTGTCTGATGTGGACACACAGCACAACCCGGTGTCACAGAACTGTCCTCTGTGGACACACACAGCACAACCTGGTGTCACAGAACTGTCCTCTGTGGACACACACAGCACAACCTGGTGTCTCAGAACTGTCCCCTGTGGACACACACAGCACAACCTGGTGTCACAAAACTGTCTGATGTGGACATACACAGCACAACCTGGTGTCACAGAACTGTCCTCTGTGGACACACACAGCACAACCTGGTGTCACAGAACTGTCTGATGTGGACACACACAGCACAACCTGGTGTCACAGAACTGTCCTCTGTGGACACACACAGCACAACCTGGTGTCACAGAACTGTCCTCTGTGGACACACACAGCACAACCTGGAGTCACAGAACTGTCCTCTTTGGACACACACAGCACAACCTGGTGTCACAGAACTGTCCTCTGTGGACACACAGCACAACCTGGTGTCACAGAACTGTCCTCTGTGGACACACACAGCACAACCTGGTGTCACAGAACAGTCCTCTGTGGACACACACAGCACAACCTGGTGTCACAAAACTGTCTGATGTGGACACACACAGCACAACCTGGTGTCACAGAACTGTCCTCTGTGGACACACACAGCACAACCTGGTGTCACAGAACTGTCTGATGTGGACACACACAGCACAACCTGGTGTCACAGAACTGTCCTCTGTGGACACACACAGCACAACCTGGTGTCACAGAACTGTCTGATGTGGACACACACAGCAAAACCTGGTGTCACAGAACTGTCTGATGTGGACACACAGCACAACCTGGTGTCACAGAACTGTCTGATGTGGACACACAGCACAACCTGGTGTCACAGAACTGTCTGATGTGGACACACAGCACAACTTGGTGTCACAGAACTGTCCTCTGTGGATACAAACAGCACAACCTGGTGTCACAGAACTGTCCTCTGTGGACATACACAGCACAACCTGGTGTCACAGAACTGTCCTCTGTGGATACAAACAGCACAACCTGGTGTCACAGAACTGTCCGATGTGGACATACACAGCACAACCTGGTGTCACAGAACTGTCCTCTGTGGATACAAACAGCACAACCTGGTGTCACAGAACTGTCCTCTGTGGATACAAACAGCACAACCTGGTGTCACAGAACTGTCCTCTGTGGACACACAGCACAACTTAATGTCACAGAACTGTCCTCTGTGGACACACACAGCACAATCTGGTGTCACAGAACTGTCTGATGTGGACATACACAGCACAACCTGGTGTCACAGAACTGTCCTCTGTGGACACACAGAGCACAACCTGGTGTCACAGAACTGTCCGATGTGGACACACAGAGCACAACCTGGTGTCACAGAACTGTCCCCTGTGACTACACACAGCACAACCTGGTGTCACAGAACTGTCCTCTCTGTGGACACACGTCAAAATCTGGAATCAAGGAAGTGACTTACCCTACAGAAGATGTTGTAGAGAGGGACAAAGGCATAGCTCATGCCTCCCATGAAGAGAATTAAAGCGAGGAAATAGTTGCGAAAGATCTTGCTGCGTATTTCAACATCCTTCCGGTACAATGTGGCATGGACCCAAGACTTGGGGATGTGGAGGGTTGGATGGTGGACCACTGAAGTCAGAGGAGGGGTCCTGAGCACTGGCCGGAGATGTCTGATGGAAGGGAGGGTCCTGGAGAGAAGTCCAGGGAGGAGTAACTTGCTGAAAACCATGGCTGGACCCACAGTCAGCTCTGCTGAAATCACAGTCTCCAATTTCTTCAATTTAAAACCCCAAAAGAATCAGAAATTCTCACTTGAATTAAAATCAATTTATTAGCATAGCAATTTATTATTAGCAATTTTTTACAACATTCACTGCTAATGGACATTTTTCTGGAACATTTAGTTGTCAATGCTTATGGGGGTGTTGAATTAAAGTGTCTTTATTAAATTACAACTGTTTCAATTAAAATAAAATAAGGTTAATTGGGATTTGAAAAAAAAAAAAAACATTGAATTGAAAATGGCAATTTGAATATTAGTTGCATTATTGTAAGAATGGAATTAGAAGTCAGTTGAATTTGAGAGATTCTACTGTAATGTAATAGAAAAGCTAAAGATCCACAGATTTGATAAAATTGAGAGGAGATAAGAAGACTTATTCAAAAATAAATTTTAAAAAAGAGATTGGTTCTTTGACTCCAGTTTAGCAATATCAGGAGCTGATCCAGTTGACCTACATCTCCCTCTCAACATTCACAGAAACTCATTTGCTTTCTACCCATTACACAGCTCTTCATCCCACCCTAAATAGATTTCTGTTGCCAAGTGTGTAGTTGAACAGAGTCTGATCAAAGCTAGTTAAATGCTCTTTTTTTTGTGTCCATCCTAGGTCCAAACATGCCTTTTACGTGTTTATTGTGACCCACTAAAAACTTCTACCAGCACCTTTCAAAAAGTTTTTAAAGAGAGGCAACCCACACCTACTTCTACTATACAGCCATAATACCTTCGTTTCTGAAGACAGGTTCAACTAATTTTAGAACGTAAGAAAGTTGACCCGTGACCAGATAAGTATATACTTATTTGCAACATTTCTATAGCTGCCCCTTTCACATAAAAAAAATCGCAATCGAGAAAGAGTATACTAATTATAAAAAATATGATGAACAATTAAGTTGATTATAAAATACAATATCTGTTACCTTTGTGTATTTAAATTTGTATTAAAATGAGTTAAACAATTAAATTCATACATAATGGCAAATCGAATTTTAAAAAGACAACCAAAATGTTCTAGATAAAAACTTGATAAAAATGGTCAAAATGCAAAATATATATTCATTGAAAAAGAGTTAATATATTGCATTGAATATATATTTTTATAAACATTTTCAATAAAAAAAATAATTATATAAATTTATATTACACCCAAAATGACATTTAATTATCAAAATTAATAACAAATTCATATGTCGATATGGAATATATAAAGAGAGGGAGAAAGAGTTATTCTATCTTTTTTCAAATAATATTGATTCAAATATATATAGCACATTATATTCTCTATTTAAATATATTTATATAGATTAATTATATTAATGTTTAAATCTGTTGGATAACTGAATGCTACGACAGCTAGCGCCACACTGGACCTATCATCATCACAACTGTTTGTTTACCTTCTTCTCTATACTTCAATAACTGTTCGCTACCATAACTTTGTCTTTCTTGCTAAATGAATAATAAAGATTATTATCATATAATCCTCAACGTCCTCATGCCTTCCTACAAGCTGTAAGTACCTAAATCTTACAACAATTAGATTATGAGACTGAGTATTGCATGAAATTCAACTAACGAGTTAAGACAAAGAAAAAAAGGCTTAGCAAAAATGGCGTCGCTCCCGAGCCACGATGTAACCCTAAATAAGCTCGACGGCTATAACTACTCACTATGGTCTTTCAAAATTGAAATGCTCTTGCAAAAGGAAGATCTTTGGGAAGTTGTCACCGAAAATATTCCAGATGAACCTAAAATCGAATGGAAAAAGAAAGACTCAAAAGCTAGAGCTATCATTAATCTAAGCATCGCCGACTCACAAATAGTGCATGTCAAAAACCTACTAACAGCCAAAGCTACCTGGGACACTCTTAAAAATATCTATGAAAGAAAAACACTCTCAGGAAAAATTTATTTGCTAAGGAAGCTATACAGCTTAAAACTCGAAGAAGACAAAGACATGCAGCAGCACATCACTACCATGATGGAACTAGTTGACAAACTGCGAACCATTGGCGAAACACTAAAGGACTCTCACATCACGGCTATACTGCTTTGCTCGCTCCCAAAGAGCTACTCAAATCTCATCACGATGTTGGAATCAAGGCCTGATGACGAGCTAACGCTTGAATTTACCAAGAACAAACTCCTTGATGAACACACACGCAGAGTAGAAAGCTCGAAAGACGAAAGCACCGCATCAAAAGCCTTAAAAAGCCTCCACGGAGCTTCAAGCCAAAGAAGAGAAAAAGAGAAGAAATTCTGTTCTTTCTGCCACAAACCAAACCACTCCAAAGAAGAATGTTGGCACTATCAAAAGCGAAACAACAGCAACAAAGAGTACAAATATGAAAACTTCAGAAGAGGAAACGTACCAAAGTACACAAATCAGTCGAGTGTCACCCAAGAACAACCCACAAACCAGAGAACAACAAAAGGACCTAACCCAAAAGCTCTCAATTGCACTCAACGAGAAGCAAGTGTACACAACTGGTTCGTCGACTCTAGAGCCACATCTCATATGGCGTACGATGAAAGCTTCTTCACTGAACTTAACAGAGAACAAACACAAAATGTTGTGGTTGCTAATGACAATAAGCTGCAGGTCAAAGGGATAGGACAAGGAGAAATCAAAGTCATCACACCCCAAGGAAAGACTGACACCTTACTTCTCACAAAAGTCCTCTACATCCCGGAACTAACAGACAACCTTCTGTCAGTGAGTGCGGCCACCTCCAACGGATGTAAAGTAACGTTCAACAGAGATTGGTGTACCATCGAAAGAGACAACACAGCCCTCGCGAACGGTATACTTGACAATGGAATGTACCGACTCCACCTGGATGACAACCCCCAAACTCGCACATTCAAAGCAAATGTTGCAAAACAAAACCACTGCAAGACCAAAAATTGCTTCATGCTCTGGCACGACAGACTAGGACACAGAAATATAGAATCAATTAAGAAGATTCGAAATGAGAACCTAGCAAGAGGACTAAGTCTAAATAACTGTTCGCTCAGCACAGACTGCGTTCAGTGCATTCAAGGAAAACTCACCGAAACCCCATTTCCAAAGAAGACAGAGTACAGAGCAACTGAAACGCTTCAACTTGTCCACAGTGATATCTGCGGTCCATTACCAACTAACTCTCTCAGCGGTAAGAGATACTTCATCACCTTCACTGATGACTACAGCAGATACACGAAGATCTACCTCCTGAAAGGAAAAGACGAAGCCTATGAAAGAATAAAAGACTACGTCATCTCAGCACACACGGAATTTGGAAAAAATATCCAAACCATACGGACAGACAACGGTCGTGAGTACGTAAACCGACAAGTCGAAGATTTCCTGAACCAAAGCGGAATCAAACATCAGCTAACAGTCCCCTACTCACCAGCCCAGAACGGAGTAGCAGAAAGGAAAAGTCGATCACTAATGGAGATGACAAGATGCATGCTGTTTGACTCAGGACTCCCACAGTCTCTATGGGCGGAAGCGGTTACCACAGCTAATTACCTACACAACCGAATACCCTCGAAAGCTACAGACAAGACTCCTTTTGAACTATGGACCAACAGGAAGCCCAGTCTGAAGCATCTAAAAAGATTCGGATGTAAAGCCTTCGCCTATATTCCCAAGATAAAAAGAAACAAGTTGGATAGCAAAGTTATCGAAGGGATCTTTCTTGGATACGATGATCGAAGCAAAGGATACAGAATCCTGCACGACACAGACGACATCACAATCAGCAGATCCGTAAAATTCATAGAAAAAGAAAATGGGTTTCACCTCGCTTCCACAAAAACAACTTCACCACAAGTACTAAGTACAGATCTAACTTCCTCCAATCATATTGGTAATGCAGAGGAAAGTCAGGAACCAGGAACACAATCCGAAAACCTTGAGGACTCAGAAACCGAGGATTGCCTTCAACCCGGTACAAGCACAGGAACACAAGTGGTCACACAAAGAAGATCCACGAGACCAACAAAGGGAATACCTCCCATAAGAAATGACTACATGCTGTACAAAACTGAAGCTCAAGACATTCCGACACCCACCAGCTACTCGGAAGTCCTACAATTACCAAAAATAGAGAGAGAAAAATGGCTACAAGCAATGAGCGAAGAACTAAATTCTCTTGAGAAGAACAATGTATGGGAACTAACGCCTCTACCTAAGGACAAAAAGATCATAGGATGTAAATGGACCTATAAACAAAAACTCAATTCCAAAGGAGAAATAGAGCGGTACAAAGCCAGACTCGTAGCAAAAGGGTTCAATCAGAAATTTGGCCGAGACTACGAAGAAACCTTTGCACCAATTGTGAAGCATTCTACAATTAGAGCCTTCCTAGCTGCATCAGTCTACAAAGGGATGCAAGTGATCCACCTCGATGTCAAGACAGCGTTCCTACACGGCGACCTAGATAAAGAACTCTACATGGAACTCCCAGAAGGACTCCATACAAAACAAACAAACGAAGTCTGCAAACTAAAGAAGGCAATTTACGGTCTAAAACAAGCTGGAAGATCTTGGAACACAAAAATCGCAAGCACTCTAATTAAAAATAACTTCAAACAGAGCACTGTAGACCCATGCCTATTCACCAAGAATGAAGAAAACCATTCCATCTACTTGATTCTATATGTGGATGACATGCTCCTCGCAAGCGATTCCGAGATAATCATCCAAAACACTGTAAAAACTCTCGAAAAAGAATTCGAAATAAAGAACCTTGGAGACCCCACTCAATTCATTGGTATAGAAATCTCAAGGAACAGAGAAGGTGAACTCCTTCTGAGCCAAAAGAGTAAAATCCAAGAATTAGTTGAAAGGTACAATCTCCATGAAGCGAAACCTACTTTCACTCCCATGGAAAGCGGATACCCCGGTATATCTGATGAAAAACTTCTACCAAACAACGTCCAATACCAACAACTGATTGGCTCACTATTGTACCTAAGCGTAGTATCCAGACCAGATATCGCAGCTCCAGTCTGCATACTCAGCAGCAGAAACCAGAATCCTAGAAATTGTGACTGGAATGCAGCAAAAAGAATCGTAAGATATCTAAAAACTACTAAAGAACTCGAGCTACGCATATCCAACCAAAAACCTCCCACACTGGAAGCATACAGTGATGCCACATGGGCAAGCGACAACACCGACAGAAAATCACTAAGCGGAAACTTGTTCCTACTGGGTTCAAACCCCATCTCATGGATGACTGGGAAACAAGGTTGCGTATCTCTCTCATCCACCGAAGCGGAACTTATCTCCGCAGCTGAAGCCTCACAAGAACTGTTATGGCTTCTCGACTTGCTAAAGGATCTCGAACTGGAACAGAAAGCTCCAATCTACTTCCACCAAGACAATCAATCATGTCTCAAGATATGTTCATCCGAAAAAGTGTCTTCTAGAACCAAGCACATCGCGACCAAGATCCATCACCTGAAGGATCTTCAGAAGAAGACAGTGATAAAAATGATCTACTGCCCAACTGGCGACATGAAGGCGGACATTCTGACCAAGCCGCTACCAAGGCCGACATTTGAGAAGTTACCCTACAACCTCGTGATGTCTCCACATTCATGCCGGGGATTTGTTGGATAACTGAATGCTACGACAGCTAGCGCCACACTGGACCTATCATCATCACAACTGTTTGTTTACCTTCTTCTCTATACTTCAATAACTGTTCGCTACCATAACTTTGTCTTTCTTGCTAAATGGATAATAAAGATTATTATCATATAATCCTCAACGTCCTCATGCCTTCCTACAAGCTGTAAGTACCTAAATCTTACAACAAAATCCATATATATCTAAGTTAGCCTTTTCTTGAAAGTATATTATTTATGGATCGCCATGCTTATTGAAAATAATATATATTTATTTGTAGAAATCTCTATACAAGAATTATATGTTTGGAGTCATTTCCTGATTCGCATTTATTATAGGTTTTATAGAAAAAACAATATTTGAATTTAAAGAACAAAATTTATAGTTGCATAGGTATGTTAGTCATTGGAACCTGAGTTTTGTTATGTTGTGGGGGTCGAGAGACTTCCTTCCAGCCTGCTGGGATGACTGACCACGCCGCCAACAAACATACAAGGGGGCGGCATGTAATAGGAGATGACCACCGCTGCGCGGCGTGGCAGATCAGCGGAAGTCAATAAAAACCAGAATAGACATTCTAGGGCAAGCATGTCAAACTCGCGGCCCGCGGGCCTCATGCGGCCCACAACGAATAAATTTGCGGTTCACCAGACAATATATTTTAATATAAAAAAAATATATAAATAAAAAATATAATAAAAATTTGTTGCCTAATTTTTAAAAATTGTAATTATATATAATTTATTTATTAATAACGAACCACTGGTCGCCATACATAAGTCGTAAGTTTTGATAATATTATACCTACATACATAATGTATGTACATCGCCATAAGTATTGTGTGCCTTAAAGTTTAAAGAAAATATTCTTTCGGAGAAAAAATTAAGTTATGTTCAATAATTTGTGCAGTTATTCTGTGTCTGGTAAGTTAAAAAATATTAATTGAAAAAAAATTAAATATTAATTAAAACGTTTTATTATTTTGTGTTAGCGATAACTAATTTTTTTTCAGACCTTTGTATTCAATATGTGGAATAATGGCGTCCAGACGCTTGGGTGAGAGTAAACAAACATGCCGGCGGCGCCAAAGGACTAGAACATGGATTGGTCTGCTACCGACCAGTTGGGTGTTTTCTTCTGTCCTCTTAAGATGTATTAAATAAAGTTAGTTATGATGAGCGGAATTTCTGACGCTATTGTCAGAAATCCATGAGCCTCTTTCTTTCTCAGGGAGTTCACAAAAATAACACATCCTGCTATAAAAAGATATATAGTTTGCGTGTATCCTGCACGCACTGGGGTTAAAAAAAAAGGAAGGACATAAACTGGTTAAGATTACAATATATATTTATTTATCTCTTTTGACCAAAAAGAAAAACACAAAGATAAGAAATAAAATAAATAAATATGCAATGAGGATAGGTTGTGAGAAGTTTTACATGAATATACCTATAAAATCATTATTAAAAAAAAATACTTAACTTTGTGCTTCTGTTGGAAGGCTGGAAACCCCTCCCCAAAATCTTGTAGAACTACATTTTTTAACGAGCTTCCCTCTACTATCTTATCTAAGACTGACCAGCTCCCCCCAAAAACTTGCTTGCCACTAACTTTTTCCTCCCCAGGGTGACCGAAAAAAAAATTAAAATAAATCTTTATCTGGTCACCCTCTGTGATAAGAAAGAAATTTAAAAATAAAAAATAAAATTATAATAAAAAATTATCTTTCAAAATATTATTTTTTAAATATTAAAAAAAGGAAAACCCAAAATAGCTGTTTATTAAAAATAAAAGGAAAATTTATTATAGTACTATAAGTTATTTACAAAAAAAATAGAAATAAAAAGAAGGTGAAGAGATGGGTTGGGTTTTACAAAGAAGAATTCTCGAAGTCCATTTCACTGTCCACCAGCTTTTCATTGATTCTGTGGGTGACTTTGTGGAGGCCCCAGAAGTGGCCTCTACAATCCTTCCCCGCCAAGACCACGGGATTTGGGCTTGTGAGGGAGCAGGACTATCTCCGGGGTCAAAAGTGGAGGTCGGGTGTGCTCTGGCTTGCGAGGGAGCAAGACAAATCTCCGGGGTCAAAAGTGGAGGTCGGGGATGCTCTGGCTTGCGAGGGAGCAAGGCAAATCTCCGGGGTCAAAAGTGGAGGTCGGGGAATGCTCTGGATTAGAGGAAACAATAGCACTGTCTAAAAAAAAAAAAAATGTCAAAACAAAGGGCGCCATGCATTCTATTTATTCGCCAGTTGAATGCAAGACTGGCTTTTTTAATTCCACTCTGTGACACGGATAGTATTGTGATAGGTATATCCGGAGTCTTAGGGTGCCTGGAACACAAGGGTTATAAACACATATATACATCTATTTATATGTAAGATTTGACACATTTGTTGGAAGGTGCATACCTACTAGTTTTTAAAAAAATAATGCTTAGTGACTAAAATAAAAGTAAAAGAGCCAATAATGAATTCAAACAAAATTAAATAAATAAGAAAGCCAATAATGAATTCAAACCTAAACTATAATGAATTCAAACAAAAATAAAAAATAATAAAAGACCTATAATGAGTTTAAAAAAAAAAACTGGTGACTTCACATCAGACTTGACCCGGTGCCTGTCAGTCAAAATTTATCTCTATCAGTTCCATGCCTTTTTCGTTGAAACATGTCCAATTCTATATGTGTTTGCTACTAACTAATTTAAACTAACATGATCAAGCTCTAAACTTGTTTAATACCTAATAAAAATAAAATAAATAGTATTTTATCAATGTACTACCATAGTACGTCTGGTAGGAAGTCCTTTATAAAGACTGACTGGGCTGGGTTGGTTCTCCAGGATGAACACATCATCCAACTCATCATGGTTCATAGCCAGTGTATGAGTAAATACGACATTCAGCACAAAGCCCGAAATGTCAAAGACCTCACGTCCAGCACAAAGCCCATGGCGTGATTAACTGGCCTATTCTGCACTTATTGATACCCTCGCTGAAGAGTCCTCGTGTCAGTCATCTGAAGACACTACGAAACCTCGCGCGTCCCTATTAATGGTATCAGACCCAAAAAATGGGTCAGCGCATAGAACCGATCAAGTCCCCGACTTGCAAGACCCATCCTAACTCAGTCTTTTACCACTAACGTTATCCGTATGGAAGGAAGCATACCTATAGCGCACACTTCCCCATCTGGGGTTTGAAACCAGATACCACCCAGTTATCAAACCCTACATTGATTTAATTGAATTGTATGTAACCATCTGGTGCGCCGGTGAAAACCCGCTAAGTCCACCAAAGTCTCACACATATCAAAAAAGTTAACAAAAAAAAAAGACTCATATTCCCGAAGGAAGCCTAACTAAAGGAGCGACTATTTTCTAATTTGAGAATTGCATTGTCCCGAGAGGCTTATATCCCTAACAAATTTTAAATCAAAATAAAATCGATCCTATTAAAATTCCCTAACACTATTCTAAATGTATCTTGGTCTAACAATATAATAGTTTTTAACCTTCTTACACATTCATTAAGCCAATCCATTCATACACCCTCCCCCCCCCCCCCCCCCCCCCCCCGTCATTCACGGCTTGCATACAAACTAAAGTTAAAATTGCTATAAACGCCAAAATACCTCAATTATCATTGCTAAATTTACCCTAACAATGACTAACTTCAAGGACATCATGAAATCAAAGAAAATATTTAATAAAACTTGGGAACTAAATGCCCTTCAATATAAATTAACCTATGCCTCATACAATCTCTTACTAACTATTTATATTCAGTCACTGATATCAGTCTCAACTGTAAGCTAACCTAACCTTAAAATAATTGTAAATATCAAAGTCCCTAAATTGTCTTTGCCTCAACACCTAGTACCACTGCAGAGGTAGTTTAATAGGACAATTTACTAATTAGAGCGACAAAGGATAGGACATTCAACTCATGAAGGCGACAAACAATTGGAGTCGCTTCCTCCACTGATAAGATCCTATTGACTGACCTTCTCTCCTCAAACACGCTCCAGTCACAGCAACCACTCTACACCACTAGTGCAACAACTTTATTCTACCTGTTGACTGTAGGCAACACGCAATAGTTCTAGGATATGGAATTAAAGGGCGTCTGTATATACCCAACCGATATCTGTACTAATGTGGAAACCTACACTCTGCTGCACCACTGCTCTAAACTACCTGGCTTCTGATTGTCTATGTCTACTTAATCTCAATTCAAGGGATTATTGAGCATCATACGATGGCTCCCGTATACTCAACCTTGGACGTCACTAAGAACACAAACAGCTCGCCGCCAAACATTACTCCGACCTCGGCAGTACATCCTTTCCTGGAGTTGTTGTGTGGCTCTGGAGTAAACTTGATGTCGCCCAGCTACACCTATACATCTATTTAGCTGCTTGCGCCACCGATCCTACTGTAAACTATGCACCATACTGAAGTACTAACTCGTTGTTCATAACTGGAAAGTTATCACCTGATAGCCACTCAAGAGCGTTCTGGTTTTCCAGTCGCTTGTTGGTCAAATAATATCTTATTCTATTTAAATCTAATCTTAATAAAAAATTACCCTAGACTTGAATATTTGTGCCAAATTGGTTACACCTAATTGCCAAATATTAACAAGACTGATTGTCTATACTATATGCTTTGACATGAGAAAGTTTGTGTGAAAATTTTAACATAAAATTTCAAAATTTAAGGTTTCATTAAAAAAAAAATTCTACAAAAGAAAAATTCTGCTCAATTTGGTCTCTCAAATCTAATCTTAATGAAAAAATCTACCCTAAACTTGAATATTTGTGCCAAATTGGTTACACCTAATTGCCAAATATTAACAAGACTGATTGTCTATACTTACAATATGCATTGAGAGAGAAATTTAAAAATTTTAACATGGAATTTCAAAACTTAAGGTTTCATGAAAAAAAATTCTATAAAAAAAAAATTTTGCTCAATATTGTTCTCTCCCACCTAATACATACTAAAATTTTATGAACTGACTGTTTCTTATACAGCTTTCTTAATTTACTTAGAGTGCCTATCTAAGGGAAAGGTTTGTTTTACACGCATTTTATTTTACTTATATCAGGGTCTACTATATTGTTCTTTTCTTTAGTCCAGCCTGGACCTCCTTTTAACTAAAATAAAATAGACTAGACATCATTATATTAGATTGTCCTATTTGCTCTGCTAGGGATTACGTTTGCTCACTACGCGGTAGTTCAAAATTTTACTATCAATTGCAGGCTAATTTCTCTTACACTTTTGATGGTATTATGTGTATTTTGACTTGACCTGGTTTGATTCAGCACACTTTCCTTATCGAAGTCTCACTAAATTGCGGAATTGCATGCTAAAATATATATATCGTTATGGTACTAAAGGTTTATCTCGTTAAAACATGGCTGTCGCAGTGGTTTCTCGTGGAATGACAGAGGTGAACCGAGCCTAGACACATCTGAGAAGGTGCAGGTTGGCAGAACTACATCTTGCGTAGATTGACTCGGCATGTCGATTGGTCAATTTTGGAAGATTCTGAGCGAAATTAGGTGCATCAGCCTTGCAGGTGGATAGTATGTAGAGTACATCTCTGTATTCTACCATTGATGCATATATTGTAAATATTCTCTCCACATCCTACCACAGTGACCCACTCTTCAACTGGTTCATGCCACGTGGTTTTGCGCGCGGTGGCGTCCATCGGGATATTGTTTTGTCGTTATTCACTCACGTCCACCTTCGTGAGCATCTTAGTCCTATTATATGTATACAATTTTACAGACAAAATTACATGCTCTGACATCCATAGTTTAAGTCTACGCAAGATACCCTCCTAAATCTTCAAGGCCTACTCCCGACCTGCCAGAAATGTAGTCTTTGCTACTGGTTACCAATGCCTAATGTCACATTTCATAAAACTATGAAAGCCGATGTTGAAACGAGTTTTTATATCTGCTATGATGCTATAAGTCTTTCTTTTGGTTACTGGCTTCTGCTGCCAAGCAACTTGAAGATAAGGTTTTCTGGAAAGGCTTATCAAAAACCAGTCAAGTGCAAACACGCACGAGGTGCAAAGTTTTTATCGCTGTTTATCTAGGTTATTTGTATAACCATTATCTAGTAAACTGCTAAGTTCTTATTTCGAAATAGAGTCATTAATTTCCAAAGGACACAGGTTATATATAAAATTAATTTGATCTTTGGCTGGAGCTAAAGAAAAGAAACAACAATTTCACTACTTTCATTAAAAAAAGGAAAACCTTCCCCACCAAATTCTGTAATATGGATTATCATACCATAAAAATCGCTACTAGATTGAATACGATAATAACTAAAATTAAAATATAAATACACCTATAAATGGGAGAGATAAAACTATATGCAGTACTATTTGTAATGTGCGTGACACATGCAAAAAAATATAATCGAAGGTGACTGGAAAAAAAAGGCTAATAATCCATACAAAGGAGGTTTTTCTGTCAATAAATGCTATACTGTTGTCACGCATTTCCCTCCACGAGGAGTCACAAATGAGAATATACAATTCTACAGAATTATAAAATACTATCTGCACAAGATGGTATGTCCATGCAAAATAAAATTACGAGACCAGTTTAATGTCATCTACGCTATTAAAAAATAAAAACATTGTAAAAACACGTCTTATCTAAAACTGTATAATTGAACAAACATATTTATCGCATAAATTAAAGTAACCAAAAAAAAAAACTAAAGTAAATTAAAATAAATAATGGGGAAAATAAATTATTATACATAACTGTAATCCAAATGGTAATAAAACATTTTCCGCGGTTCTCTTGAAGCCCTTAGGGTCTCGCCGACTTGTCAATCAAACTTGCGGGGGGGGGGGGAAGTCTAGAATTTGACATTGATTGATATCTTTATTTGTTTTCCCCATGGTTTCTCAGATTCTTAGCGTTTTCCCGCCAAAAAAATGTTCCTTGTAAATTTCTATCTACCAGCTAATATATGAAGTTTTAAAGATAAAAAAAATTGAGATCTCAAATACTCTAAACTGGTGTACCCTGCTAAAAAAAAGAAATACTGGTGTTGACAATATGTGATTTAAAAAAAAATAGATTACAAAATGATGCAGTGTTTTAGATTGGTGACTTCAACACATATTCGTTTAGAATTGGCAAAATTGGTTCACCTGCATGCACTCGTGGAAACGAACAACAAACCCCTGAACACCTTCTAATAAAATGTCCATTAACTTCTGAACCAAGGGAAGAAAACTAACTTTACCTGACTAATACTAAACAAGCTGCTTGCAATAAAGACCAATACATCAAGTTTAATAGATTCTGCTGGATGTATATTTTGAGGCGAAAGTATTGACTGTACATATTTTAAGCTACTACCCATAATTGCTATATGTAAAATTTTTGACATCGCGAACGTTTAATTTTAATGATTTCCAATGTTCAATTGTATTAATTGTATATGATAAAAAAATATACACGCAATTATCCAAATTGTGGATATGTTCAAACTTTACTTATGCTTTATTTCAAATTTCACAATTTTACATTTATGCCCATTTGCGCTCTGTGTTTTTAGTTTAAAAAAAATTGTAGTTTAACATTTCTTTTTATATATATTTTGTTGTTTTTTATGCGAAAATCTTTTACACATAGTACAAATAGTTTTAAATATGAAATGTAATAAAACTAAAATGTAAGTGGACAACTGCGGCCTTCTAGCATATTATTTGGCTTAATTAAAAAAATGGCTCGTTTATCTAATATTAAAAAAAAAAGGGCACCACCACAAATGTATCAAATCTTACCTTAAAAAAGAAATGGCGGGATCCGTTCTCCACATGGTTGGCCGCCTCGTGGACTTTCCCATTCTTTACTGGATTTTCGTAGCCTCCAACTTGCACACATTTATCTATTAGTTTTATGCTTTAGACAGGATTTTACATGTTACATGTTTCAAGCAGCAGGGCGCTATTTTACCGTGAATCTTTCGTGGCCATAATGGAACTGATCGGCCCCACGTTGGGCGCCATTGATGAGCGGAATTTCTGACGCTATTGTCAGAAATCCATGAGCCTCTTTCTTTCTCAGGGAGTTCACAAAAATAACACATCCTGCTATAAAAAGATATATAGTTTGCATGTATCCTGCCCGCACTGGGGTTAAAAAAAAAGGAAGGACATAAACTGGTTAAGATTACAATATATATTTATTTATCTCTTTTGACAAAAAAGAAAAACACAAAGATAAGATATAAAATAAATAAATATGCAATGAGGATAGGTTGTGAGAAGTTTTACATGAATATACCTATAAAATCATTATAAAAAAAATACTTAACTTTGTGCTTCTGTTGGAAGGCTGGAAACCCCTCCCCAAAATCTTGTAGAACTACATTTTTTAACGAGCTTCCCTCTACTATCTTATCTAAGACTGACCAGCTCCCCCCAAAAACTTGCTTGCCACTAACTTTTTTCCTCCCCAGGGTGACCGAAAAAAAAATTAAAATAAATCTTTATCTGGTCACCCTCTGTGATAAGAAAGAAATTTAAAAATAAAAAATAAAATTATGATAAAAAATTATCTTTCGAAATATTAATTTTAAAATATTAAAAAAAGGAAAACCCAAAATAGCTGTTTATTAAAATAAAAGGAAAATTTATTATAGTACTAAAAGTTATTTACAAAAAACTAGAAATAAAAAGAAGGTGAAGAGATGGGCTGGGTTTTACAAAGAAGAATTCTCGAAGTCCATTTCACTGTCCACCAGCTTTTCATTGATTCTGTGGGTGACTTTGTGGAGGCCCCAGAAGTGGCCTCTACAGTTAGAAGGAGATTTTACCCTCTCCTTTCTTCTATTCAGTGATCTTATTTAAATCCTTGCAACAGCCCACAAAGAATCATCACAGCGAATTCTTCTACCGAATCTCGCTTCAGTGTTTTGTGAAACTATTACCCGACATTTCTTCACATAATATGTCTTCATCAAAACCAAGTGGCAGTAAAACTAAACGAAAAATTGCTTACGAACATAGGAATTTTCAAGAAAAGTGTGAATTAGAGTATTTTTGCTCTGAAGTAAAAGATAAAATCATCTGCTTGATATGTAATAATGCTATTAGTGTACCCAAAATTATATAATATTAAACGTCATTATGAACAACATAAATCAAAATATGATACCTAACGAAGGTTTAATGAGACAAGAAAAGTTAAAAGAGTTCAAGTTGGGAATGAAAAAACAACAGTTTATGTTTACTAAAGTATCACAAGAGAGTGAAGCGGCGGTGCATGCAAGCTACGTTTTATCGGAGATGATAGCTAAACACTCAAAACCTTTTACTGAAGGTGATTTCATCAAGGAATGTTTAATTAAAGCTGCAGAAATTGTTTGTCCTGGAAGTGTGAAGACGTTTCAAGCAATATCTTTGTCTCGAAATACCGTTGTGGAAAGAGTTACTGATATGGCCAGAAATTTAAATGATCAGGTAAAAGAAAAATCATCTTGTTTCAAAGCACTTTCCATTGCCTGTGATGAGAGTATGGACATTGGGGGCGTATCTCAGTTAGCTGTTTTTTTTTCGAGCTTGCGACACGGATTTCAACATTTTTGAGGAATTATTGGAACTAGTACCGATGCATGGCACTACTACAGGAGAAGATATATTTAATTGCGTTTATGATCTTCTGCAAAAATACAATTTACCTCAATCAAAATTGACTTCTGTAGCAACAGATGGAGCTCCTTCAATGACTGGAAAAACAAACGGTTTCGTAGCATTACTGCGAAAAAAACTAAGTGAAATTTCTGAAGGTTCCAATATTCATCATACACATTGCATTATACATCAGGAAGTATTATGTACGAAGGTAATAAAAATGGAAAATGTGTTGACACCTATAAAAAAATTCATCAATTTCATAAGATCTCGAGGTTTAAATCAGCAACAGTTCTCTCTTAACTGAATTAGAAAGCGAATATTCAGGTTTATCATACTATACCGAGGTACGTTGGCTATCATGCTCCAAGGTTTTCAAACAATTTTGGGACTTGAAAGAAGAAATATGTCAGTTTTTAATAACCAAGAATCAAGACATCACTTTGTTTTCTGATCAAGTATGGTTGAAAGATTTTTCCTTCATGGTTGACATAACAAAACACTTGTCGGATTTAAATTTGAAACTGCAAGGAAAGGATCAGATCATTACCAACATGTGTGACCAAGTTAATGCATTCAAATGTAAGCTAGTTCTTTGGGAAAAGCAGTTGAAAAACGAAGATTTAATGCACCTTCCTACATGCAACATGTACAAATCAAGTTTAGGTGAAACTGCATCGTATCAAAAATATGCGGAAAAAATTTTAAGTCTTAGAAATGAATTTGAAACAAGGTTTTCTGATTTAAAATCTTTGGAAGGCAAGTTTACTTTGTTTTCTTCGATTTTCTCGATAAATATAGAATCAATACCTAATCATATGCAAATGGAGGTAATAGATATACAGTGCGATTCAGATTTAAAGGCAAAATTCATTGAAGTTGGTGTTTCTGAATTTTACAAATATTTGCCAGCCAGATTTGAAAACACTCGAAAATTAGCATATGAAATTATGTCTATGTTTGGAAGTACTTATCAGTGCGAGTGTTGGGGCACGTTTTTGAAACCATACCCCAACAGAAGGCGTATGTATAATCAAATCAAATGGATACATGGCTTCCCTCCCACATAGACTTACAGACCACCTTTTTGCCCAGAAACCTAGACAATTGATGACACCAGACTTCCATGCCGAAAGCTGATGCCTGGTGAAGAAGACACCAGTGACATCCAGAGACATCCGCGCTGGAAGCTGTTGTTCCATATGTACATATATTCCCCTCACCAAAAATTTAGATAAAGGTGACCAGAAAAAAATGGAGAAGGAAGATCTCTAAAAGACTGAACCTTATAAAATATCCTTCCCGAGAAAGGAAAGCGTTATATTACAGTTCAAGTGAAAAGGGGCCTGTGTCGATTTTTAGCTAAGACGGAGGGGGGGCGATATATATATACCGTCCCGAGAAAAGGGAGGATAGTATTTCAATCTATGTGGAGGGGGGGCCTGGGGTCTGAAATTTTACACTAGTGCCGTGGCTGTTTCTCTCTTTAGATTTTTTTTTTGTTTTGGTAATACTATATGTTCTATTTTGATGGGAGAGGCCTGGGGCGTCTGTGAAATTGTATACTGGAGCCGTTGGCCATTTTGATTGGTGTTTCTTTTGGCGAATGAAAATGCCAGCCAATAGAAACTTTGGCGCGGCCAGCGAATGAAAACGGAGAGGGAGAAGAATAAAAGAGGGTTTCTTTGCCAAAAGGCAGATTCAATCGGAGTCGCTCAGTGAGAGGACAGTCTTCAGTCGGGAGACCAGACCTTGCCGGCACTTTCGAGAAAAGGTAAGCCATTTGTCATTATGACTTAGCGCCCCCCCCCCCTTTTTGTGTAGTAACCAACCTAGATTTCACATGGGCCCTAAAGGGCTATAAAGTAACTTCAGGTCACCTCTATCTAAATTTTACTATGTAAATAGCATATCTCGTCAGTATAGACATGTTCCCAAATATTTAATTTATTTAAATAAATATCTAGAGAAATCTTCTTGTTTCCTCTCATACATATTTCATTCCTTTTGCTTTATGGTACTACCCCCCACACCTTAATTTCACAAATTGTACTAAATATAGAACTACCGACTCTGTTGGAATAGAGTTGTGTACTATATCTTTGCTATGATATATTGACACAGCAACAGTCGCAAATTACGACTTTATTAGGGCTACTTTGAGGGTATCTATCTGTCAGGTTTTAGTAATGTTTGTACTTTTATGTGTTTCAGTGCGTTATTCCATCATATTTACCATTATACCATATTTTCTGATTCCTCGGGCTATTGTTACGCTGTTAGGAGGGTACGGCATGATGCAAACAGATTTGTATGTTTGACTATTGTTTGTGTTATTTGGGCTATAAAAATGCCTTGATATGAATCTATTTATAGTTGATCTGTAGAAATTATAGAGATCTGTTGCTATAATTTTCCTCTATGAAATAGCTCCCAGCGTCTTCAGTGGGTTGCTAAACCTCCAGAAGGAGTCTTTTATAGATTGCCCAATTTAATAACGATTTCATGGGTTGTCTGATGAAATTGTATACTAGTGTCGTGGCTGTTTCCATCTTTAGACCTTTGTTCTGACAATATTATATGCTCGATCCCTGCTTTTACTCAACTCTTAATCAATTACAGAGTTTCTTCCCCCCCCTTTTTTTTATTTATTTATCCTGTTTGCACAAATTGCATTACATGTGATGATGTAAAGACATATGTCGATAGTGCATCATTGACAGCTGTGCTTCTATTATACAACATTAAGGTCTTGCTGCGGGTTATATACATGGGTTGTTGGCCTAAATTGCTATATATATATACTTAAGTAAGGAAACTTTAATAAGTCACATCGTGTATCCTCCCTTTTCATCTATCCAAACCAGGAACGCAACAATGTCGCCCGCCGCGGGGCTCGAATTTAGTATATGTTTCATCCCCTATACTTTAGAAATATATACCTAATGAAAAGCCATACTATTTTTAAGTATTGGTGAAGTAGTCCACGCATCCTGAGATTAACAGTCTATTATAAATCGTGAATTTTAATTTATGCTTTCCGTTTCACTGGCATTTTATCAGGCAATGAAAGTTATGTTGAGGCGGTGTATACCGCATCTCTCGCCGCTGTCTTTTACGATTCACATTGTTTGTGGCAAAACCTTAATATTATCATTGATTTCTGATATCAAAGTAAAACGTTTATGGGGATGAGTATCTTTTATTCTGGTCTTCTCAAGCTTTCGAGCTTGTCCGCCCTTCTACAGGAGAAACATATACAATATATCAAGAAAATATAACGCCGCCTGATGCTAAAACTATTATGATTCTATGTACATATATATATATATATACATTAGGAAGTTTTGCATATTATTTGTTTTCTTAAGACACTTTTTTTTTGGTTTTTATACATATTCTACTATTGTTTGCTATATTCTATGAATTATCTTATAGGTTAGAAATTCTATTATTTAAGTAGTTTTATAATAGTTATTGGCTATTACATATAAGTTACTTATATTATTGTTGATATTATTAGCTGGTACTAGGATATATTGTGTTATATGTTTCGGGCAAATCTATTTTCTATTAATGCTATTGTGTTTTCTGAATAATAGAGAATCAATTATAAGCCTTTGATATTTGCTGTTTATGTTATTGTAATGTATTCTAGGTTCTCCTAATGCGAAAGTGTGACCTGTTCCTTTGCAGTATTGGAAAATTAGAGACCTATTGTCTTGATTAATAACGTTGCGTCTATGTTCATATATTCTATTGCTGACTCTCCTTCCTGTCTCCCCTACGTATTTGGCTTGGCAGCTGTTACACTCTACGGAATATATTGCCTTTTATTCTCTGTTTTGGTTAAGTGGGTTTTATGATAGTAGGATTATTTTTAGATAGTGGACTTTTATGGTGGAGCCTATGTTAGGGGAATTACAGTAATATGTTTGGATGCCAGAGTTTCTTAAGTAGTTGGCTATTGTTATAGATGTTTGTGAGTATGGAATGTAACATATCGCCCTATAGATATTTTGTGGTTTTGTTTATTGGGTTATTGATAGTTATACTTTTGTGGAAATGTTGTAATATAAAGGTGGTTTGGTATCCTGCTTGCTGGACATTATTTATAATGTTCTGTGTCTCAATCATTTTGAATTCTGTTGCGAGCACCATTGATTACAATTTCTTTATTTTACTTTCTCAAATTATTATATACAGTATGAGAAATGAGGTTGGATTGCCATGGTTCAAATTTAGAACGGTGATCAGTGTTTTACAGTAGTCTACTGAAATGACTTAGCATTTTTTTTTCATCATAGCTCTGATATAATTTCTCACAGCAGAGGTGAGTTCTGATAAATATTGCTGGCTACAATTTCTTAACTTTATTTTAACAGCGCTCTCTGCCAAGTCATACTAGCCTGTGCAACCAGATTAGGGCTAACATGCTGAATGATAGTTAATCGATTTTATTTTTTTTTAACGCATAGTGGATTGGGAGAGTGGCAAATATATGAGCCTTAAGGTGAAAATAGAATTGAAGATCCAGTTAGCGTACCCGTGAAGAGAGAAGTTTGATCACCATAGAAAGACGCGTTTTTTTCTCTTCGTAAAACCTTTTTTTTATTTGAAATCAATAATGGATAGAAATCTGGTTTTAACATTCCAATGGCAGAATCTCAAGGAGTGGATCTGGTGACCAATTTGCACGAGTACCTTTTAATCACTGTGGAACTATTTATTAACTTATGACAACTACCTGGGATAATCTTTTAAAATATTCAAAGGAAAGGAGATGACTGGAGCTTATGTCTACAAGACAGCTGAGATATCCCGAGGTGTGCTTGGACAGCTTTAAGCTAATGACAAGGCAGCAAAAGCCACCTGTGTTAGAGACAGGATCTATCTAATAATGGGGGTATAGGAGACAGGAGAGTTTATCGAGGCTCGATTTAACACTTGTATATAATGAGGAAGTTAGCGGAATGCGAGCCTCCAGTGCGGAGTAAAATCACCTAAAGGCTGTGAATAAAGATTGATAAAGTCGGGACACCCGAGCAAAGATATTACATTGAATATAATTCGGAACCTATAGGCGTGAGGCGGTATCGTGATTGGATTAGATGGCTAGACACGCAAGGAGGGAGGCCCCCTTTGACGACGTTTTATGCCAAGTATGATCACTGGATACCGATAGACCGCCAAAAGGGTGTGTTCCCCACATTGGAAATGTCATTGAAGATGTGCCAGCATGCAGAAAAGAAAGGTCTAGGACGAGATGACGTTTCCTAAAATTGACATTTAAGGTGATATGCCTGGACTATAGATGAGGCAGTGAAGTCCATCTAGAATATGACGCTAATTCCAGAACAAAATGTGGATGGATCGAGCTGAGGTGACGACTCCTTATTAAATATACCTCTATAAATTCTTAAATGTCCACATATATTTCCACGGTGAATTATACTAGTTGCACACCTATCTCATGAGCCAGGAATGTAATTATCAGACTGACAGTAAGGAATAATATAAAATTTCTAACCCAGGAACAAACAAGACCCCTGATATGCAACAAAGTCTACAAAATAATTTCCCTATCAAATTCTCAGTATATCATCATAACTCAACAGAAAACCCAGTTACAATTGGTATCATAAAGGGCGAAATAACTTTGTCCTTTCCCAATCCAATGTGCACCTGTTACCACATAGACAGTGATCTTATAACCACATTTGATTTCGTTTCAGCATGTTGTAAGAGAGATGAACTCATGGAAATGCAGCCTTTAACTACTATGCCTCATACTGTATAAATACAAGAAGGAAATTTCTAATAACAGCCGCTAAGTGACAACCAGAGCGAACTCAGAAGTAATGAGACGAGGGGAAGTTGACAGAGTTAGTCTGAACAGTTTAACTTTACGCAGGTCTACAAGGGTGAAAAGGCCCACACAGTGTAAATTCTGCTTAGACTGTCGCCACTAACTAGGATTTGGAGTGTGTACGGAGAATCATCTCAATAGAATGAGAAGCTTAGAGATTCCAACCTTTTTTTTTTTTTCTTTTAAACCTTTTTTTTTTCAAGGTAAAACTTCAATAGGATTTTTTTTTCTATACAAACTATTTCTTGTTAAAACCCGAGTTTCAAAGACCAATGAGAATAATGTATACCATTGTGAATTAACTATTTAGTGTAAATCTGAAATTTTAGTTATTATCAGGAGTAATAGGTGAAGGAAGGTGTAGGAAATCACAACTTAGAGGGGGGCTATGTCTAAAACAACAAACCTAATAGGCATCCTATGGCTTGTGTTGGGTAATTCAGAAACCTTATAATCCCTGGCTTTCAGGTAGTAGCTTTGAAATAGGTTTCTAATGAGGACATGAAAGGTCAATCTCTCAGAGTGAAGTTGTGAAGTATAGGGACCCTAAGCCAGGGGTAGAAGTTAAGTAGGCCCAGACTGTAGTCGATCCTTGGAAAGCACTTGAGAATGTTAGTGTTGGGTAGTGAATCGTAAACCCTATAAATCCATCTTTCAATAGAGTGCTGAGGTAGGACTACTGCAAAGGGGGCAGACGCACGAGGAAGTAAGAAGAAAGTGACTTCACCCACGGTGGCTAGGGGAATGACTCAATCCGCTTTTATGAGGTGTCACGTTTAATGGTTCTTTATTCGCCCCAATAATTTGTGTGTGTCTATATAAAATTGTCGTGAATAGTCGCTTAGTGTCAAGGCAAGGGCAGTTTTTGAAGTTACACTGATTCTTTCTTTTTTTTTTTGGTAGATTAGCTTCCAGGTTATTTAGACTTGTCAACAGTTATTGTTAACAATCATTTAGTGAGTATAATGAATTAATATATATGTAGAGCTTGTGCAGAGGCATTTCGTTTAAGTAAATAGGGCTTTGGTCCCCACTTTGTTTTAATTAGGTAACTTTATTTGATTTCACGTCTAGTCCTAGAAGATTTTATTATTGTAAGGGTCTATTTGATAGAAATAATTGAGTGTTTTGGCGTCTATAGCAGCTTCTAACTTTAGGATGAATGCCCTCAGTGACTGAATTGTGTGAATGTGAAGAGGAATAAATGTAGAAGAAGGTTAAAAACTATTATATTGTGAGACCAAAACACATTAGAATAGGGTTAAGGACTTTAATAGGATCGATTTTTATTTTATTTTATTTTTTATTTCGAATTTTGTTAGGACCGAGAAGCCTCAAACAGGACAACTACAACTCTATCTAGTTAGAAAATATTCGCTCCCTTTTGTTAGGTCCCTCGTTAGGGGGTATAATTTTCCTTTGATTTTATTTTATCTTAGTTTAGCTTGAATTCTAAGGATTGTGGATAAATGATCCCTATCCCGACCCTCAGACTTGGAGATAGTGGAAGGCAAGGATCAAGCCGAATTTCCCACTCAACTCCTCCTCGCAAGAGGAAACGAAGAGGTATAGATTGAATTTTATGCAGGATGGGGGATTTGTTTTAGCCATGCCGTATAGCCTGGGGTATAACGGCGCGACCTTGGGTGACCGATCTGACACCGTAGTTTCGACGCTTTTAGCGTGGCTGGAGCGAGGGTGTTCCAGACGGGAGGTCCTGTAAGATTGGCAAGTAGGCAGAGATTGCCCAGTTATTCTAGACGAAGTGTTTCCGTCTATTGAATTTTTTTTGGTACCAGTTTGATACCCCATAGCTAGCGGAAGTTTCTTCTAATAAAGGATTCGCCCTGCCATACGTTTTGTTGGAATGAATTCGAGCATAAGACCGATTCGAGAGGCAGAATAAGTAATTATTAGGACCTTCAACGAGTTTAGACTCGTTCCATGTTAGGATAAGATTTTAAAGTATTAGTTAACTATAATGACCGCGAACGAGACGCCAGAACAAGCCAGTGAGTCAAAGTTTTAGAAGTGTTGTATTGAGGACAGTAGAATTAAGAGCAGTTATACAGGGAGTAGAATTCTGAAGGAATTTGTAAAAGGAACCAAAATTTCAGATTGATAAAATTCAAACTTATAAGATGTAGATTTATAGGATTCAGATCAATGAATAGAGGGTCTATTAGTAGATGAAAGTAATGTGAATTTCTTGGAAGGGGGAGGTAGCTGAACTGTACACACCCCAGAGGCAAGGTAAACGGAGCCACAAACAAAATAGTAGAAATTGATTAGTCGCTCTGCCAAAACAGAAAATTTCTCTTCATACGGTTGTCACCCTAGATTCAAAAGGACTGTGTAGTTTAATAGAGGTCTGGGCTATGTTCCATTTGACCAAGATTCTGAATGACGTTCCCACCTGGGTTGAGAGTATTGTAACAGAGGAATCTAACACATAAGAGAAAACACACCCTCCAGTAGGATCGGGATAGACGAATATTACCCAGTGACCAACTCGTGATTCCAGACTGAATAAGATTGAAAACTTAACTGAGATACTAAACCTTGATCCTTCAGCGCACAAATATATATAATGTGTTTTCATTTTCTTATTGAATAGGTTATTATTTTATATCATTTATATTATATTATAATCATATACTATTCATTTCAACAAATTTATTTCCTTTGATATTCATGATATTAGTAATATTTACCTGCCATGTTGCATTTTTTTTTTATTAACATGTTGTCGTGGCTTATTCTTCCCTCAAGGCATGATCTATTTTATCCTTATTGTCTTTTATCCGCCTTACTTGTATATGTATATATATTTTGTCATCATATATAATTTTGTAGTGGTTTTCTTTATCATCTATCATGGGATGATTTTTATCATATTTAATCACTATCTGCATGATACGTGTTTTCTTCAATATATATATTATACCCATCATATAACATGGAAGGATTCATTTTATCATTACATATTTCGTGCCTTATTTAATAATTACTTTCACAATTTGTTTCTGTAATTTTTTTAATTTAGCAAAAGTCATCATGTCATAGGCTAATTATTATATACCAAGATATTTCTTTCAGCTAACTATAATTATCCTTTCCTTTGATTGTATATGTATAACTATACCACACGAATGTCTTGATTGGCACTTAAATAAAGATGCTGGCATGTTTTAGGAGTTGGACTAGTCAGTTATTTGTAAACGACTTCTTGGCGCCAAATTTTTTATATATAATATGTAATAGGGAAATGTTCTAACTGTATTGTTAACAGAAAGAAGGTAGCAATGAATCCAGCACCCCAAGAGGCAAGGATGGGGTTGAGAGGACTTACCACAAGGAAGGCCTACTCCTCAAGGCCAAAGAAGAAAGTGGAAGGGTGGTATATATACCCATGAATGGTAAGACAGATGACCTTGCTTACTTCCATACATATGATATGACTGTCCCCCATAACCTATGTTGATAACAGTGTGCTGACAGAATAATAACACATAAAAAACCCCTTTGCCAGGATGCGCAATGCCCACTAATGTTCAGAATAATAAACATCTAGAATGGCATACCATCATTTTGACTAGCCTTATCTTCCCTATAGGTTTCGGAACATCTGGCTTCACCTAGTAATGGAAAATGCATTTTGCTAGAAATGGGCCTGCTTTCATAGTAACTGATGAAAGGCAGATGAATAATGAGTAGCACAAACGCATTTGTCCATTACTTGGCAGGGGGAGGATTGTTGGGGCACGTTTTTGAAACCATACCCCAACAGAAGGCGTATGTATAATCAAATCAAATGGATACATGCCTTCCCTCCCACATAGACTTACAGACCACCTTTTTGCCCAGAAACCTAGACAATTGATGACACCAGACTTCCATGCCGAAAGCTGATGCCTGGTGAAGAAGACACCAATGACATCCAGAGACATCCGCGCTGGAAGCTGTTGTTCCATATGTACATATATTCCCCTCACCAAAAATTTAGATAAAGGTGACCAGAAAAAAATGGAGAAGGAAGATCTCTAAAAGACTGAACCTTATAATTTGCGCAGTCGAGGCCTTTTGTTGAAAAGAGATCAAACACTTTCACTATTGACGGGTTTATTTATTAACCAAATCGTCACAGTTTTTAAAAAATCTATGGTAATAATAATCTTGAGGCCTCTTGATAGGTAGAGTACCTCAAAAATTGAAAAAGAGAAAAAAAAAACTTAATAAAAAAATGATATTAAAATTTACATATTGGCCAACCGAAACAAAAAAAAATCTAACTATGCAAAAAAAAAAAACTATTTATATTTACATCCGCGCCGTCTGGTGTTCTCGGCGTCACAGAGTTCATCTATGAAAATAAATAATAAAATATTAATAAAAATATACAAGTTATGTAGAATATAATATTACCAAATTATCTACAACATATATATATTTTAGTTTAGAAAACACAACTAAAAGTTTAGCCAATACTCACAAGTCACCACAGTGATCATAGGTTGGAAGTAGTGTCTTTGTGATCAAAATAAAGACAATAAATAAAAAGAAAACAATTATTTTATTAAATTTAAACATCTTTGTTTAGAGAAGAGAGAGATTAGAATTTAAAAAAGACATATTTCTCATTAAAACAGATTCAAATGACAATTTAATAAAATTGAGACAATTTCTCTGTGAACTAAAAAATTTTCAGACAGTGAGTCTAAATGATAAGGAAAAAATTTACATTAAAGATTAGAAACATAAGGTAAACAAGACCAAATCCAAATAAATATATTGTGCAGAATATTTTAATGACAGCATTGTAACCAAAACATCCTTTACATTTGTGGATTATTTCTTTTAAGTCTATTTTGATGGGAAAAGATTTTTTTTTTTCACTTCTTTAAAAAAAAAATATATATTCAGTTATCTTTGTGTATGGTGCCTACTCCTTAGGTCTCATGAAGTTTGGCAAAGGCAGTTGGGTGGATGGAGTTGACTTGAAAAATGAGTAGGAGAGAACGACCTCCTTGACATAGTTCAGGTTGGGATCATCGTCGAACTCTGTGTCGATGTAGAAGTAGACTGGGAGGTCCACCTGCGCAACCAACCAAACTTCTGGAGGAAGTACATTATAACCTCTACCTAGAAGACAACATCTAGTTTGCTGAGCCAAAGTGTTTTTTAGGGAGAGATGTGTCCTCTTAGAGAGCAGCGAATTGGCCAAAATAGTAATTTTGGAGATACAGTAGAACCTCCTTTTAGCGGACACCTCTCCACAAAGGACAGTTTTCATTTGCAAAATTACCATTTTTACTATTTAGCAACTTTCCAGTAAGAGGACACCTCTCCCTAAAGAACACTTTGGCTCTGCAATTAGGTGTCCTTTACAGGAAGGTTCTACTGTATGTGGAGAAACAGAGAAAAGTATTCTTGGGCAACTTATCCTTGTCTCAACCCGATATTCAACAAATATGTAACTGAATGAATGAATACAATGATGTTTAATCAAGTTCTCTTTGGTTTATGTAAATTCTATAAGGCCGCATATTCACTGAGCTGAAAAAACATTTAAAAAGCAATAACGCGCCATCTATACATATAAAATGAAAGGATTTAAAAGCACGAATGTTTCTTTTATACATAATACAAACTTCTATTGCCCTTACTGCGATGAAAAAATTAATTGGGAGGGCTTGGCTCATCAGTGGTGAACCCTCCCAGCGGTTTTGCCAATTTAATCCACCAGACCGCTTCTCAGAGCTCTGATACTGTAATGGAAGATTCTGATTATATACGCAGTACTGAAGGATGGAATCTCAGAAATGGTTTTCAAGAAAACTATGGACATAAGCTTATAGGACAGTAGAATTACATTCAAATGAAAAAAGATTACACACTGATTGGCTAATGAACTCAAAGCTATATTCAGGCCATGTAACAGTAAGAACCAATTAAGGCATAACTGTGTGTGACATAACTGTTAATTAGCATGGCTATTGATTATTGGGACAAATTTTGTTCCTAGCAAAAGTTAACATTATTTTTTTTTATTGTTTTCTAGTTGGGAGTGTGCACAGAGAATAAAAGCCTTTTTTGGATTTAAAAGAAATAAAAATACAAATAAAAATGTACCTTTTCTCCTGGAAATAGAAGTTGCTCCTCAAAACAGAAGCACTGAAACACAAAATCATATCATCATATATATTCATTTATGTCTATAGCGCCCCCTCTTGGGACTCACCAAAATATGGTGCTATAGAGAGGGGGTACTATTTAGAGGGGGCGCTATAGACAGGTTTAACTGTATATACATTTAAAATTGATTTATATTCATTTTAATAGATCAATTTCCTTCCGGCAAAATTTCCATCAATATTTTAGACATAGATTTGGCCTAGCCACTCTTACCAGCTAAACACCTCTTTGGCACAGATTGTGAAGATTCCATTTGATCTCTTATGGATCTCATTAAAATAAAGTCTGCTCTATACTAACGAAGAAAATTAGCTTGACACCATGGTTTCCAGATTTCTCAGCTTTCCAGAGTTGATGTTGTATAGCTTTGTCACCGACCTGAGTCCGACAGTTTGCAGAGATGGTCAAAAGCATCTATTTTGATGGAGCAACCTATATATAAATCTCTCATCATTATGGTTGGAAATACATTAGAGTTTCCAATGGGAGACTGCTTAAAAGAATGACTAAAACAATCTCTCCTGAAGGTGGGTCTCTTATCAAAGATACCTTCATGCCAGACACAATCATGAGGAGTCTTTCAACCATCTTTGTTGAGAGACCACCTTCAGAAGAGAACAGATTGTCATGTTCTTAGGCAATGATTTCTCATGGGAGACTTACTGTATTCTATAAAGAATAGAAGGCAAAATCCTCCAAACACGAACACAAAGTAAGTAAGGAAAAAAAAATTCTTGACAGAGGGCTTAAGATGATGTTAAAATAGGAAACCACAACAGAAACTTGGCAACTCCGTACAACAAACAAGTTTTGTGTGAAAAATCTGGTATTAGCAGACCTATTAGGTAATGACCGGCCAGATGATACCCTGCTAGAAGACATGTACATCAACTGATGCCAGGATGCCTTGTCAGAAGACTTCACCTGAACTTCAACTGATATCAGGATATTCTGTCAGAACACTTCACCTGAACTTCAACTGATGCCAGGATATTCTGTCAGAAGACTTCACCTGAAATTCAACTGATTCCAGGATATTCTACTAGGAAAGTCCACAAGAACATTCAATTAAGAAAATCCATTGATTAAAAGATACCCTGTTAGAAAACTCTGCACTGAGGGGTGTTCTAGGGCTGCTTTGTATGTTGGAAGACTGTCTGGAATTGTGTGATAGATAGAAAGTGAGATGGAATACCTGAATCTTGTTGAAGTAAGGTCCAACTTCGTAAGGCAGGATGTTGTAGGTGGCGATACCTTTAACTGGTTCATCTGTCTGGTTTTCTACGGTGTAGAAAGCCAACGCTGTCTCTCCTGGACAGACCTGTCACCACAACCATATCATTGCGGCAATATGGAACTGGCGATAAAAAATGTTTATGCTCAAGGCTTGCAACACTAAAACTTTAGCTATCCTTAACACATGCAAAAGATAACACTAATACATCATCACCTGAAATATAAAGGTATGTCATCCTGGAATGACTTTAAGCCATAGACTGAAAAGGATTGTTGCTGCACAATATTGATAAGACAGAGGCGGGGATGTAGATCTCAGAGGGAGTATGAATTATATATTCTCTGAACACAAGCTAACACACTTGGTTATCTCGTGTCTACAATAAAGGTCACTGTAATATCTTTCATAGTTATTGTCTAAATCCTGATATACATGCTAAAAAGTACAACTTCCTTAAGTTTTCCATAAATGTAAGTGTCAAATTAAAGAGTATATATAAGGCACAATTTGGATTATAGATTATAAATACAAGGTAATAAGACATAAATAAATAGTGTGTGATGTTTTGGAAAAACTGTTACTAAATTGTCACACACTATTTATTTGGATTTGGTCTTATTATCTTATGTTTATAATCTATAATCCAAAAATTGTGCCTTATATATATGCTTTAATTTGACACTTACATTCATGGAAAACTTATGGAAGTTGTACTTTTTAGCATGTATATCAGGATTCAGACAATAACTCTGAAGATATTACAGTAACCTTTATTAAAGACACACGAGATAACCAAATGTGAAGGTGGATGCCAGACAGCAGTAAACTTTAAATCCATTGTTGTTTTTGGCTGAAACAAATGTTTTTGTTAATATGTAAATATGTATTTTTAACACCTCAAATCAGGAAGTTCTTTCTATAATTATTTTATATCTAAAAGTGTATTGTCATGATTCTTCTAATTCTTATTATATTGAATAGACAAATATTGTGTTATTTATTCAAGCGGGTCACCACTGCACCACAAAATTAAAACCATGATTTTTCAATGAATAATTTCAAATTTATTATTATTTTTAAATGCATGAAATAGTAATTTTTATTTTTTAATGGTCGCTCATGAGATGAAGAATTGATTTTTAATGGTTGCTGGTCATTCAAGGAGACAGTCGTTCAGGGGAGATTCGCTATATTAGTAAAACGGGGGAAATTCGTTCGTGCCTTACAAGGTGGTTGCTCATAGGATGAGTTGCTCATGAGAGGCTCTACTGTATTTCAGTTATTGATAACCAGAGAGTGATGGTATTCTGAAGGTTAGGTAAGATGGTCCCCTTTACACTTACCACCAGTTTGGGCTGGATGGGTTTGAAGTTCCAGGCCAGAGCTGAGTCCTTGTCAGCATTGAAGGATATCAGAATCTTGCGATCCTCCACTTTCTTTAACTTCAGCACTCTGTTGCGATCATCATCCTTAGTCACCTGTACCCCAAGTCCTGTCCTCTGTGGACACACAGCACAACCTGGTGTCACAGAACTGTCCTCTGTGGACACACAGCACAACCCAGTGTCACAGAACTGTCCTCTGTGGACACACAGCACAACCTGGTGTCACAGAACTGTCCTCTGTGGACACACAGCACAACCCAGTGTCACAGAACTGTCCTCTGTGGACACACAGCACAACCTGGTGTCACAGAACTGTCCTCTGTGGACACACAGCACAACCCAGTGTCACAGAACTGTCCTCTGTGGACACACAGCACAACCTGGTGTCACAGAACTGTCCTCTGTGGACACACAGCACAACCTGGTGTCACAGAACTGTCCTCTGTGGACACACCACAACCTGGGGTCAAAGAACTGTCTTCTGTGGATACAAACAGCACAACCTGGTGTCACAGAACTGTCCTCTGTGGACACACCACAACCTGGGGTCACAGAACTTCCTCTGTGGATACAAACAGCACAACCTGGTGTCACAGAACTGTCCTCTGTGGACATACACAGCACAACCTGGGGTCAAAGAACTGTCCTCTGTGGATACAAACAGCACAACCTGGTGTCATAGAACTGTCCTCTGTGGAAACACAGCACAACCTGGTGTCACAGAACTGTCCTCTGTGGATACAAACAGCACAACCTGGTGTCATAGAACTGTCCTCTGTGGACACACACAGCACAACCTGGTGTCACAGAACTGTCCTCTGTGGATACAAACAGCACAACCTGGTGTCACAGAACTGTCCTCTGTGGACATACACAGCACAACCTGGGGTCAAAGAACTGTCCTCTGTGGATACAAACAGCACAACCTGGTGTCACAGAACTGTCCTCTGTGGACACACCACAGCCTGGGGTCACAGAACTGTCCTCTGTGGATACAAACAGCACAACCTGGTGTCACAGAACTGTCCTCTCTGTGGACACACACGTCAAAATCTGGAATCAAGGAAGTGACTTACCCTACAGAAGATGTTGTAGAGAGGGACAAAGGCGTAGCTCATGCCTCCCATGAAGAGAATTAAAGCGAGGAAATAGTTGCGGTAGATCTTGTTGCGTATTTCATTCTCCTTCCGGTACAATGTGGCGTGGACCCAAGACTTGGGGATGTGGAGGGTTGGATGGTGGAC